>OX453279.1:18595513-18703013 GCA_949710005.1 Ricordea florida
GGAATTCTCTCCACAGTCAGTTCCATATATGACCCACTGAGTTTCGTGGCCCCACTTCTTTTAGAAGGAAAGTCAGTTCTACAACAGCTCTGCAGAGAAGGAATGGACTGGGACGACCCAATTCTTGCCAAAATAAAAATGAAGTGGGAAAGATGGAGGAATGACCTAGTCATTGTTTAGCAGTTGAGTCTCAAGATGCTTTAAGCCAGTCAAATTTGGCTGCATTGCAAGTGCAGAGCTGCATCACTTCTCGGATGCCAGTACCCAAGGTTATGGGCAGTGCTCGTATTTAAGGTTGAAAGATCACGAAGGAAAAACTCACTGCTCACTCATAATTGGCAAGGCCAGGGTTACCCCACTCAAGTCTGTGACAGTGCCTTGCTTAGAGCTTGCAGCTGCCGTAGTTTCCGTCAAGACAAGTACTCAACTACAGCATGAGCTAGATTACAAGGGAATAAGGGAAGTCTTCTGGACTGATAGCGAGGCTGTTCTCAGGTACATCTCGAATGAATCCAGAAGATTTCACATCTTTGTGGCAAACAGAGTGCAGCAAATCTGAGACCATACCTCTCCTAACCAGTGGCACCATGTAGACACAAAACGCAACCCTGCTGATCATGCTTCTCGAGGTCTCTCTGCACAGGACCTTGTTAAGTCAAACTGGATCTCTGGACCAGCATTTCTATGGGAAGATGAGTCACAGTGGTCTGCAGCTAATTCTTGCAGCGCGACAGACTACCATGAGTTGTACGATGGCGACCCTGAAGTGAAGAAGAACATCACCGTGGTTACCAGCACTTGAGAATCCTTTGCAGACCTGCCTTGTAGATTAGAGTATTTTTCATACCTCCACAGAGCCAAGAGGGCTACTGCATTATGTCTCAAGCTTGTGCAGAAAGCCAAGGAAAAGAGTTGCCACCGTGAGTCAGACAGAGTAGGACAACAGCAACAAATTGGTGCAAAGAGGATCCCCCCGCCCCCTGAGGAAAAACGAAGTGAAGCTACCTGGCAATTCATCACTGTATCAGACATGGAGCAAGCTGAAATCAAGATCATAAGGGCATTCCAGATCAAGTACTTCAGCAAGGAAATTGAAGCATTGGCTAAATATCCTTCTCAAGCGGGTGCTAAGGGTCAGAGGGAAGACTTAAGGGGCAACAGTCCTCTGTATAAACTTGATCCTTTCCTTGACGTAAGTGGCATTTTGCGAGTTGGTGGGCGCCTCAAGAACACTCCGTCAGAAAATGTAAAGTTCCCTATTGTTCTTCCGAAGGGAAGTCATCTTGCCAATCTTGTAATAAAGCAGTGCCATGATCAAGTTAGCCATCAATGTAGAGGTATGTTTCTGGGAAAAGTACATGCTAGAGGTTTCTGGATCATTGGAGGATCTGCCGCTGTCTCAAAGCATATTTCAAATTGTGTCGTGAGGGGCCGCTCAAGATCAGAAGATGACCAACCTTCCAGCCGATTGGTTAGAGGCGGCCACCCCCTTTGCCTATTGCGGAGTCGACTACTTTGGCCCATGGATAATCAGAGAACGTAGAAAAGAAGTGAAATGATATGGAGTTCTTTTTACTTGCATGGCATCTAGAGCTATTCACCTAGAATGTTCAAGTTCCTTAGACACAAGTTCTTTCATCAATGCTTATGGTAGGTTTATCTGTCGTAGAGGTCCAGTTTGGCAGTTGCGAAGTGATCAAGGATCAAATTTTGTTGGAGCGCGAAGAGAACTCAAGGAAGCCCTTCAGGAGTTCAATCATGACAAGATCAGAGGGGAGTTATTGAAGACCAATTGTGACTGGCTTGTATTCAGAATGAGTGTGCCTTCAGCCAGTCATATGGGAGGAACATGGGAGAGGCAGATTAGGACAGTGTGCAATGTGATGTCTGCTATTCTGGAGACAAATGGCACCCAACTCAGCCAAATGAAGCACTCAGGACCCTCCTTTGTGAAGTAGAGGCCATCGTAAACAGCCGTCCACTATCTGTCGAAAATCTGAGTGACCCAAATTTGGCTCCCTTGACACCTAATCACCTGTTGACTATGAAATCCAAGGTCATCCTCCCCCCTCCAGTGCGAGGGGGGAGGATGACCCGAGGGTTAAGCTTAGGGTTAGTGCGATGGTATGTTGAGTTCATGCAAGTTATTTGTTGTTTCTTGTCAAGCCTTTAGAAGCTCGACTGCGTGGGCCAAGATATGTGAGTTTGAAGTCTATTTCTTTTCGTCTTTGGTATTATTTTGTATAACCTATTTTAGTTACGATGTGCAATTTAGTATGTAATCTTGATTCTCTCTTAAGCACGTTTATTATTAGCAAGCGTGACAAATCCCAAATAATGATAAGTTTTCTAAGTACAGTTTTTCATATTGCTACTTTAATTGCATTGTTACTTTCCTTCACATTAAGCTTTCTACCTCACGAAACGGCTCCTTAGTTCTTATGTTGTTGTAAAGTTGATTTATATTTCCGCCCGCAAGATGTAATTATTACTTGCTTGGGCTCACCTTTTGTTCTTAGTTGTTTCTTATTTCAGATGTTTACGTCAAATTGTTTACTTAATCCTTATTTTCGGTTTACGAGACTTTGTTTTGATTTTGTATTGTTGGCATGACGAGGAGGAGTTCGAATGATGTCAACTTACCGGCACGGAATCTCTTTGAGTTTCTGTATCCATACTTGGAAAACTGGGCAAGACCAGAGATGTATAATGTGGGAACCAGCCAGTCAGAGAAGAAAAGTATTTTATTACACGTAACACGATGATTTTATTCCATAAAGCTGATTTGTAGAATTCTATACGCTTTATTTTCACATGTGAAAAGAGCGTATACAGCCAATCAGAATGGCGCACAGCTGTTTCACATGTGAAAGTATAACCAATCAACGATAGCGCAAGGTCTTTCTGAGCCAATCAGAATCGTGCATTGTTACATTCAAATTGCTTTTCAGATTTGGCGCCTTTTTTAGCGGCGCGCCTTCTCCAGATTTTTCTTGCGAAAACGGAAAAGGTGGAGGAAAGCTCTAGGTTTGTGTCGGTTGGTTGCTCCGTAGACAAGTTTGTAGACTTTTTACAGCATCAAGAAAACAAAAACACATTGACAAAACACAGACATGTTTCGTTGCTCAAAAAGTTTTAGTTTCAAGGAACAAGATGAGAGAGAATGAAAATATTGATGCAAAAGATCTCTCCAATTTTCTGCTTCTAGTTCGAACGAAAGACGGATAACAATACGAACCCACATCGCTCAGGTATTTTCTTTCACGCTTTGATCGTTATTTATGAAAGAGTATTCCTCAATCATTATGAAGGAAATGACTTCAGCAGTTTATTTTCTTGATGTAGTGCGGACCAGTGCGATATTTTCCATTGCTATTAAATTTGCATTTGGTTTTGTTGTTAGTGAGTTTTTACTCAGCTGTAATTTATGTTCAGAAAGCTATTTCAATGAAAATTCTTCTGTTACGTGTAATAAACAGCTCACGTCATAGAAAGTACTTTGTACGGGGTTGTATTCACTCGTTGTTTGTATCACAAGCCCTCACTCGCTCGTACCTCGCTCGTTCGGGTTTTTGACACAAACAACTCGTGAATACGACCCCATACGTCGCACTTTCTTTGAAGTAAACTATATTGAATACCTATAAGCGCGTATTTGGCTAGAGATCGAAGAAACTTGGAAAATACAAGATGGCGGGTAGCTGAAAAATTTCTGAGAAAGTAACCGTCCTAATGCACATGCCCAACCGTGACACTGCTCCCTTAATAACTCTTACAAGTTTGTTTTGTAGCCTTACCAATTGTGATAATGGAACTTCGTAATTATTATCCCACAAAATGCAATCATAGTTTAAATAAGGCTAGACAAGTGAATAATAAATACTTGTCAAGGACTGGGCTGTTACATGTCATTTCCATCTTGCGATGATATTTACACTTTTACTGATTTTACTACTAATATGGTCAATATGATCATGCCAAGACAAGAAGCGATCAATGACCAATCCTAGGTATTTAATGCTATTCGACTGCTCAAGATATTGGTTGGCAATTTTTAGAGGGGGGTATAAATTAGAATTAACTATTTGTCTCGGGTGGAAAACCAGGTATTTCGTTTTACTTAAATTCAGAGTAAATCTATTTGAACAAAGCTACTTGTAAATTGCTGGCAATTCAGAATTTATTAGCTGTAGTAATAAATCTAAATCTTTACCAGCCGCAGTCAGCGAAGTATCATCGGCAGATAGTCTTATCGAAAAGTACTTAGTTGCATTAACAATGTCATTTATATAAACTAGGAAAGGAACTGGACCTAAGATCGACCTTTAGGGTACTCATGAATTTACTTTTACAAAGTCAGATTCAGCGCCATTAGCAAACACTTTTCTGCTTCCTTTTGTTTATGTAAGACCTAAACCGCTGATTTTCAATGAATCGTATACCATTTATGTCAAGTTTTGATAATAAGATAGAATGATTGACTGTATGAAATGCTTTAATTAGATCTAGAAATATGGAAATGGTATAACTTTCTTCGTCAAGGACTGCCATTATCTCTTCTATAAGGTCTACCAAACAGTTATTGGTATCAAAATATCTTCATAGGTGAGATAAGATAATAATTTGTTGAGAATGCAATTTTACTTAATGCTGAAAGTACTGAACAGGCCCCCAAATGATCCCCAAATTAGACTGCAAATGATCCCAGGACCGGAAATGATGGCCTCCCCATAAAAGATTGAAAAGTGTGGACTCACGAATTTGGAGAGTG
Organism: Ricordea florida; assembly: GCA_949710005.1. Classification (NCBI taxonomy): domain Eukaryota; kingdom Metazoa; phylum Cnidaria; class Anthozoa; order Corallimorpharia; family Ricordeidae; genus Ricordea; species Ricordea florida. The sequence continues at coordinate 18,600,285 of OX453279.1, forward strand.
GATTGAAATTGACATAATACATTTTATTTTCTTTACAGCGGACCATTAAAAATATCTGGAGATGGGGGGTGCCTTTTCCCCAAAATAAATTCCTGCAAGGGAGACTTGTCTAAGAAAATTCCTACAAATGGTTGTGCCTAACAAATATGCGTGCAATGGAGAAAAAATCCATGGACACAAGACATGTAGACATGTATATCCTTTAACACAAATAAAAGAAGAATTTAGAGCTTAATCATGATACAATTAGTCAAGTATCACCCACTTTCATTGTCTTTTGTTGTTCATCAGTTTTGTTTTAATGGTTTGACTTTCAGCTCAGCTAATCGGACTCTGTTAAGCAGTCCTCACAAAACACAGTCGTCGGCATAGACCTGCAAAAGGCCATTCTCTCCCTCAAATACCCCACTTGAATAGCTGTGAAATCTTTTTTCCACACTTTGGACAAATTTCGTCTTCAATAATTTCCCCCTGCCGTACTTTAGTTTCAACTTTTCAGTAACATCTGCTTTCTTTTCGTCCACTGGTTGAAGGCTATGGAAATGGCTCTCCACTTCATGGCCAAGCAAAGCAATGCTATCGAAATGTGCTTCTTCTTTGCTGTGGGTGACGTTTGGATATATTATGTTCAAACCTTCTTCTCCTAAGCTTGACACCGAAGCAACCAGGATGTCTAACATGTGTACCAGGCCTAGCAGGGCAATATAATCACCCCGCTCGCCGTCCATGGACATCCATCAAAGGTACATTTCCCATCCACCATGATTCACGAATTCTCTGAAGTGAATGCCATCTGGAGTGGTCGGGTTACTTGGAAGAAAGCTTACCACGTCAGTGCGAAGCTGTGAGGCTCTCTGAGAGGGCTTTCCCATATGACTGATTGGGTCACTCATAGCGTGAAATGGGCAGTTTCCATCTTTCGGTGTTGGAGGCTGGCGATAACTGACACCTGCACTGGTCACTTCTCTGTCAAGCTTACCTTTTGTTGATTCATTCTGGTTTGCATCCTCTTCAAAAATCCACTGTACATTTTTAGGCAAATATCGAACTTGCCGTTTCATTGCGCGGGTGATCCAGGATTATGTTGGCACAATCACATTGCTCACCGGAAATCAAGTGCTTAGCAAGTGAGCAAGTATGAACACCACAGTCAGTTTGGTTTCTTGCATTGGACACTTGGTGAGCTCTTTGTCCCAGTTTCTCGGTAGATAATAACTCGCATTCCTTTCTAATGAATTTGTTTTTAATTGTGTCAAAGACAATTTTATACCTGTCAGGATGGCTGCTAGCGGAATCATAAACATAAAGGCAGAGGTTGATGATGCTGATGACCACAAAAAAACCAGTGCTTATTGCGGGGCAAGTGTACTGGTAGCATATAGTTCTCATACTAACACAGTGATTTGTTGCCAATGTACTTTCTATATGCATCATCTCTGCGTTCTAAAGAGGGATGAAAATAGATGCTTCCTAAGCCAACTGTGTTAACCTCCAAACATGCATATTTCTCTCTTAAAGAATCAAAGTAGAAGTTAATAGTGTCACCATTTAACTTTTCGCCAGAGATAACTTGATGTATGCTTGTATCTAGGGCACTTTCCATATCCAGCCTTTTGCTTTCTACTGTGACAAACCTTTTCTTTGGCGATTTGTTGCCGCTTATTTTCCTCTTCCTTTGTTAACAAGGTTACATTGTCCACTTTAAACCAAGCCTTTTTGTTTTTGTTGGTGATCGGATCAGTAAATTCAATGTTATATTTGTGATGATTGTGATCAGCCTCAATGATACGGTCTTCACAATTGCCTTTAAACGAGGTTTTCTTTCTTTTGACAGATTTCTTTGATGCAGGTATTCGGACTAGAACGGACTCTCCTTTATAATACAATGAAGGAGGCTTGCGTTTTAATTCTCTTTTGACCATGTTTTGCCCTGCGAAGCATCCAAAGCCTTCTTCCCCCAAAAACCGCATTCACTGTCCAAATTGCTCTACTCTTCCTCTGTGGGGTCTTCACAGTTTGCCACATCGATATTCTCTTGTTGAACTTGGAAGTCTCTTTTTTCATCAAGAAACAGTTTAGTTTTTGGCTGTAACGGGGCAACCAAAATATATTTCCAATGGTGTCAAGAAGCCAAGTTAGCTGTGTGGCGATAAATTGTAAAGTTTTTGGTACTTGGGGAGATTTTTCACCTAGTTAAGGTCATTTTTATAATTAATAATGTCAAACTTGATTTTCTCCTTCCATGTTCTGTAGGACCGTTTATCCTTACCTCGAGTTTGTGGACTGTATGCTGCACTATTGATGATTCAAACATTCAGTGCTTCTCATATGGCCTTCACCACACCCTTGAACTCTGTTCCCTGATCGCTTTGAAGAATTTCTGTGGGGCCATGTTCATTGTTAATATGAAGTAAGTGTTCTGCTACTTCGCTTGATTCTTTTGTTTGTAAAGGATGCAGAAATGCAAATCTACTAAATAGGTCTATGATAGACAATATATACTTTTAATTGTATTTTAGCTTTTAGCTTTCATATACAAAATCATATATTTGATATTCATTAGATCTCTTTTGAACCAAAACCATATAAACACGAACAAAACCCCACTTATACAAATAAACTAAGGGAGCCTCTAAGCCATGTCCAAATTGCCTTTCAATTGACTCTCCTATAAACGTCTCTGACACATACCTCTGTTTTCTTTTCGGCATTCTCCTCCTTGTCATTATCCCCTACACCGCAAATAGTAGAAAACGAAACGCAAGCAAGCACAAGGGCAAAGAGCAAACTTAACTGCGCCATATTCCGGCATGGAAAAAAGTCAATGCAAGTTTCTCGCCCCTTGGCTACCCAACGCAAGTCAACGCAAGTTTTGTTGTTTACTTCAAGTGCTGAGTTACAGTGCACACAATAGCATTTAAATGGCTTTTTTGACAACTTGCGTGCACTTGCTAGTAAACTTGCGAGTCCGTTTGGCCACCCAACACAAGTTTCTACGCAAGTTCAACTTCCGACTACTTGCATCCACTTGGGTCACCATTTTGCCAGGGCTTAATAGTCCAAGTGTGATCTTTCATTCATCTTTGACCAGACGTAAAAATTCTTTTTATTGACACCGATATGACATGAATGCACTCAGCCAAGACGCTTTTCATGGAAATTGTCACGAGCAAAATGTCTTCTTTCTTTTTATTGCAATTGAATATGACAAAACGCCAACACCATTTTTTAGCGCTTGGGGTCCGGAAACCAAAGAACAAATTAAATTAGCAAAATACTAAATTTGCTCACTTTGATTTGTAGCCTTCAAAAGGTGACTTAGGTGCTTGTGTTTCCAGGTTCCCAAAAGATTTACATTTCATCTAGTACAAAATGGTTTTTATAGATTGAAAGCAAGCTCAATAAGCTTTAATTTGGTGTAGGGTTTTAGCTATTTACAATTTATTCTGACTGCGCTATATGGTTTAGGCGTGAGACACCCCCAAAGGTATAGTTACATGTACTGTCCAAGTCCAAGCTATTCTATTTTTCTACGCTATCACTTGCAATAATCATTTCCGGTACTGGGATCATTTGTGGTTCAATTTGGGAAGCATTTGTGGTCCCGGGATCATTTGCGGGCCTGTACAATACTGATACGGGACAATAGTTATTGCATGAGGAATGAGAGCCTTGTTTAAAGATGGGCATAACTCTGGCAATTTTCAAATTATCAGGAAATATGCCATGTTTAATTGACAAATTTATGATATCTGTCAGCGGTCAAAATATTTCAAGTGCAGCAGAGGATAGTAATAGTGGGTGTACTTTATCATAGCCAAATAATTTCTTAATGTCAATACTTTCTAAAAGCAGATAAACCTCGACTTTGTTTAGCTGAGCGAAGCGAAAGGTTGATTTTTCCCCTTCGTAAGGGCTGAGAAGTTGTGATCCGCAATTTAGATTCAAGTTCAGTTGGAATATGACAGAAATACCTGTTAATAGCATTTGATATTGAAGATGGTTCCTGGAGATTTTTATCCTTGAGTTTCAGATTGTCAGTATTCGAAGATGGCCACTTTTTATTGATTATAAGGTTAACATTATCCCACATTTTGTATTGCTTGTAATAATAAATCTTTTGAATTGTCAACCATTTTTTGTAGAGCTTGTTACGAACTTTCATTGATTTCCTCAATCCCGTCATCACCCAAGGCTTGTTGGACTTGTTTTTTATATTAATAAATTCAAGCGGTACATGTAAATTGCTAATGCTATAAAAAATATGAAGCAATATATTTAAGCTTTCATTTACATGGTAGCTCTTGTATACTGGTATCCAATTAGCATTTCTCACTGCATTTTGAAAAGCATTCTTATCAAACCTTTTAAAATTTTTAATTTCAATTTTATTGGCAAAGGGACTTAGCGTAGAGTCATACAAAAGAGTGAAGACTGGCAGATGATCAGCTATTTCTAGAGCAATGCTACCACTGGTACTTGAAGACACAATGTTACAAGAAATATGGTCTATGTAATTTGTTGATTCAGTTACACCAGTTGCTTAGAGAATCAAAGGATTAAAACCTTCTAAACGAATCAAGAGGCTTCCAAAGCCTTCACTGGGTTGCCTTTGTGAACCCTTAGTACGCAAACGGCCCAATTTTTTGAAACTGTTTTGTCAATCCATTTTAGTTTGCAGTGTCAGTTGTGTTCAATAAGAGAAGTGTACAAGGAGTTAATCAAAGACTTCTCTGACCATGAATGCATTCGGTGACACATGAGGAGAATTTTAGATTTCAGAACTCATTCAAATAATTTAATAAAGAAAGGCCTATAGGGCTCTGCCATCTCGTGTTCCATTTACCAATTTAAAAAATAGGCAGCCAAGGCCTGCATACAGCTTCACATTCTATATGGACAAGGGTATCTTTGAAAAAAAGTAAAGAAAATCGATTCAGTTTAAAAAAAGAACAAAGAAAGAAGAGAGTACCCTCTCTGGGAATCAAACTCGGGTTTTCTGCTCCACAGTCCGGAATGCTATCCATTAGACCATCCAGAACTACCTGGTTACTAAGGGTATATCTTGTAGTTTATATCTTATAGATCTTTCGCCCGTACTGAGTGAAGCTGTAAAAATTATATCTCATTACTCGGGCTACTACCACAGGTAGCCCGAGTCTAGGTTTACCTTTTCGGTCTATCAGTCTATCGACAACGTCGCAAATCGGACTACCCGCAAAGGTTTTTGGGTATTGCTATTATGAAAACGAGGCTGCGCACGGGGTTATCAAGTTATTGCACCGTCGATGTTGGATGCGAAAGATCTGTGCCCTGCTTTTGTTTGGGTTTCTCCTTGGAATGCTCACATCGCTTTTAGAAACGCAGACGCCGTTCGCGGTAGACCTACCCAAAACTACAGCAGTGAGCACTTTTCGGCCACGTCGTTCCGCGAACTCAAAGAGAACTAAATGAAAGCCATGAAAGCAAACTATGAAGCTGCGATAAACTCTGAACTATCTTTGAAAGTCAGTGTTATGCACATGAGTGCTACTAACTCCTGTATTGTCAGCTATGGGTGACCATTTGTAAGGGAACTTGTTCCTGTTTTTGGTCTTCCCCTCTGCTTCGTACTAAATGTATGTTTTTGAGAAAATGATTAAAGTAAAGTAAAGCTACTGTTGTCATGGGGACCAAAAGCTGAAGTAAATACACGAATTTTGTACAGCGACAAGACAGACCCGTCGTTGGATGCCTCGAGTCAACAATTTGTTCAAGACAACATTACGCGAATAAAGGAGGTTATAAGGATTTTTTTCATCTAATTTAAATTTTGGTAGTATTTTTGGATGAAGTTTTCTCAATTACGGTCTGTCTCATGCGTGGTTGCGTGGAAAGTAGTTGCAAGACAAAGACTTGACAACAAAAGAGTGATAACGCTCAAAGTTAGATTACGCTTGCAGGTGAAACGGTTGACGTTACAAAGGATTGCTAGACACAATGTTATTTAAGACTGTTTCTAAAATCTATTTAACTTGTTGTTTGTTTATAATAAAGTTCTTGGTAGTTATGACCGCAAAACGGCTAACAAAGCTATTAACTCGGAGACTATGTTTGTCAGCCCGAATTCCCTCAAGCCTCTTTTCAAAACCATGTATGGATTCTTTTCTTATTCAAACTCAAATTTTTTTCCTGCCTGCGTGTTCATGTGGAAAGACATTAGCGGGAACAGGGCCAAAAAGGCTAAATCGGAAGAATAGTATATCCGATTGAGGTGTAATATTGTTGTTTTTCCCACTTATCGCTTTTTCATCTGCGATAACTGGCATCAGGTTTCACAATTGTTTTTCTACCGTGGGAACCAAGAAAGCTGATTGCTCAACATTAATCGGATTAGTAAACAAACACAATTATTACTGAAATTTCTGTAAGACCTTAGACATCTTTCCGATAAAATCGCTCAGGTTAAACACGACGTCGACAAGAATTGTGGTGCGATATACAGTCTGGTAGGTTTTTTGCAGTCGTGGAACCAGCCATATAGTATACAATATATACAAAACTTAGGCGTAAACTGACATTCACGTTTATTCGAAGCCGTATTATAAAATGTAGCCTGAGTGAACGCTCCCGAAAGTGTCTAGTTTTTCAACGTTCATGAACAGCAGTCCGTCATTCCCGAGGCTTTATCTAGAAGCCGATATTAAAAATGGAGATGCCATTGTAGAATTGACAAATTTGTGGTAAACACTGACGAACGTGTTTTATTTTATGGGGAAAGTGAAACCTGAAACGTGACACGACAGCACAAACCCAGCCGTGAATACTTGGCATCTTCCCTTCCTCTGACCCTTTTTGGAGGTTCAACATTTTATTTGAAAGCGTGAAGTTCACCAGAAATAGATAAGTTCCTTAAATTGGTGGGTATGTGCCGGTTTCGGAGTTGTCGCAAATAATGATTTTGAAATTCAATGAAGCTGCATACCACCGGACTGTTTTTGCTCCCGTTGATTATATATCGGGTTTTGTAGTTTTTGTACAGTATAGAGGATCCAACACTATAAATATAAATGAACACTTTATGAGAATGCTTCCCCCGATGTTTTCGATTTGATCGCTTTTAGAAGTCAAGTTAAGACGAAGTATCGTATTTTGATGTGCGTAACCAGCTTGTTATCTCGGATTCAAAATAATACATGTCACAGTGAGCCACACTCTTGCTTTCCAAACTTCACGCGTGGATCGACTCATGAACTCGATGGACGTGGTCTGCTAAGCATGAACCAATTCTTAAAAATAGGCTCTCCATTTCCAACAGAAAAGATGTGAATCCTTTCACTGAGGGAATCGCTAACACCACAGACCTCAACGTTTAAAGAAGAAACCACTCTTCAGCACGTAAACACATCCAGGAACAGCAAACATAGACACTAATAAAGTCATTTAGTGAATAAATCGAGTTAACAGCTCGAAAAGAGAGCCACTCTGCACAAGAAAAACACTTAGGCGAATGGAGTCCACTTGAAACTTTTCACGTTCTCTTCACCGTCGTACTTACTTCAATCAGGTTGTTATGGACATGTTCAGAGCCAATCACACAGCGGCGGCGTCTTTGCTAACCCTTGTATAGGCAATATTGCGCACGAATTGCAATTTCTCACGGAGAAAAAAATATAGCAACCCCATTTTAATACTGGATTGCCATGGCAACCCAGTAATCAGACGCTTTCGCTTAGACAAAAAGACGGAATGTAAAACATTTTCAAATTCATCAATAAAATCGTGCGGCGACCTACTGGGAGGATTATAAATAACGCCAATAAGCAAATCTTGTGCTTCAACCCAGATATTTTCAACAGCAGCTATTTTTAAATCATTTCTTAAATGATAAAGAAAACTTGACTTTAGATATAAAGCAACTCCGTCACCTGTAGAAAACGTACGATTGTCAGTTATGATATTGTAACGTGGGATTTTCAAGCTGCTTATGTCAACTTGAGGGTTGATCCAAGTTTCAGAACAAGCAAACAAATTAAGCTGGAAAGAAAATGAATTAAAAAATGACATAGTTCATCAAAGTGCTTGCTTACACTTCTTATATTTAAGTGAAGCGCCGAGAGTTGGGGTTTAACAAAATGGTAAATTAAAAGTTGATTAAGTTCTTCTAATGTAAATATGCCATGGTCATTAAATGACAGAAGATTTAAGTCTGGGTCATATGTATTGCTTGTCATTTACAGACACAAAATTGATTTAAAGTTTCTAAAATTACTAACGTGAGGACGACATAATAATGCCTACATATTCTAACCTGACCATGTGGTTATGTTTTGCGATATAGAGCACCATCTATGTAAAGTTTTCCACAAGAGAATCTAGGCTTTTTCCCATTTTCAAATGCCTCCTTCAATATCTCCTTTAGCTTTTTCTTTACTTCACGATCTTCCCAGAGTAACCTTCACTAGTTTAAGCTTATTAGGGAAAGTACCACACAAAAAAGAATCATTTATCAAAGATGAAAGAGGAGGAGCAATGAGTCTAAAGTATTTTTAACAAATTAAAGGGACTGGGATACTAAATGGCCCAATAGATTTGGCATTGTCCGTGTGCTATATAAAATCCGCAACTTCATTTGATGCAACAGGGGAAAGGAATATTGACTCCAAATAGGTCCTCTTTAGAAGAGAGGCTGGAGAGCAGTTACCAGAAGAAGTGGCCTTCCCAGTGTTTTTGCCCACATTAACAAAAAAGTTGTTGAAAATGTTTGCAATAGCAGAGGGTGTTACATAGTTGCATGCTAATGTCACTAACTTGTCATCAATCATTTTCACCAGTTCATTAGATCTCCATTCTTTCTTTGCCACCTCGTTCCATAGCCAATCATTTGTAATTGTTTAGAATAACTTTATCACAAGTCATTTCAGAATATATTACGTCCAATAATATAAATACTCGCTGTAATTTTCAAGTCACACTCTCCCTCTCCCTTTCGCGTCATTTAGTTTTATACGTCTTGTGTAGTTGATCGTAAGTCTGTTCCGTTATTGCTGTAGATAGATATAATTTATCCTTAGAAAATAAGACAACTCGAAGGAGAAGTAGTTAACAGAGGGATTGTGCGATGATCTTTCCATTTTCATTTAGGGTAGGTATAAAGTCAGCTTTGACTTTGCCTATATTGACCTAATTCCAGACTATATTTTTTTATATTATTTCTATTACTTGCTTCAATATCCTTAACCACACTATTCCGGAATTTTTTATGAAGAGCTGTCAGATTTGGATCTGGCTGTTTACACTTAATCCAAGAAACAGAGTTTATCCCTGTGTCTTATCTTAGCAAGTATGTCTTTAGTCATCCAGTTTTTTGCGGGGCACATGAATGTTGGCGCGATGGGAAATGTTATCATAAAAAAATTTTTTGCTGATGTATCTAAATCATTGTCAGAAATAATTATTCAGTCAATATTATGTAAAAATTGTCGATAAACTTCTCTTCATTAAATTTAGAATAATAAATTTTAAAGTATTTAAGAATTTTATAATTAACTTTAATATTATCAACAATTAAAAATTTAGGAAGAGGATCAGAAACTTTTATGGCGAAGTTACCACTAACAGCATGCATAAAATATCAATTTTCCATTTATTGTCAATTAAGGTTGCAGACCATTCGGTGATATGTGTTGGTTGTGAAATGTAGGGAAGAAAAAATAAGAGTAAAGCATTTGTAGGAAATCATTTGATTCAGAATTATTTTCAGAATTAAGTAAGTTAATATTTAAGTCACCCATAAGAAAAATACTCTTGTTTTCTCTAGTTAAATGAGATAAAGTAGATTCAAGATGTTCTTTAAAGGGTTGGAGGAGGGGTGCCTGTAGGCACAGCAACATAGAATGTTATTATTTTTAGTGTTAACAATTTCAACCCAGACAGTTTCAAACTCGTCATCGGTAATGCTTAGAGACTTGCTAGTGTAAATCGCTACACCACACTAGCAGACTTTGTGGGTTGAGAGTGAAGTGTGAAACGAACTAAGTTGTTATTCATTTTAAAGCCTATAGAAATGTTGTCCTTATTTTCACTAATAGCTATAATATGAAAAAAGAAAGTCAAGAATGCAAGTGTAGTCTGTAAATTGCCATCATACATGAAGACTATTCAGATTAGTATGAAATAGGGAGAAACAAGAACTGGAAGCTTGTAAGGTTAGTTTTTCAAAATCGGAAGGCAAGTAGTACTTAGAATTTATTGGATTAGGTATGTTCGACTCGATTTCAGACATACCTGAACTATTTAAGCCAGATATTTTAGACATTATATCAAGGGATTTTTTTTTTGGTGGTACATCATTTTTATTTTTTGAATTATTTTGTGAAATGACTTCCATATGTAATTGCACTTTATAATCAACGTTAACTACTTTTTGCTACTAGTTAATAATATTGCGTTGTTGCATGTTCTTCTTGAAGGTCATCATGAAGCTGTTGAAATGTTGCAACATAGGTGAAGTACATGAAGCTACTCCCTCAGCAAAGCAAGTCATGTTGGAGAAAAAAAAAGACCTTAACATCGATTTTGACTTACATGTACCATCAGGTTACTTTTTTTCCTGCAATAGAACATTTGTACTTACAAATAATACAATTGATACAGCCATATCGAAACACTTGAGAGTGTTGATATTATTAAGATATCGTGTGGGATGCAGGATAGCCCTTAGGATAGTCTTTAGGAAGAGTCATCTTTTTAGGTAAATATCGGACGCTTAAGGGAATAACGTGGAACTAACAAATTCCTTCAACTCTATACTTAAGGTTAATTTTATTGTTAAAGTCATGAAGGGTGAATGTATTTGAATGGAGTCTACAAGAGGTTATATAGTACCTCATAAATAAGAGTGAATAGTGTAATGTAACTCGCTGAAAGTAAAACCACACCCAGGAGACGATCTTGGCTGCAATTAAACTCGCTTTTAATCGCCCCAAAGCCTACGAGTACCACGTCAATCCTACGGCGAAAATCTAGTCTAACAGCCTCCTCCCTTGAGCACGTGACCTTCCGACCTCATGTAAGGCGCATGAAATATCCTATACTAATTCCTTACATTATCCCCTTTCCTAAAAAGAGCGTGAATCTCCTGATTCACAGTGAACACTAAACAAAAACAGTTCAATAAAAGTTCAGTTCATGAGTAAAACAAATATGTTGAAAAATTGTTTCAAGCATAATGTTGCAGTGTTTTTTAATAACCTCTTAACGCTTTCGCTTTCCTCAACAATTTCGGTCTCAGTTTCTTTATCCGGTTCTTTTCCATGATCTGCTTCTCCAAGAGCGTCTGAAGACGGGCCATAACTTCCTGTAGGCTACTTACGATCCATTCACCATACCGTTCGGGGGGTTTTCTCCCTCTCACCGGTCTTTGACTCTGAGAGGTTGACTGCTCCTCCTCAACCTCATGCTCACTATCGCCATCTTCAACACTGCAGTTGGCTCGATTGCTTTGAGCAGGAAGGGTCTTTTCACTTCCATCCTCTTGTGGAGTAATGTCTCTCCTTTGATCAGCATCATTCCCCATTGGTAAATGTAGCCCAGACTCATCTCCAACATCCCGTCGAACATAATAATAATAATAATAACTTTATTTCTATAGCGCTCTTATCCTATGTTCAAGGCGCTTTACAGTCATGTAAACAACATTATTAAAAATATTTACAAATTTACAACCATATCCTATTATATTTACAATGAATAAAAAAAAGGGAAAAATTAAAACTAACGGAATATATAGAAATCTATAAAAACAATGATCTGTTATTACTGAATTTAGTAAACAAGTACGTCTTAAGTGATCTTTTAAAACTCGAGATGGTGCTGGACTTCCGAATTTCATAGGGTATTAAGTTCCATTCTCTTGGTGCATGAACAGCAAATGCTCTATCTCCGTAGGTCTTGGTATACGATCTAGGTTGCATTAAAAGTTCATTACTAAGAGACCTCAATGATCTAGTATGAGCACGATAATATAGTTTCTGAGCTAAATAGCTAGGCGATGTCCCATTCAGTGATTTATACACGAGGAGCAGAATCTTGAAAATAATACGATATTGAATCGGTAGCCAGTGAAGCTCACACAAAACAGGTGTGATATGCTGAAACTTACTCACTTGCAACACAACTCTAGCCGCCGTGTTTTGTACATACTGCAATCTTTGTAACTCATACTTAGGTAAGCCGTATAGTAACGCATTACAGTAATCTAGTTTCGAAGTAACAAATGCATGAACAGCAACTTCTGCTGATTCTTTAGTAAAATACTTCCTAATTCTAGATAGACATCCACCACCGGGTTACTTTGGGCATCCTCGTCCCCCATGCCCAGTGGAAAAGCATTTGTGTAGTGGGACTGATAACCGCTTTCCTCTGGCACCTCAGATTCTTGATCATCCTGCTCCCCTTCACCTTCCACAACCGCTGCCTCTGCTCCACCAGGGCTCCCGACTACGTTAGCTGCGTCTCCCTCTCTTCCTCTCTTCCTTATTCAGGCTTCCACTGATACAGCCACAAGTTGTTGAAATGGACCACTTTGGACCGCCTTGAGCGTCCCCCCACTTTCTTGCCTAGGTAGGTAACTTCCGTTACTTGTTTCACAATCTCGAATGGCCCTTGCCACTGTCTGTGAAACTTGCCCACTTGACATGGCTTCACCTGTGGAGTGTACCGCAAGACCAGATCTCCAGGGTGATACACAGTATGTTTCACTCCCTTGTAATAGGGACGTTGCTGAGCAATCTTCAAATTTTGCCTTACGCTTCGGTGTGCAGCTTCTAAATTATCCTGAAGATCAGCAACAAATTCAGTGTACGAGCATTCATGGTCTTGAGCCCCACCCATCATCACATCCAAGGGTATCCTAATCTCTCTTCCAAACACTAGTTCAAAGGGCGTGTGCTCTGTGGAGGTATGGACGCTACTTCAGTAAGCCATCATACAATAATCCAGATTCTCATCCCAGCTCTTAGGGTTGTCTTCAGCTCCAGATTGCAGCATGCTCTTAAGGGTCTTGTGTATGTTCTCCACCTGTCCATTTCCCTCGGGATGATATGCAGTTGAAGGGGTTTTCTTCATCTGTAACAAGTGGCTGATCTCCTCGAAGACCTTCGACTCAAAGTTATGACCTTGATCACTGTGAATGCTGTCAGGCACACCAAATGGGCAAATCCAGTTCCTTACAAGCACCTTTGCACAGGTTGTAGCACGCTGGTTAGGGATGGGAAATGCTTCAACCCACTTGGTAAAACTGCATTGTGTAGTTAAGATGCAACGATTCCCTCTTCGAGTCCGTGGAGCACTTGTGCATTTCTCCTCACCTCACTAACTTCGCTCGAACCCAGCATACTTTGTTTCAGAACCTGGACTAGCTGTTGAATGTCACTGTCGCCTTCAATTGGCTAGCTTTTTACTGTTTTCTTCGGTTCGAAGTGTTGTTGTTCTGGTGTGGGTGTTAATGGTAGACCGCCTTTGGCACCTTCAGCAGTTTGGCTCATTGTACTTCCACTTTTAATCCCAGTTCGCTGCCACCAATGTAATGTAACTCGCTGAAAGTAAAACCACACCCAGGAAACGTTCTTGGCTGCAATTAAACTCCCTTTTAATCGCCCCAAAGCCTACGAGTACAACGTCAATCCTACAGTGAAAACTAGTCTAACAACCTCCTCCCTTGAGCACGTGACCTTCGACGTCATGTAAGACGCATGAAATATCCTATACTAATTCCTTACAATAGTCAAATTTGAAGGCAGAGTTTTCCTCGTATTGGCTGGACACCATTCTGAACAGAGTATTGTTGTTGTCGATGAACCATTGAATTACATTTTTTACTAGACATACGACTCCCGCAAAACCTCGCAAGGCAATTTTTTTAAGAACTCGTAATGGATTTTGCTATCATGGATAAAACCCCAATTTATTTATTTATTATTATAGTATTATTATCATTACTGGCATTGAAATTATTATTATTGTTATATTTTTTTATGTTTTAAGATAATCTATTGTTATGGGGTGGGATGTATGTCCTAATCTGGGTAAAGCTATTGTTCCTCCACTTCTGCAAGCATTACAGTTTTCTTCTGAATAGGGTTTGCATCAGAGGTGCTAATAATTTAATTGAAAGACCTCCACTTGCTCATCCAATATTGAAATTACTTGGCTGCATGATTACTCCCTGAATTATACTCCACTCACTCCAATCACTACTACTAACCTAATAGGACATACAATGTAATCACTTGGGTGAAGATACTAAAGGATTTATTAAGTTATAATATTGTTTTACTGATCCTACTTGTAATAACAACAAAAATAATAATAATAGTAATATATTATTATTATTATTATTATTATTATCGATGTTGTTGTTATTATTGTTATCCAATGTGCCTTTTTCTAGTTTCTTCCTGTAGGGGATAGCTTGCTCATGTGAAACAGCCAAGGCACTCTGAAATGGAGCGTCCTCCAAGGGATGCTTTTCTCATAGGTTCAGCATCAAACATCAAGCCTCTTACCATAGCTGACCAAGACAAAATAGCTGAAGTGTTGTGTGTACCTCGTTCGAAAGTTCCAAAGGCTACATTTGTTTAAAAGAGATGTTTTAAACCAGACATTGGTTTTAATGGAACTGTTTTTGCTTGCGGTGACAATGTGATAGTGTCAGCCAATGGACAAGAAACTGTAGTCCATGTGCAAGGATTTTTTTCTGTCAACAATGATGGTAACTTGTACAGGTTGTCAGGTCATGGAGTTTGTTATCCATTGCATCTTACAGAGAATGGTCAGGTTGACACCCACTATTGGAGTGGCTTTGTTAAGGCTGGGTGCCCACCATGTTCTAATTCCATCGTATTCCGGGTTGGCAACATTTCCGGCAAAGTGATTCTGTACCTACACGGTGACAATTTACTGATAGTCGTTGATTACATGCGTCATCATGGGAATTGTCCTTCTGAATTAGTTGTACCTGTTTATCCTGAAAGAGAGGACATGGTTCTTATTCAAGGCGAATACAATGGAGACATTTGGCATGGTCACATCCAAAGATACTAAAGGATTTATTATTGAATTTCCATAACAATAACAGAAATGAATTCTCTTGTGAAGCTATTCTCGCCTTCAAGATTGTCAGGGGAAAACTTTATTGCTCACAGGCATTTCAGAAAGGTTCCATCAAAATCTGGGAAAAAATTGCTTTCAGTGTTCGACGGCAGATCACTTGTGGTTGTGACAAGGAACACTCCTTTCAAGATGGACTACCAAATTAGGGCAGAGAAAGTCACAGTTACATTTTATGTTCACCGCTATAATACGGACGACTTCCCTGTTGACACAAGCCTTCAAGCACTGATGAACCGTCTAGAGAAGTAAAGTTAGGTGTTAACAAGTTAAAGACAAACAAATTTTTACTTTTTCAAACATTTTTATTTTTGCTTGTTATTGTTGCAAGTCAACTAGGCTAAAGCATGCTTTTTGTCTTCAGTGATGTCACAATGATTTGAATTAATAGCTTAACAATAATCATTTACACTGTCATCGGGCCTATTGTTAAACAGAAAGCCACAGCTACATATTTGCAATATTTTGTAATCCAAAATGTACATTGCTGATACACTTTTAATTGCTTACAAGTGATTTCATAAAAAAAATATTTGATACGAAGTTACCATTGCCCCTGTTGCCGATTTTTCAGAGTTCTCACCAGGTGTTTACAACAATAATTTAATGTAACCAGTGTCAGTGAGAACATATTCAAATAATTGTGTAACCCTGGTGAAATCTGTCGTGACAGATTACTCTGTCGTTGCCCACCTCCCACGAACGAGGAAGTCAGGGGTTGAATTTTGGGAGGCAAAAAAAAATAAAGCACAATATTACTGATACAAACAGTACAACTACTTTTAACTGGCTTAATAAATAGCTTAAATATACAGATTAAATAGGCAAATGATGTATGTGGTATAAATAATAAATATAATAAATACATTTTCAGAATATTGAGTTTACAACCTGATAATATTTAAATAGTATTTTCATTATGGTAATCTTGGGTTTTTCTAGTTTCCTTGTTGTTGTAAAAGGAAGTGAGATTTGGTAATAGGTGCTAATTGATCCCAATGGGGATAGAACTACCATCAATATAAAGGGCTGAAAGCATGCTGTTAAAATTCTCTTTTTTTCCGTACTCCGTTTTTCGTCTTCGTGAAGTTAAACTAATAAAGTATTTTCCGTGGAACGCAACACTTGTCACCTTGCTCACCACCCCAAATCTAAATCTCTTTCTTTAACCCTTTAATTCCCATCGGTTATCAACATTTAACATCTATCAACACTATGATCACACTGTCATGTGACAAGATTAGGAAAATCATCCACTAGAGAGCATGAGTTACTCTTAATGTACCACCAAATTCTCAAAACTAAACTGTAAAGAAATGTATGACAATCAGGAAGGAGAATAGATGTTTTGATCTTGGGATTGAAAGGGTTAAAACCAGCAAATATGTTTCACAGTAATTGACTACACAAAAAAACACACACTGAGCCACTACAATGTGTACATAGTCATTGAAGTGTTGCTGCTGATTCGCAAGTAGCAATACTTTGATAAACTCACAGTAAATAGACAAAAAAGTTTTTTATACTGTCTGTAATTACATTTCACCTGCTAAGCATCCCTCCAGTCTTCTGGATAGAATTTCCTTATTTCCTACGGTCCTCAAGCCTCTCTTTTTCAATTCTTATCTCAGTGCTGCAACAGAGAGTTCACTCACATTGATATCTTTTGAAGATTGCATTCCTTTAGTGTGAGTATTTAGCAAGTGCAATGGCTTGTTCTCCGATGAGCCTTGTGCTAATATTATTGCTCCTGTGATCCTTGTCATTGTAATGCTCTCTTATTTTGCTAGCAACAAATGCTAGACCACAACCTGGCTTTTTTCCTGAATCCCCTCTACCCTGTGATGATCCCTGCATATGCTCATGAAAACTTTGTACCTGTCTATTTACAACATCTACTTGCCTAACCCTCTCTCCTACACCTTCCTGATGTGGGGTGGTGAGCAAAACTGGTGCTAACTGAACCTGTAAATTTTCTGTTTTCTCAACTGGAGAACTTAATACTTCCAGGAATAATTCTACAACATCCCTTTGCAAATTTTCCTTGTAAATTAAATTAAGCATATGTTGCCAAGCGTTGATCTCATTATGCACTGGTTCAGGCCTTTGACGGTCTGCAAAGATTCCAATCCTCGGTTTACCAAGTTGGCGTAAGCCAGTTTTAGCCATGAATTCTAGAACCTTGCTGTGATTCTTAGTCTGTGTTTGATCTTTGGACAATGTGTTTTTGAGTTCTTCAAGCTTAACAAGGTCTCTGTCTCTTTTCTTGGTTTGGCACCTGCCATGTGCACTCATCAGAATTTCCAATACAGCCCCCATTTTACACAACTCCCCTTTATGCACATTGGTATATGGTGAAGGGTATGTCGCTGCTTGATTCAGCTCATTGTTGGCCCAGCTCTGCCAGGACTGGTCAGCACTTGGCTGAAATTCAATGGTGCATTGCTGGCCACAAACAGTCAATACATTACCCTCCATCATCTCCATCTCTTCCGTGTGCTGCCTCCAAATGTCCTCCATAACAATGTCCTTCTCAGAATCACTTAGACAGTGAAGCAGGTAGTGGAACTCTCTACTTCGTACCCGGGATCCAAAGTTCCAGCATGTGAGAGATCCAATGGACATACCCAGTTCACTGGTTTCTGGAGCTCCATCATCTGAAAACTGAAAGAGAAAGTGGTATTTGTTGCCATTGAACCAAATCAATTGCTTCGTCAAGTTTGGCAACCTCAGATGAAGATCCAGGATCATAAATACAAGCCCTGTGACTGTGTGGGATACTCCAGGATAATTTGAAATCTGACACACATGACCGATGTCAAGGCCTTTTACAAAATGGTCCACTTTCAAATCACTCACAATTTTAGGCAGGGCTATATCAGTATCCATGCATTTTAGGTTTCTTGGTAGCCATATTTCTTGATCTGCATCATAAACTGAGCTTTGGGTTTTGCAGACTAATTTAAATTTAGGCCTTGAAAGATAATTCTGGTATTTCATAGCTACAGCTTGTTTAAGGGCCTCTTCAGAATTATTGAAATCCTTCACAGCCTTTCCAAATACCCCTTGTAAATATTTGCCCCGTTTATAACTGCCTATTAGTTGATCCATTGTTTTCTTGGATGCATACGATGCAACGATGTCCCATGCACCAAGAACTGCTGCCTCCTCTCCCCCGTGGATGTACTCTAATATGTTTTTAGTCTCTTGACGCCTTCTATATTGTGTGATGTTTTTAATATCAGTAATCATGTCAAAAGTTGTAGCATTCTGGATTCTCTTAGATCTGGCCTGTTGAGTTTGACCAAGCGTTATTTTGAACCTATCATACTCTTTTTTTAACAACTCCAAGTTATGAAGTTGTTCTTCCACTTTATCTTAAGAAGCTTGCAGCAGTTTCTCTGAAATTCAAAATGAAGTAATGTACTTTAGACAATGCATAAACAAAGAACAAATCACCTTCTGTAATATTACTCTACCACTGTAGCATTAGAGATAAAATCCCAAAGATACATTGACAACTATTTAGAAATTTAAGTAATATTTTTACGAACCCAAACCAAACTGCAAATAAAAAGCTTGACTTACTAGATTCACTTTCTCTTTCCAAAACTCTTTCCTCGCGGTCCTCTAATTCGACAAACTTCGCACTTTTCGTCTGGTAATCAGATCTAAGCTGTTCGTTCGCATCTTTAAATTCCCTCTTTAATGTATGGTGAACTTGGACTCGCGAGGCTTCCCAAAAGGCGTATTACATCTTCCTTTGTGTTTGTCTTGTTCACCACATTTTTGGCTTTAGAGCACAGTTTTACGTTCCTAACAAGGACCAAATCGGCAGAACGTTCACGAGAAGGACTACAGGAATTCGAGGAATCCATAGTGGCAGCAGTCCAGAAAAATGCACTTCAAAACATGGGTTTATACTCGCTGTACTTTTGTTGTTTCGTCGTTTTCTTCAGCGCTAGTGGAAGCCATTATTCTGAAGTTTGTTTTGAATTTAGAAGTCCATTGCATCACGGGATATTCATATGCAAATGAGCTACTTTTCAGCACAGTGTGGGTTTATTGTCGCCTTTGCGCGAATACCGTTTCGAACATGTACCTTTTTAAATTCAATTCGTTTATTTTCACAATCACTATCAATAAGCTATGTTAACTGGTTGTTAACGTGTCTTGCGTCTCTATTTAAACCAAATATCTGCCTACAACTCGAGATCGTACTCTGAGCTTTTTTCCCACTAAACGACGACATACCCCCTCAGCCACGAGCTGACTAAAATGTCTGAGGATAGACGAATCACATGACCAAAAATTATTGTACCAATCGATTTGCAATCGCCAAAAATAATTTTTGAAGTCACCGCTTCTTCTGTGTCTCTAGTGACGCCATTATTTTAGGCAATGTCGTCACATGACCCCAGTTTAGCATCTGGGAGGTTTTTCCCTAGCAACGCGCCATCATGAAACAGTGGATGTCTTCTTTTTCATTCCAACTATGACACTGCGTCATTACAATGCATATGTGAGGGAAAGTCATAGCAGGAGAGCTAGGAATGTTGTGGCTTGGGAATCAATCGTTGGAATTGATGAAGGCCACTGGAGAAGTGCTTCAACATGGGTGAAGGCAAACTGATCATGAGAAAGATTTAATAGTGAAGACACCTAAGGTAATCAAGCTCGTTAAGAAATGTATCAACAATTAAGCAATCAGCAGTAAAGTTGTAGTTGATCCTGTTTGTCTTATTGGCCACATGTTAATAAGGCTATAAACTTGCATTTTATTGAAGAGCATACTAAAGTACCATTTTTTAGGGTTTTAGAAGGTCTTATGAAATTTAATAGGAGGGATTTATCCAAAACCTGGCAAATGTGGAGAATTAATTAAAATGTCTAATTATTTACATATACTGTGTATGTGGGTATTTCAGAAGCAATCCTTTAATTTACTTCCTTCTAAACTGAATCTGTCGTTTAGGGAGATTTACTAGTACACCAAAGTTACATATATAATACATGTATACATGTACATGTATAAGAACTGTGTCTATGAAAAGAAGTCTTTGACAGGCCAAACAACCCATACATCCAGAGCTAATCCCGGTTCTGTAACACCAAGCCCCTAGGAGTATTTCTTCCCAAACAAAACCTAATATTGGGAATTACAAAGCTAAACTTATCCCGTTAATTTCCCAAAATTGGGAGTAATGTATTGGAATGTTTCCCAACTTGGGAAATAATAGCCCCATCATTTTCCCTTATCTTGGGAAAAAAAACCATTGGATTCCTGAGGTTGGTATTTTAAAATAAGTATGCATTTTTTCCCAAAGTGAACCCAGCAATGGGAAAAAGTGACCCAAACCTTAACCAATCCTTTCCCAATGCAGGGATCTCTTGTCTCTTTAATTTCCCAAAATTGGGAATAACACGTTGGGACATTTCCCAACTTGGGAAAAATAACCCCATTATTTTCCCATATTTTGGGAAATAAACTCATTTCATTTCCAATGTTGGGAAAAAGTGACCCAAACTTTTACCATTCCTTTCCCAATAGTGGAAAATCTTGTCCCAATCATTTCTCAATAATGGGTAAATTTTCCAACATATTCCCAGTGTGGGAATTGCAAAACGTTTCCTGTGATATATGTAGCCAAGATATATAGCAAAGAGAAATACCACTTAGAAGTCAGTAATAACATTTGCTTTATTTTTAAAGGATCATATTGATCACTGATAATATTGCAGAACTAGTGCTTAGTGACACCGGCTCTCTATTCTGAGGGTCCTGAAGGGGGGTCCTAAATCCCAGTTCCCAGCCCAATTTTGGTCCAAATCCCAGTTCCCAGGCTAATTTTGGTCGAAATCCCAGTTCACCATTAGTGACCGGGATTCACTGCCTCGAAGCATTTCTACTTGTTCTTTCGTTCTAAGAACAAAAGGCGCTCTTTTCGTGCTGCCCGCTTCAACGAAATCCACATAAAAAATTCAATAACAAAGTCGCCAAATCCTCTTTTCGCAGCAGAGTCTTTAACTCCACAATTCTCCACAATGCTTGCCTGCAAGTCTGTTGGGCTGCGCTTCAGATCTAAGTCGATCTTGCTGTTTTCCGTGTGTACTATCGCATTGTTCGAAGAAACGTATTTCAATTCGATAATCATAGTTCGCCGACAGCAATCGCTCGTGCTGGACGATGCCTGATCAAGGACGTGACATGACCGCAGCGTAAAGCCTGGTAACGAGAACTTGCAATAGGAGGCCAAAACGTGGAAAAATACTGACTTTTTTGTGTCATCAAATGCGATAATTCGAGTATTTGTGTCAAATTATAGGTTCGGAGACTAGCAAGTCTCACAAAAAAGAGAAATCCCATTCCCATTTTCCAAAGTGTTAGTCCCATTCCCAGTGGTAAAATCCCAGTCCCAGTGCACGAATCCCATTTTCCCAGCCCAAAAAGAGGCAAATCCCAGCTCCCATTTTACCCCTTCAGGACACTCTATTCTGTTGAAAATATTAAACATAACTGCAAGATCAGGAAAATGTTCTAACAATCTTTTCAGTGTTGCAATAATATCAGATCACATTGTCATAAATGATCACAACTGCAACCCTACGTGTTAGTAATTTCTTCAAAATTACAAAAAAATACCTACTTACA
This sequence comes from Ricordea florida, assembly GCA_949710005.1. Taxonomy (NCBI): domain Eukaryota; kingdom Metazoa; phylum Cnidaria; class Anthozoa; order Corallimorpharia; family Ricordeidae; genus Ricordea; species Ricordea florida. The sequence continues at coordinate 18,622,087 of OX453279.1, forward strand.
TTCTCCTGCAATCTGTTGCTCATCTTTCGATTCCGTTTGCAGACTAATAGAACTCTTTTCCAGATACCTCTCCAATCGTTGAAGTCGTTCCTACTCGGTTTCCCTTCTAAGTCATTCTGATAAATTTTGTTCGCCAATTTCGTTAAGTAATTGCTTGCTCATGTCCTGTATAGCTAAAACGAGTCTTTATTTCTATCGATAACAAATTCAATTTCCAATCTAATTTGAATGCATTCCTGGTCCTTTTCCTTGCTGTTTCCTTTGCCTTTTTTGAGCGAGCAGTTGTTGTCTTTGTTGCGATGTGTCTTGTTATCATCCCTACCGTAGTTTCCCAATCTCTGCTTTGAGTCGCGGCTTCTTGTGTGCTGATTTTTGCGGCATTCAAACTTACACGATGACGATCTCTCGCCGCTCTTTCTTGTATATCTTGAAGATCTTCTTGCTGGGATGTACGTCCAGGATTAGTAAAATCGGTTTCCACAAAACTCACATTATTTTCAAAACATCATTCACGGAATTCGTAATGGCGGAAATTTACATGTAGTAAAGATCCAGGTAACCAGGCCTGCAAACGGACACCTTTAAAATATTTAACAATTATTCGCCAAAGGTGAAGTGATTATCAAGGAATATTCCCTGATAATCACTTATGCTTCAGTCACACTCGCGCTTGAAATCACTCTGAAGCATGCTTGCTTGTGACGTCAGACAAGCAAGCCTTAGCAGGAGCTAGAGATTCGAGCAAGTGGGATCTGGTCACATTGAAAGAACAGCTTGCTTATTTATAATATATCTAACACGCGTTTCGATATGGACAAGTTCTCAATGCTCCTGTTTTTTACCGTTTTTACTTTACGCGTACGCGAGCAAAGAAAAAGAGCTTTACGACGAAGACGGTGACAGGTGTTTCTTCAAAATACCAGGTTTTCAGAATATTTTGTTCAAACAGTTCCAGTAAATAAATTTGTAAACTGTTCTCGGCACCTCGCTAAACGGAATGGGAGATGGAGTTGACGAAGACCTTGAGATTGAAGTCTCACATGGAGACGGAGTCCTCGAGCTTGACATATTTTGAAGAGAGAAAATACTCACAACGCCCAACAGTCTGCATGCACTTGGTAATGCCCAAAAAGTAAAGGAAATGCCAAACTGTCAAACAGTGCTTGTCCTGATTGGTCATTTGATTATCTAGCTCAGCTCAAGAGCACTCAGCAGCGCTCTTGAATTGAGCTGCGGTTCGTTTGAAGTTTAAACAACTCCGCCTTCTTTTTGAAGCAAGCAAGCAATGCCAAGTTTGATCGGTCCACATTTGTAACAAGCTTGGAATTTGCTAGATAAACAAAAATTGACCAAGCAAGCACGATTCTAGCGCGAGTGTGACCGAGGGGTTAGCCTGAGGCGAATAATTGTTTTAGTATAAATACGTAGGTGATTATTTCAAAAAAGAAAAGAAAAAACATACAACACAAAAAAGTTTTATTTGATCAAAGGCGCGCGAACGACTGGCAGCCATTTTGTTCATCCAGGTGATTATCGGCTGATAATCCAAGATAGCGAACCAATCAGAGCCCGGTTTCTTAAAATCACCTGAGTATTTCTACTAAAGATATATATATAAAAACTCTCAGCTCGATTTAGGAGCCACATGGTCTGACCAAAAGCGACACGATTAGTAACCTCGCTTCGCAAGGAAATAAACAATCTTGAGAAATGCCAATAAATAAAGGAGTGTTCGATAGACTCCAACTCACCACAGTAAAGACATTTGTCACTATTTTTTATCCCGATTCTGAATAATTCCTTGTCACTCACAATGACTCTATGCACGAATGTAAATACGACTCCCGCAATCGTACCGTCTGAGTTAAAACCCGTCTGAGTTATATGCACGTAAAGTTCGGTTTCTATGAAGGTTTTCGCGGTAAAAATAGGAAAATGTGTCCTGCTGTGGATCTCCCAAAGGATGGTTTGTTGACAGCTCAACTCAATAAAACCTTGTAATTTGAAATGGAACACCCTCTTTCATCGTGATGGCAGCAGAGGAAGCAACACGTGTGCTCGAACGTGCTTTTAGAGAGAACGGTTAAATAAATCACTTCATTTACTGAATTTTGTTGCTTTTTTGTACTTGTTGAGGTTAACAATGGCGTTGTTGTCATCCAGATTGCAGGGAACTCCTCCAGGTTTGGAGCGGCTGCTGCGCGGTTTTCATCGGAAAGTTAATGAGACCGCGGAGCAGGCAAGGAGGCGATTTTTATCGCCGCGTTTTCGGCATATTGTGGGTAAGCACCTTAGTGACCTTTGCCATTTGATCTCCACGAGAAAGTTCGATTCTGTGCCGACCTTTTTCTATACAATTTTTACCTCATGGTATGTATGTCATACCATGAGGTATAGTGATGGTTGGATTGGTCACTCCATTCCCGTTAGACAATTAATTTATGCATTAAATCTGCATTAAATGTGAATTAAACAGCTTTTCCCCTGTCTCCCCTACTAGGTTTGGTTTTGTCCACAAAGTCGTGCTATTGTTCTATGTTCACATGTGTTGGGGGAGGGGGTGAGACAAAGGGGCAGCATATGTTTACAAAATGGCGTCTGTTGTGTCGAGCCCAACACAAAGATTGTGAAGGCGGGTTTTTGTACCTTTCGCTCCATCTTTGATCAAAATACACTTTTGAAGATCTCGTGAACGAACAGGAAATATGTTCAAGAATGCTTGAGGGGAAAGAAATGGGTTTTAAAGTCTTAAAAGTGACAATGTCTCCAATTTGGACGATGAGTATTCGATCAGCCGTAGCAAAGGTGCACAAAACGAACTATTCGGAATGAACGCTTTATGGTCTGGGGAACGGACAGCACTTCATGGAAAAATTACCACATACCATCAGTGTTGCATCCAGAGCGCGTCATTGCATCCTGGGACGGAATATTTTGCATTTGGACCCCCTAAAATACTAAGAAGGGGTCCCTGTGGACGCACAAATATCACGCTTGAAATATTATGCAAATTTGTAAATTGAAAGCATATAAACAACCACTTTGCTTGTTATATTTATCTTAACAATGCCACTACTTTTCACATACTCAACATTGATTGATCCATCAAGAAAATGCATAACAAAGAGAGAATTCTGGTTGGTGTATTTTTATTTTTAGTATCAGTATAACTTGAAAGAAGAATGTTTTCACGTAATTTTAAAATCCTGTAGAGTCAACATTGTTCGGTAAACAAACTACGGGGTAAAGCGAAAAGCCAAGGAAGTAAGTTCCAAATCGATCCCTGAAATCAAAGTCTGCAGGTCAATTTGCTGCCAATGGCTCAGCAATTTCAAATGACTCAAGTTCAAAGAGGGTAAAATGTTTTGTTCCACTTGTATCGACGCGAAGGAAAACAATCCGCTTGCCACGTGCGGAACAACAAACTTCCGAAGATGAACACTGGAACGTCATGCCTTCTGATACACAATTGCTACCAATAACGGATTTTCGCGTTTATCTGCTCCGTCTTTTTCGACTTCTGACTTCTCGTAACAAGAGCTTTTTAGTTTGAGGGAGCCGTAGTGTTACGCGGAGGTGAACAAAAAAACATTTACTCTGCCCATTAATCACAGTTTTCAAAATGGCGGACACCGACAATGCGATTTTTCACTCTTGTGTTCATGGTCAAATTAAGAGGTCATTGAAATCAATATTTATGATAGGACCCCCAAAATTCTGGTCTGGACCCCCAAATATTTGTCCAAGGGGTCCAGAGGACCCCTACCCAGTAAATCCTGGATGCAACACTGTACCATGAGGTAACTCGAAGGAGCCTTTGATTTCCTTTGTTATGTGTGTATGGATAGGTGATGCGTAATGTCAGGAGAGTCATTCGCGATCTTCCACGTGGCAGTTTTGTATGTGGCAAGACATACTCTCTTGTATGTGGTTTATATTCTGTAGCGTTCTTTTATAAAGCCTAGTTTTCATGAGCGGCAGAAATATAGTGTAACAGGACGCAGCGGTAGGGCGAGTAGGAACGAGAAGGATTCAAGGACTTTCAGGCGATTTATTGACTGAATACAATGATACAGCAGGCTAGCAAAATAGGCTAAAATAAATGGGACGACTAACAGATCATAGCTTGCTACAAGCAAGTCCCTCTTTTCTTTCAACTCCACCTGTTATGCTCTCGAGGTATCAACTGAACTCTAGCTAAAACGCTCTTCTACTTATATGCGAGCGCTAAACATGAGACAGCGATCTTGCACGCACCGAAACGATCTTAGGGTACATTGCCAAACCACTTTTTTCCAGAGTAGACACAGCGGCAAGGATCTCCTGTAATTCATCTTACTATCTCAGGTGATAAATCTGATTAACTGACTAAAATGATCTGCCAAAAAGTAACCGCAAAACCATAACTTTATCTAGCGCGTCTTTAGCAGTTAAATGTGGTTTCCTCAAACATTTTTTAGCGGTGCGTAAGCTTGCTATAATGAAAACGGAAAATTCCTAAGTGCGAAAACATGTAGCAAAATAGTGAAACCTCGTAGTCTTTGATCGTATAGAAAAAGAACGAAAATTTGTTTGTCTGGTGACCCTGTCACACTCTCCCCCCCCCTTTTGCCCGTCATAACTCTTGCAAGCTAAATAATGCACCAACTGTCATTAGTTACAGGCAGACATAGGCAAGTGGAAACGGTTACTGTGGTATCCAGCAGTGGCTCTGGTTGAGCGTCCTACAGGTCTCTCTGACATCTGCAGCACTGCCATCAGAGTCTCCGTCATTGCTTGCATCATCAGGTTCTGGTTCAACAGGGTGTGGTCGTGTGATTTCAATTTCGAGCTCAGGGTGGCTGTCATCCTCAGGGGAATCCATATACTGTTGCCTCGCAGGGACTCGCTGCCTCCTTGCTCTTGTGGGAGTCCTCTGAAGCACAGATGGGGGGCACACCTGCAACTCTGTCCGGTTTACCACTTTCGTGTTGCCACGTTCATCTGCTGGTTCAATTACATAGGTTCCGTTGTGCAAGTGCTCAATCACTTTATTTACTCTGGTACCCCATCGGTCCTGTATCTTGTTTCTGCCTTGTGTAGTTCGATCTTTGACAAGTACTCGCTTCCAAACCTCTATGGGTGATGGCTTTTTTTTACAGCGTCCATCATGCTTCCGTTGGCGAGCCTCTGCCTCTTTCGCCAGTCTCTCTGCAGCTCTTCTGTGTGCATCTCTCAGTTCATTTTGGTGTTTGGTGACCCAACTGGTCTGTTCCTGACCTTGCGTCTCCTCCAGTTCCACCAACGGGTCGGGGGTCCCTTCCAAACATCAAATAGAATGGGGAATAGCCAGTCATGGAGTGCGGTGTTGCGTTGTAGGCATAACATAGCTCCTTCAGGTGTTCAGGCCACCTCTTCTTCTTCTCGGCGGGCAGGGTTCACAGCAGCTCATGGAGAGTACGGTTAAATCTCTCACACTGGCCATTACCCTCGGGGTGGTACGGTGTGATTCGGGATTTCTTGATGTTGTAGATAATGCACAGTTCTTTGATCACTTCGGCCTCAAAGGATCTCCCTTGGTCTGAGTGGAGCCTCTGGGGAATGCCATACACCATAAACCACTCGCGAATGAGGGTCTTGGCCACAGTGACAGCCTTTTGGTTTCTGGTTGGAATTGCTACTGTAAACTTCGTGAAGACGTCGGTGAGTACTAGCACATTCTCCCGGCCATCGGACGCTGATTCCAGTAAGGTGAAGTCCATGGCTAGAACTTCAAGTGGCTTGGTGGCTATGATACTGCCCATGGAAGTCTTTGCTGATAGGTATGGCCTCTTTGCTACAACACCCCGCTCACACTCTGAGACCCAGCGCTTTACTTCTGCGTTCATCCCTGGCCACCAGCACCGTCGCCTCACAACCTGCTCCGTTGTTTCTGGACCCTGGTGTCCAAAGTCATTATGTGATGCCTTTAGGACCTCGCTCCTCAGTGTGCTTGGTACTACTAGAAGCTGTTTCGACCGACCATCGCTGTCTTTCACCATTCTAAACAGTACGCCACTTTTCTCTACTATGCTATCCAGGTAGCCCAGTAACTGCAAGGCTTCTGGCGTCTCGCGCCTCCTCTCTCCTCGGGATGGCTTTCGTCCTAGTTCCAGGTAGTACTTCAGTCTGGCTACTACTGCGTCCTTCTGTTGCAGTTCAGCAATCTGATCTCTTGGGATGGATGGGAGGGAGGTCGCCTGCTCAGCACTCTCATCTGCGGGTCTTGTCACTCACAATTCCTCTACATGGATAGCATCCTCAAGTAAGCCCAACTGTACCTCATCCGGAACTCTGGTGGTACCAGTGACTTTGGCTAGCAGCTCAGTTACATGGATGGTGTCTTCCTCCGCATCCGTCTCTGCTTCCTCTCCTTCAGTCTTGCTCTTGTCCCACCTGACACAGCTCAGGGCATCGACATTGGTGTTATGTTTGCCAGCGCGGTACCCTATCTTAAAATTGAAGCTTGCTAGTTCAGCTATTCATCGCTGCTCAACTGCCTTCAACTTACTCTTGGACTGTAGGTATGTCAGTGGGTTGTTGTCAGTGTACACCACGAATTCGGATCCCAGTAGGTACTTTCGAAAATTCTCTGCTATGGCCCACTTCAAGGCTAGGAGTTCCAATTTCATGGAGGAGTAATTCTTCATGTTCCGCTCGGCTCCTCGTAGACCACAGCTAGCATAGGCGATGACTCTGAGCTTGCCATCTTGTTTCTGGGACAATACAGCACCAAGTCCCTTGTTCGATGCATCAGTCTCCACGATAAATGGCTTGGTGTAATCAGGGTAGGCCAACACTGGTGCACTGGTGAGCACGGAACGGAGATCATCGAAGGCTTTCTGGCACTCTCCTTTCCAGTGGCCATTAGTGATGACTGCTTTCTTCTTCTTGCCCTTCTCTGAAATTTCAGCGGCCAGCTGGTGCCGTGGTGCTGCTGTCTGTGCAAAGCCTGGGACAAACCTGCGGTAATAGGATGCAAACCCCAAGAATGACCTCAAATCCTTCAGCGTCTTGGGGGTAGGCCATTGTGATACCGCCTCTGTCTTTGCCGGATCAGTTGCCACACCATCTGATGATACAACATGGCCAAGGTACTTCACACGGGTCTGGAAGAACTGGCACTTCTCTGCTTCTATCTTGAGCCCATGTTCCCTTAGTTTCTGAAATACTCTCTCAAGCCGTTTGAGGTATTCTGCTATGCCATCGCTATATACAATAATATCGTCCAGGTAGACAAGGAGGATCTGCAGCAGGTCTTCTCGGTAAATGGTCTGTATCAGCCTTTGGAAGGTTGCCGGTGCATTACACATGCCAAATGGCATTCGATTGTACTCGAACAGGCCCATAGGGGTAGTAAATGCTGTCTTGTGTCGATTGTCTGGGTGTACCTCAACTTGATTGTATGCTGATGCCAGGTCTATGGCTGAGAAGAAGCGCGCTCTGCCAAGTGCATCGAGTGGCTCGTCTATCCTCGGCAGGGGGTAGGCATCCTTCCGGGTCTTCGCATTGAGGTGCCGAGAGTCCACACACAGACGGAGGGCTCCAGTCTTCTTGCAAACAAGTACGATTGGGGATGCATAGTCGCTTTGGCTGGGCCTGATAACCCTTCTCTCAAGCAACATCTGCAGATGTTCCTTCACCTCCTGAAACTGGTTTGGTGGAATTCGCCTGTACCGCTGGTTGACCGGGACATCATCCTCTGTATGGATTCTGTGATGTACAGTGGTTGTACAGCCAAGCTCCTCCCCCTTTTGAGAAAACACGTCAGCATACTCCAGGAAGATCCTCTCTGCCTCCTCTGCGTCAGTGCTGGGAAAGTTATCCAGTAGCACTCCCTCAGGCAGTGTCTTAGTGTTCTGTTGCTGTGCAGCTCTGTTGGGGGTCTTTGGAGATTCCTTCTTGCCGTCTGTATTAAGAGAATGGGACACCACTGCCTCATGGCTCCCAATGGTAACTTCCAGTTGTTCCCTTGTAATTACTCCCACTGGCTGGACCGTACCAAGGCACGTCTTAGGCTTCAGGCCGACCCCTTGACTGGTTGGGTTGATCAGCTGCATGGTGAAACATGACTTGGATGCATCCACCAGTGTAGTTGCGACTCGAAGTCCTCCTTTCAGGGGAGTACTAAGGGGTTCCACCACTGCATTTGCACCACAGGCCAGACCGGTCACGTCAATGTTCATCGCCGTGTGTGGTGGGATCCAAACAGCACTGCTGCGAGGAACCTTTACCAGCCCCAGCTTGCTTGGTTTCTGGCTTTGGTTCCACTGGGTACCTGCTATCCCCTCCATCTTCATTAGCTCTGCCCACTTCGGGACCTTTGCAAGTACGTTTGTCCCCAGAACTCCAGGTCTTCTCTTCCTCTGTTGGACAGTGTCTGCTGTGTCTTTGAGGACCAGCACTCCGCACTTTGGGATTGCCACTCCATCCAGCTCCAGGTATCTGAGGTATGGGATCTCCAGTCCATTGGCACCTCACAGGGTCAGCATCTTCCCCACACCTTGTACTCCATCTCACACGGACTCGAGTTTCTGCTTATAGAAGACCTCCGATGCCAAGGTCACCATGGAGACAGTGTCGACCAGGCAATCCACCTCCACACCTGCCATCTTTGCTGTTGCTGTTGGGATTCCACCCACTAGTCTGGGAAGGGGTGAGCCACTGTCAATCTCCTCCACTGCCGGGCTCACTGCAGTGGAGTCTTTTCGTTTCCCGCCATCTTCTTTGGGGCTGGTTTCTTGCCTGTCTGGGTGTTGATTGGTGCTGGTTCAGGGCAGTCGCGGACGAAGTGGCCATTCTGACCACACCAGAAACAGAAGGTGGTTTGAGGTCTCAATACTAGAGTGGCCAGAAGGTGATCTAGAGTATCCTGCTGCTTGTTAAGGACCTCCTTTTGTTGGTCTATTTGGGCCATCAAGGCTTTCTGCTGTCTCTGCATCTCCTCTGCCAACACCTTCTGTCCAGAGATGAGATCTGCTAGGACCTTCTGCTGCCTATTTTGCCTTGCCACTTCCCCACACAGCATGCCGTCCTCCTCCACTTTGGCTGCTCTCGATGCTGCTGAGCGCCTGGGGGCAGGGTCCTCTTCCATAAGACGGTGCACCTCCAGGCAGACATCCTGGAAGGTAGCAGTGGGGTGGTCCCTTGTCCAATGCTTGATGTCGCGGCGCAGACTGCAGTCTCTTAGATTCTCCACAAATTGCTCCTTTAAAAGTACATCCTTGCCAGCCTCCGGTTTGCCACTCAGTCGCTCCACATGCAATATCAGCACCATCAGGGTATGGGGAAAGTCCTGCACTGACGCACAGTCCCCTTGTCGTCTGGCAAAGAACTTCCGCCTGGCCTGGGTCTCGGTGAGCTGCTCACTGAAGGCCTCCCTGAGGATTTTGAAGACAGCAGAGGGGGATGACCACTGGGACGTTGGCCTCAGTTTGACCTCTTCCTTGGCCACACCCTCCAAGTGGAAGAGCAGGGTATCTACTGCCTCGGTGTCGGTCTGGCCCTTTACAGCCTGTTACGATCAACGTAAGGACACCGAGCAAACACACAACTAAAACAACTTTAATGGCCGCGAGCAAAAGACCATGAGGTCAGATTACATAACAATAAGTCAGGTGATACAGAAATGCATACTAATTTATGCAGTATCACAACGTCTTCCCCTTTGTAAAGAAAGTATCTCAACTGAGTCTTATAAGTTGCGACCGAGTTTCTTAGCAAAATAAACAACAAGGTTCAAAATAAAGTTTCTAACAAAGTATACAGTCTAAGTCGCAAAGTCCTGGAAACGGGCTGGTGGTTTGACAATACGACCACTCCTTGTAACGATTGGCGGGGAGGCAACTTCCACATGTTCAGCAGCAGATTTCACAACAGGTGGGGAGTCTGTTTGTAGTACTGATTGCAGAGGCTCAGCTACTGGTTTCGCAACAGGGTGGGAATCTGACTGCGGCACTGATCGCAGCTGTCGGCGATTTCGTCGGTAGGTTCGACCACCCGCTACAACCACATAAGAACGCGGGCCAATCATTTTCTTGCAAACAGCTTCTGACCAGGTAGATTCATTTGGCCTCTTCATCCTGACAGTCTGTCCAGGTTGTAACTCAGGTAATACTGTACCTTTCAGGTTGTAGTAGAAAGCCTGCCTTTGCTTAGAGTTAATCAGTTTACCTTGCACATCTTGTGGGGGTACTGACTTAGGCTGTAGTTGTTTACTTGACATCAGTAACAAATTGCGTGTTCTCCTGCTGAACAGCCTTTGCGCTGGAGATGAACCAATTTCTGTAGGCATGTTACGATAGTCTAGGAGGGCAAGATAAGGGTCAAACTTTCCACGCACAGCCTTCCTCATGATGTTTTCACAGATTTTTACCGCACTTTCAACCTTTCCGTTACTCTGGGGGTTCCGTGGAGAAGAAGTAATGTGTTGAAAGTGCCAGTCACTTGCAAACTTTGCAAACTCTGCAGAAGCATATTGCGGTCCATTGTCAGAAATGACAATTTCCGGAATTCCATGCCGGCTAAACTGCATTTTAAACTTCTCAATAACAGTTCTGGAATCTGTCATGTTTAGCTTATCCACCTCAAAGAAAGAAGAATAATAATCAACAGTAATCAGGTACTGCCGCTGATCAAGCAAGAACAGATCTGTGCCAACCTTTTGCCAAGGCCTTGAAGGGATTTCATGGGGCATTAGCGGTTCTCGAGGCTGTACTGGCTTGTACAAATTGCAGATATCACACTTGAGAATGAAATCTTTTAATTCGGCATTCAAGCGTGGCCAGTAAAACACTTCTCTGGCTCGTCTAAGGCAGCCCTCAATACCAAGATGGGACGAATGGGCCTTTTCCATCATCTCCTTTCTTTACTTGGCAGGTACGATGAGACGCTCGCCCTTGAAAAGCAAACCATTTTGAGCTGTTATTTCATCTGGACACTAAAAATATGGCTTGATCTCAGCTGGAACTTCATCAAGAGTGTTAGGCCAACCTTCTAGGACAGTGGACATGAGGATCTGAAGGTTGTCATCCGAGGCGGTGCCCTCCTTGAATTCTTTCAGTCGTGCTTCTGAAATGGGGAGATCCTCCACAAGTACTATCTGCTCTAGCTCATTGCGAAACTCGGTCTGTGTGGGAGGCTCGTCAAGAAAGGCTCGGGACAGGGGATCAGACATAACCATCAAGCTTCCTTTTTGGTACTTAACATCAAGGTTGTAACGCTGTAAGTGCAACAGCATCCTCTGAAGACGCTTGGGAGCAGAACCAAGGTCCTTCTTAAAGATGGCTTCAAGGGCTTGATGGTCCGTTTTAACGTGCACCACATCTCGACCATACAGGTATGTATCAAACCTCTCACAAGCAAAAACAACGGAGAGAAGTTCCTTCTCGATCAGAGCGTAACGTCGTTCTGCTGGAGGTAGAGCTCTTGAGGCAAATGCAACTGGCTGACCCTCCTGAAGTAAAGAGGCGCCAAGTCCACTGAGAGACGCGTCACTTTCAATTGTGACTTCCCGATTAACATCATAAGACTTCAACACTGGAGCTTCACAAACAAGACTCTTGATACTTTGGACTGCTTCATCATGAACAGACAGCCAACACCATTCAGCATCCTTAAGCTCCAGGCGCCTTAATGGTTCGCAGACACTGGACAGGTTAGGTAAGAACTTTGCAAGGTAAGTAACCATGCCAAGAAATCTTTTTAAGGATTTGATATCTGTTGGAACAGGCATGTCACGTATGGCACGTACTTTGTTTGGGTCAGTCACAACACCATCCGCTGTGAGTAAATGGCCCATGAATGGTACGCGTGATAGGCGAAGCTTAATCTTCTGAAGATTAAGTGTTAGATTCAACTCACGGCATCTTTGTAGAAAGGCAGTTAAATTCTGATCATGATTCTTCACTGCTTCATCTACTGTGTCTCCAAATCCACAAACCAGAAAATCATCGGCGATTACCTCAATTCCTTGGAGACCCTCAATGGCTTCATGCATCTTCCGCTGCCATATCTCAGGCGCAGAACTTATGCCGAATGGCATCCTCAGCCAACAGAAACGGCCAAAGGGGGTATTAAATGTGGTAAGGTAACTGGAGTTCTCAGTCAGTTTAACCTGCCAAAAACAACTCTTGGCATCCAAAACACTGAAAATCTTGGCATTGGAGAGACAAGAGGTAATATCTTCCACTGTCGGTAAGGGATAGCGAGAGCGCTTAATGGCAGAGTTCAAATCTTTCGGATCCAAACAAATGCGAACTGATCCATCCTTCTTGGGAACTGCTAGAACACTGGATACCCAATCAGTTGGCTCAGTAACCGGAGTAACTATCTTGTCGGCAACCATCTTGTCAAGCGCTGTCTTCATTGCTTCCTTCTTAGGAACAGGCACTCTGCGAGGGGGTTGAACCACAGGTTGCACATCCTTGTTGAGTTTAATGCTGTATTCTCCAGGTAAACAGCCAATACCTTGAAACACATCGGCAAAAGGGCTTAGTACAGAATCCTTTGTGACATTCTCAGAAACTGCTGGCTCTATCTTTGGAGCTGAAACTACATTATTGACAGAGGCATTAACACCAGATACCATTATCTTCACAAGGCCCATGCCTTGTGATGATTTCAAACCAAGCAAAGGTGTAACTTCTTGATCAACAATAACAAAGTTAAGTTCATGCTTGCTGCCTTGATGTGCCACTTTCAGCCTTGCAGAACCAAGAGCCTTTCGCTTTGAGCGATCGTGCATGACTAGTGTGATATCTTTAGGAACAATGTTAGCTTTACTGTAATCTTTTGTTGCCCTGATGTAATCCTGCAGTGGCAAGACATTTGCAGAAGAACCAGTGTCAATTTGAAACGTTACTGATGCTGAACCATTCAAAGTAAGCGAAACAAGAGCTTGATCTTTACCACTGACACTATAAACGTAAAAGACTTCTTCTTTTTCAACCATGTGAACTTTTGCATCTTCAGGCTTACTTCGGCACTTGACTGCAAAATGACCTTCTTTGCCACATTTCTTGCATTTCTGACCTGAAGCTGGACACAATTTCCTATCTGGTGCATGTGAACCACCACAAAACAAACACTCTTTAATCTTGGGACGGTCCTTGCTGGGAGGTTTGCGACGCGGAACTTTCCCGCGCTTGGGTTTCGACCTTTGCCCCACTGCATTAATATCTTCGTTAGCTGAAAATTCTTCCGAGATCTCTGTCGCTCGCAAGTGAGTAACTTGACTTGCTTTGATGGTTTCGATGGCTTTATCTAGGTCGAGGTCTCGCTTCCCAAGAAGCTTTTCACAAACTCTATCATCCTTTACACCAAGAATTAGCCGGTCGCGAACGAGCGACTCATGCAGGGCGCCAAAACCACACGACGCTGAAAGCTTCATCAATGCAGTTATTTAACTATCAAGCGATTCATTTGACAATTGCTCACGTTTGAAGAAAACATATCTTTTGTAAGTTTCGTTACGTGCAGGGACACAACGCTCCTCGAACTTTTCCAAAACCTTGTCAATTTTTAGAGCGTCTGACGAATTTCCCCATTGAAAGGTTTCGTACATGTCCATTCCTTCTTTGCCGATCACATTTAGCAACGAAGCCACCCGAACTTCCTGTGCTTTCCTGTGAATGCCAGCCGCTAGCTCGTAAAACTTCCATTCACGACAAAATGATTTCCAATTTTCGCCTTGATGCAAACGGTCGCAAAGATTCAACGGCGAGGGAATTTTCGCAGTAGTACTAACAGCAGCCATACCTGTGATAACTTAAAACGTGCAACGATCCAAACACACGCTCGAACGTAAACTATAGACTTCAGTGAGCCTACCAATAACAGACGAAGCGTTGGACTTGAAGACTTCCAAGCTGGGAAGTGATCCTTGATAATTTGCTCACAATCTGACTCCTGACACCATGTTACGATCAACGTAAGGACACCGAGCAAACACACAACTAAAACAACTTTATTGGCCGCGAGCAAAAGACCACGAGGTCAGATTACATAACAATAAGTCACGTGATACAGAAATGCATACTAATTTATGCAGTATCACAACACAGCTCTCTCCGCATCGGCAATCCAGTCATCCAACACTCGGTCATCCCTGGTCCCCCCCATACTTGCCAAACCTTTTCTCCTGCGTAACTGACACTCGAATGGCTGGTGCAGCACTGGAAGGGCCTGCAGCGTCTTGCTGTGGGGCAGTTTCTTGTTGGTGCAGCTGGTCCTCCAAGGCTTTTAGCCTATTGGCCAGGATAGTGAGATATCTTCCTCTGGTGGCGGCATCTTATTAGTTAGTTCCCGTTTATGTATTTATTTCTCAACAAACAGCCTCAAAAATTTTCACTTGAATCCCACTTCTGACACCAAATGTAACAGGACGCAGCGGTAGGGCGAGTAGGAACGAGAAGGATTCAAGGACTTTCAGGCGATTTATTGACTGAATACAATGATACAGCAGGCTAGCAAAATAGGCTAAAATAAACGGGACGACTAACAGATCATAGCTTGCTACAAGCAAGTCCCTCTTTTCTTTTAACTCCACCTGTTAGGCTCTCGAGGTATCAACTGAACTCTAGCTAAAACGCACTTCTATTTATATGCCAGCGCTAAACATGAGACAGCAATCTTGCACGCACCGAAACGATTTTAGGGTACATTGCCAAACCACTTTTTTCCGGAGTAGACACAGTGGCAAGGATCTCCTGTAATTCATCTTACTATCTCGGGTGATAAATCTGATTAACTGACTAAAATGATCTGCCGAAAAGTAACCGCAAAACCATAGCTTTATCTAGCACGTCTTTAGCAGTTAAATGTGGTTTCCTCAAAAATTTTTTAGCGGTGCGTAAGCTTGCTATAATGAAAACGGAAAATTCCTCAGTGTGAAGACATGTAGCAAAATAGTGAAACCTCGTAGTCTTTGATCGTATAGGAAAAGAACGAAAATTTGTATGTCTGGTGACCCTGTCACAATAGACATATACACAAATATAAACGGAAGCACGATAGTCCATAAAAACACTGAAAATGTAAGCGCAGGCGTTGGGAACAAAATGTACTATTCTTTCTCGAAGTTTGCAATTCCTTTTCATAGTGTTTGTAGACTACTGTGCTTCTGCAGGCATGATTTCATGTAAGACTAAGAAATACAAATGCAAGCATAAGGATCATAAACATATATCTATATTTATACTTGCATGTACTTACGTTTCTCAGAGGTTTTATTTTTATATGGACTTATATCGATTTGTGTCATTCTACATTAATGAAAGTAGCCAATAATTTACTTCTGCTTCAGCATTTTTCTCACGATTTTCGATTTGTTACTGCTTCGCCTCCTTTGACGAGGTGCACTAAACCTGTTTTTGTTTTCCTCAACAGTTTGGAAACAAAGTTGGCGAAGGCCAATTTCGGGGGAAAGCTCTCCCCACGTACGTTTATCCGGATTGCCTGAAAGAAGGAATTCAGACTTCAGACTACTATTTTTTGTTTATGTTTTTTGGTTATAATTGCATGAGATTCATTGTAAGAAGAATCTTCTGATTAGATATTTTATTGTCTACTGCAGTCATTATTTCATTCCTAGGTAACCACAATTGAGAGCATTATGTATAGTACGTACATGTTTCAATTTGTGTACTCTCTTCAGTTGCAATGGTACCCCCAGTGGTAGATAGAAAAATTTCTCTTCCCTCAAAAGAGATGCCATATCAAGATACAATGTCATTACATCCAAAAAAATTGGGGATAAAACAATAGGATTATACAAAAACTTTGCATAAAGGTTTGGTAATAGTGAGTGCCAACTGTATAGTATGTGGTTGTGCTATTTTTAGGTCATATCATAAAAACAATACATGTAAGAAAGAGTTATTGAAATCTTAATATGTTGAAAAAGATTGCTCCACTACGTACTCCTGTAAAAAAATAATGTGAAATCAACATCAATCAGTCAAAAGTATATATACCACATGAAAGTTTAATTGTGCTGTTACAGAAACAGGCAAAATATCCATACCCAACCACAGAAGATTATATTATTTTGAATATATACAAATTTCTATTAAAAAACTGCAGAAGAAAGATTTTAATATAAGGATGGTATTTCATCGAAAAAGTCATGGCAGCCAGTGGTATTGAACTGTAACCAATGACATATAGTAATGAGAAGAACTATCATTATATTATTATCATTATTATTATCTTTACTATTATAATTACTGGTATTGATATTATTATTATTACTATATTTTTTATGTTAAACATAATATATTTTTATGGGGTGGGATGCATGTCCTAATCTTTGTAAAGGTATTGTTACTCTACTACTACAAGCAATACAAAAATCTTCTTAATAGGCTTTCCATCAGAGGTGGTAGTAATCAAAACAGCTCGAAACAATACCATTTATTCTTAAAGGCTTAGAATCTAGTGCAGTCATTTGTATATAAAGTTTGTGTGGAAAATCATTATTGAAAGCATAGGGCATTTAGGAAACTTGAAACACTTGTTACTACATACAGCACACTTGCAATGAATATATGAGAAAGATCATAAACATTTTGGCATTACAAAATTTATTTTCTTCTTTATAAAGTTTTTCCAATGTAAAAGTTTAATTGCATGTTGTGGTTGTTATGAAATATTGATATTTAACATCATAAAAATAAAGTAAACAGCAGAAAGTAACAAAGTTAATATGTTATGTCTAACTTTGCAAATTAAGGCTTGAATTAACATTTCATTTGTGGAAAAAGGGCAGGGGTTCTAGATAGCAATATTATTAAGGGGGGGGGGGTCATTGAATTATAAGGTAAAACTGACCCATTGTGAAAAGGCTATGAAACCTGTTGTCTCTACGCAATATTATTGAAACATTTCAATCAGAGAATATATACATATATATATATAACAAAGAGAAATACTACTCAGAATTCAGTAATCACATTTGCTTTATTTTGAAATGATCGCATTGATCACTGATAATATTGCAGAACCAGTACTCTATAGTGACACAGGGTATATATTGTGTTGAAAATGTTTAGCATAACTGCTAGATCAAGAAAATTTACAATATTTTCACAGTTGTAATGATATCAGATCACATCGTTATAATGACTCTCTGTGTTGGGAATTACTTCAAAATGGAAACGCTATCGTTTTCATTATGAAAAATACCTATTTACATTCTCTTGTAATCTGTTGGTCATCTTCCGATTCCGTTTTTAGACTAATAGAATTATTTTCCAGAGACATCTCCAATCGTTGAAGTCGTTCTTACTGGGTGTCCCTTCTAAGTCGTTTTGCTAAATGTAGTACGCCAATATATTTCGTTATGTAATCGTTCACTCATGTCCTGTATTTCTATCAATAACACATTCAAATTCAAACCTAACTTGATTGAATTCCTAGTCCTTTTTCCTGCTGTTTCGTTTGCCTTTTTCTGGAGCGAGCAGTTGTTGTCTTGGCTGCGATGTCTGTTGTTATTCTCCCTGCTGTCGTTTCTCTATCCGTGCTTTGAGTCGTGCTTTCCTGGTGTTGATTTTCACGGTATTCTAACTTACTCGGCGACGATCTCGTGCTAATATTTCTTGAATATCTCGGAGATCACCTTGCTGGGATGTACTTCAAGGACGAGTGAAATCGGTTTCCACAAAATTTACATTACTTTCAAAAAGGCATCACCGAATTCCCAATGGAGGAAATTCAGCAGTTCTCAAGTGCGCTACTATTGCCAGGTAGCCTGGCCTGTGAACGGACACCTTTAAAATATATATATATACATATATAAAAGCTCTCGGCTCGATTTACTCGGGCTTGCGAGCCATGTGGTCTGACTGGAACTGACACGATTAGTAACCTCGCTTCGCGAGGAATAAAAAAAGTGGTTCCAATGTAAACCCTAATTCATCCCATTACTTTTATCTTACCATTAGGTCTACAAGGTAACCTTGACTGACCTGTTTCATGCAAGGTGGCCAGGGGACGCGTAGTATTATACAAAATCACTTTTTTTTAGTAATTTATGTTCTGTTGACAATGTTCAAATATTTGTTTTGTTTCTCTCAAATAATCATAATAATTTCACACTTTTACATTCTTTTTGAATAGAGAAATGAATTATGATAATATGTTACCTATGAGAGAACTTATTTTTTTATGTAATCCTTCACTTTGTAATAAAATGATGTGGAACAAAATGACTCTGTATAAAATCATGGACAAGTAATTCCATCCAACCATTTATACAGTATGACTTCCTCAGGACTGAGCTGGACCTCAGGTGTTTCTTTAAATTTGATGCAATGATTGTGACATGCTCCAGGACTATACGCAGCATATGCGATTGAAGCATTTACCTCCCCATGAGGCAAAAAGTAATATTACCGAGGAGTGAGGATTGAATGACTCCAAGAATGTAGGGAATGAACACTAAAAAGGCTTAGATTTTTATGGTTTCCCATGTGACTATACCTCCAGCCCCTCCAGATGATTGCACCCACCCATACAAAATCTTACCCAGGTACCTATACCTTATTTTGATACCCCCAACCCCCAGTCCCAACCCCATCCCCCCTTAAAAATGTGATAACTACCATGACAAGTTAGATAGCAATTTTTAATTTCTTATTCGATAATTTTTCACTGTATCACCTAGGTAATTACTTATAACATCCATTTCTCTGGCGTATTCTTTTTAAAATTAATAGGCTTACAGCAGTTCTCAACTAAGAGTTGCACAAACTAAACCTGTCATTCTACCTACACAAATACAATCATCCTCAGCAAAAGGAAGTAAATACAAGTAACTGGAATTGAGTAATAAATCGAAGACATGATTGGACATTTTTAAATCAATTGGTTGATTAATGCAAGGCTTTTTAGCCATTCAAAGAGCCCTAAAATGTGCAAGTTCAAAGAGATTGCACACTTTGCACAGAAATGAAAACAGCTCTAAAGAACTATCAATTTATAAAATAAAATTTGCACAAATTTTCCATTGAAAGTTTCGAAGATGAAAACCTACCTTTCATATGCTGAAAATGCATCTACAGTTTCTTTTTAGTGGTATTAAATCTTATGTACTAGGATATAACTATTTCAAACATTTATTTATTGTTTTTATTGGCTGGACAGTCTTTGTGGCTTCTCCTCAAGTGGGTTCGACTTCCACACCACTTACATGATTTGCCACCCACTTCCACTTCTGCTCCTTCAGGAGCAGCAACTTCCTCTAGGACTGGTGCTGGTTGTGCTGTCCCATCAGCAATGGAAGTCTGTGTAACCAGGATTGCCTCCTCTTCATTCAATGTATCATCTTCCTCGTCACCAAATGAGTGCCTGATCTGGCAGGTTTTTATGAACTTCTTCCTATTAAAGGGTGGGGGGGGGGGGGGTAGTGAGCATGCTTCACAAGAAGAATTCCTTTTGAAAATGGCTTCAGTTGTTTTATGTCAATGCTATTGATTTCTTTAACAGTATTACATGGGCATGAAAATCAGGAAAAGACAAAAATTTACTTACCTCAGTGTCTGTTCCTCTGTCCTGTTTATTTTCTGTTGAACACAGTTCTTCTTTCCTTGTTCTGTTATCTGTCTCTCTAGCCTTTTCATCCTTTCTCTGTTGTCACTTTCACACTGCCATGAAATTATTTTGTGTCAATGAGAGAACCTACTAGTTAACTTTAGGAATGTAATTAAAGTACCATCCTGCTCCAGTGTTGCCTTATTGTTACATATGCATGCAGCTCCTACATGTACAGTTGAAACAATATCTTTTTTGACACGCATGTGCCACTCTTTTGTAGTTATTAATAGCACTTCAACACTTAAAGTAACTTTTAATTTTGAAACCAATTATGAAGTTGTAAATTTTGCCTTAGGTTTTATAATTTTAATTTACTACGCACACTGCAAAGCTCTTTGTTATTGTTATTATTATTATTAACATTCTAATCAAACGTTTCTATAAGGTAACTCCTCCGTGAATCCACTGCACCAGTATTGGTATCTATGAAATTACTTTTACATAATGGGGCTTTACATTCATAAACAAACTCACATACTATTTGTTGTATTCCATCAAGTACTGGAAGGCCCATTCGTGAGTACAGGTCCACAATCCAGTGGTATTCAGGACCTCGATTCTTGTAGCACCATGTCATGCAGTACTGAATCAGCCCAAGGTTGGTTGCTGCCTGATAGTGCTCTTGGTGTAGGTTGATGTCCTTAGCCCTAAACTTCGCCAACACACTAAATGTGGTTTCTGGCAAGTTGGAGTGGCCCTTCCCCAACCCAGGGTCAATTACTTTTTCTGCCTCCTTTGCGCTCTCTGCACACTCAATTTCATATGCAAGAGCATGAAAGTCACATTTCAAAATATGACTGGAGTGATATGGCTCCCCAGAACATTTGAGCTCCTCGACAAAACCCTCCCCATCAGTTTTACAACCCTTACAACTGCATTTGGTCAGGGGGTGAAATGAACAGGAACCACCTTCCCACTGATGGATGTCCTTGCAGTGGTACCTACCCAAGGTACAGTACCGCTCAAAGGTAAGTTGACAGTCACTCGCAAGTTGGGAAACTCGACTCGAGACTCGATTCTCGATCCTCGAAAATTTCGAGAATCGAGTCTCGAGTCGAGTTTGCCGACTCGCGAGTTAAGTCTTTCAAGTTTCGAGTCAAGAAAAATAATGAGCTTGCTGGAATAACTTAATTAACTGAATGAAAATGTAGTTTTGCTACAAAGTCATTTCGCTGCAAGTCGTATCAATATATCATTCCAAGGCACGGCAAAATTTACAAATGTATCAAGGAGAAGCGCGTTTCGTTTACTGACTGAGAACAAATTCGGGTAAAGAAATCTTCGAGTAAAAATTCAGCAATTCCGAATCCTAAAAAGACTACTAAAACACTTGCACCTCATTTATTGTTTGTTGATGCAAAAGCTTACAAGTGGGGAGCAATTTTCCATTACGCCGTCATGAAATGAAAACACTCACGAATTTTGCATACGCGTTATAGTTAATTACGATTTGTTGTTTGAAATAAAGTGAGGCTGTTTTCAACATCAGTTGTTGTTTTGGAGAATAATTGTCTTGTAAGGTTGTGTTGTATTAGAGGTTTTAAAGGCCGTGAGTTGCGTTACGCGAATATTAAACAATACAACTTTGGCTTAATTGCGCTTGCAGATTTGTGCACGTGAAAATGCACGCGCTAGTTAGGCGGTTGATTTTCGCTTCTTGAAGACTTGTTCAACGTCTTGTGATAAATAAATGGTAGCCGATTTGTGGTATTTCATGCATGCATATATTATGGACATGCACATGAAAAAACAACATGCGAATAAAGATTCTCATATCGGTCGTGTTTCGAATGGAGTTCGGCTAAATAATAATTACTATATCGTCCGCGGGGTTCCTTCTTCCAAGTTTATGCGACAAGTCTTGTTTCCTTGTTGAATACAATACAAGCAAAAGTAATTGTGAGATGATAATTCGTATTTCATATGACGGAGTAACTCGTGACGTCTCAATTCTGGTAAGAATTTCAAGATATTTTTTTTTCTCGTCGCGAACCAAGACACCATACTATAACTTTGAGTGGACATCAACAAGTACAAACAACTGAATACTTGCGTGCGAATGGTTATTGTTCTTTCTTTGAGAGATTAATCACCAATTAGAATTTATGAATATTCCAGATATCTCGATTCTCGATACTCGATTCTCGATCCTCGATTCTCGCGTCTCGAAACTCGAACGTCTCGACCTTCGCGATGTGAGAATCGAGTTTCGAGGATCGAGTCGAGACTGTCAACTTACCTTTGAGCGGTACTGTAAGCATTGTTTCCCTGTATTCTTCAGGGTCCTTCGCAGCGTGAACCACAGCACAATAATGGTTCCGCTTAGCACTTTGAATGAACCCAGGACCTATACATCCACAGACTGGCTTGCTACTTGTGGCAACAAAAACATGCTTTTTCCCAGCACAACGGCACTTAACAGATGCCATCTTTGGGAAATCCCCTTTGTGGAGGTTAACAAAAGCTGACGAAAATTATGTCATCTTCTGCAGGTCCTGAAGCTTTTTCCCATGCGCCCGACCTACATGTCCCCCACACAACATGATCTTAGATTCCTGTTCATTGTCAAAGGAGTACCTAAATCCCTTGGCTGAAGACGAATCAGCATCTTGCCAATTGGCTTCAACCTTCATTCCCTCTTCCTTTGCCCTAGCCCATAACAACTGGGCCAAATGACCTTCTGCCGCCTTGGCAGTGCCCTGCCACAAATCCTCATTACATATTCTGTCGGCACCCCTCATTGAAAGATGCCCATAAAACAAAAGACCACCAGTTATATAATTTTTTATAATAAAGGTACAATTTTGACTAAAGTGCCCCCTTATCTGCCAGCAACCATCACAGGTGGTTACGGCACGATCCCAACTACCCAACTGGTCACTGGAGATGTTCTTCATCTGAAGTTTTGCATCTTCGCAGAACTCATCCAAAATCTCCTTGATGTAGGGAAGGGCAAGATCCCACTACTTCCAGAAAGGGCGTTTCCGACACTACACCCAACCCTAAGCCTTTGCCTAAAGGTTTCCGATAAGAGCCATAGCCCTGCCCACTAATGAAAAAGGATAAAGATAGGGCTAAGGACACCAGCTGACGCCTTGACTCTGCAGCAAGTTGGCTACTTATATAACTTATTTCTTCTTTCCAGCAACCATTGCAACGGAACAAAAACTTCATTGATCCTCCCAGACCTTTCTTCTCAGAGGCCACGAGCACAAGTTTCCCTAAGAGAAAGTTTAACCATCGTTATGCTATAGACTAAGAGCTTATAAGTTGAGAGCATGGAGACTAGATAACCATTACTGTGTTCATTTTATCTGTACACAAATATATCTGTTTTGGTCTTGCATCAGATTTTTCTTTTAATTTCAACAGAAAATCGGCAACAAAAATAATTGCAATTTGTTCAATGTATGAAGTGGTAAGACTGTAGCCCCCCAAAACGTTCTGGAAAACTGTTTATTAACAAGTGACAGTCGAAATACAACAATCATGTCCGCTTTACACAAGTTTACAGATCTAATTGTTTGATGGACAATGAAATAATTTTTAAATTATTGAAAAGGGCACAATGCTTATCAGGCGACCAAAGAAACTATTTCAGGGCTCTAAACTTTCCAAAACCATATCATTGTACTTGGTTGCATGCATATACACCTCACAGAAACAACTAAAATTTACCTCTACATCTTCCTTCCTTCAAAGGGCATTTTAAGTAATCGTTGAAATCCCTGACAAAAGACACGATGCTCGATGTTGTCGCCACAAACAGTCCTTCTGGGATACTGATGCTAAAACATAATAGCAAATGGAGAGAATAATCGCGTGTTGGCAGAGTCATTCCACAAACTCGTGTTTAGTAATCATCGGCAAATGTTAGCTTTTTCACATAAAATTTGTAGCTGCACAAGCTAACGAAGCACGACTGAAATATTTCACTGAAAAGCCCCAAGGGTAATTTAATGAGCGTATAAAGGTCTTATCTATGTCATGAGAATATTCATTGTTCACCAGGGCTTTCCCTCAACTTCCTTGAGGGTGAGTCCTAAGGACTCCTCTAGCCTAATAATGTGAGTCCCAGGGGAGAAGCAGGGGTCCACCGGTAAACATTGTTTTAACATAAATTCCAAGAGAGCAATGTAATAAATAAACATCATTTACTCAATCAGTTTCTGCTGTGTTTACTTTAACTGAAAAGGTACAAAGCACTTGAGGTTTTTCTCACTAACTCAAACTTAGTCAGGATAATACACTAAAAATTTGCGAACTTCAATTCTAATTGAAAAGTTTTAATGTTTGCAATTAACATCTTTAGTAGCTGCATCTGCTCAGTAAGAAAGTTAGAAGAGGTGCCATGTTCAACAATTTTCACTTTTGCCTTTGCTTCATGTCTCTAAGTGCACGTGCTGCTGAAAGAAAATCAACATTTTCAAAGCTGGGTCCAACTAGTCTAATCATCATCATTCTATTCAGCCGCTCAGGATTGAGTCTGTTTCTCAGCTTGGTTTTGATTGCATTTTGTACAGAAAACCCTCTCTCACAGGGGGCACTTGATACTGGGATTGCAAGACTGACTAAGGCTAGTTGCACAAAATCAGGGTGAACATCTTTATACTCTTGAATGAGAATGCTCGTAAACTGTTCGAAGTTCATAGCTCTGTAACTGCGTACTAGATGCTTGAAATGAAGAAACTGGTTTTTACACCTGTCTGAGTCAAGTACAGTTTCAAAGTGATAACAAAGTTTGTTGAGTTGGTGAATACCATGGGGTCCTAACTCTCTTGCACTATCAGGTAGTCTTCTAGGATTTAAGACAACATCAAAACACTCCAGTAGCTCCAAGTCAGTTTCTGGAAACCTGTCGTGTAGGTTGCTTGTAAGCTGGTTCAGATATCTCCTTCGTACAGAGTTGAACCGGGCTCATAGGTTGTTATTGTCAGCAATTTCCACTCCATTGTAGGTATCCGTCCCAGTGTCAGGAACATCACCTAGGTCTTCCAACATTCTGTTTACCACAGGAGAACCACTGATCATTCCTTCAATTGCCTCAACCGTGGAAGTTACACTGTGTCTTATGACAGACAAATTGGCAATGTCCTTTTGAAACAGAAGACTTAGTGTCCCAATAACTGACAGAACATCAATCAGCAAGGCTGTGGTAAGAAGAAACAGTGTTGAAGCTGTAAACTCCCAAATTCCAACAGCTGTAGCATTAGAACTCCTTTCATTTTCCAAAGACATGACAAGTGAATCATAGTACTTGAATATCATCTTGACACATGCCTCAACAGACAGCCATCTAACAGATGAGGCTTCCACCACCTGTTTTACTTTTCCATGCATGAGCTTCTGAATCTCCTTCAGTTTATCATATCGCACACTTGAATTTGAATAGAATTTGTAGATGGTGTTGATGTTCCCTTTATACTGTTCAAGATAATCAATGCCCTTACTTGCCAGTGAGGCAGCAAGGTTAAGTCTGTGAGCAACACAGTGTACTTGGATGAGAATATTGTTTAACTGCTTCAACTTTACCCCAAGGCCATTATGATGTCCCGTCATGACAGCTGCCCCATCTGTTCCAAGTCCTACAATTCGACTGTAGTCATCCCCCAGTACAAGGTGTTTTTCTTTCAGAAAATCACAGAGAGCATCCTTAATGCCAGCAGCAGTGCAGTTTACTATCCTTTTGTTTCCCAGAAATGAGGTATCAACAGAGCCAGTTTCTAAATTGCCATATCTCACATAAACAGCTAATTTTTTCTCAACAGAAATATCACATGTTTCATCAAGCATCAGTCCAACAAAAGGTGTTTGGCAGTCATTTATTTCTTTTATCAGGTTGTCTTCCACACATTTGGCCAAGACATATTCCATCTCCGAAACAATTTCCGGTTTCCTGTAAAAAACAGAACAATCACTACAACCATTGGCAGCCTGAAGCTCCATTATTGGAATAAAGTTATCAGCAGCAATGTTGTTCTTGGTCATAACATACACTGTTCTAAGCTGGACAATGTGCCTCCTTGTTAGTTCTTCAGTTTGCTTCTCTACGTTTTTTGTTGCATTTGAAACTGTCACTTGAAAACTTCTTCTAAGCTTGACGTCAGTGAGACTAGTGGTGTGGTCTTTGGAATTTTGGTGTCTTTCTAGAGCTGACATCTGGAAATTGTTGCATCCTGTAGTAGTAAATTGGTTTCTCTTACCTGATGTCTTACAAATGTCACAGTACATTTTTTCATCTACTTCTTTCAACCATTTATATTTGTTCAGCCAAGCTGGCAGGAAACGCCTTTTTTTCTTCGTAAGCTGTTCTGGATACGCCGAATCCGCCATTTTGGTTCAAACCACAATCTTTCCCACAAGGCCTCGTGATAAAGCATTAGTTTCCAGTCCTCTACAAGCTTCCAGATGTTCGAAAACATCGGAGAACTGTCCAAAGAGCGTCTTAAAAGAACATGCCATATAACTGAGCGAAGATTCAAAATCTTTTTTATTCTCAAAAAGGATTTTTTACGCAAATTTTAATGTAGTCAGTTCTAAATTACTTCCTAGTAAACTATCATCGTAAGGACGTGCGTCCGATGGGACCCTTTTTCCTTGTTGTCTTGCGTCCCTTTTTCCTTTCTTAGCCAAACAATGCATCAGGGAAAACCCTGGTTCACAGAAACATGAGAAAATCACAAAGCTTGGCGAGACAACTAATCGAGCCATCAATCTTCAAAGAAAAAATTTTGAAATTGAGACGGTTTCTTGTAAGTGACAAATCAAGATACAAGCATAATTCTCACCATTCATCGCTGCTATCTTCACGAAGTTTCTTTCGCGGTGGTTCATAGTCAGAGTCATCTGTTTGGGTCGGATTGGTCGCTGCTTTCTGCTCTGCTTCGGCGTTGACATTGGTTTGAGTTGTTTGTAAGGTCTCCAAGCCACCTTCATCTCTCAGTTGTCGCTCTACGTCTTTCGCAGTTTTCAGTGTCTTTCCAACAGGGTTTGTGTATCGAAAGTAAACCTTTACTCCGGAAGACGACTCTCTTTCCTCCTGCCTTATCGTCCAGCCTGCTTCCCTCAACTTCTCAAAATCTAGCGTGATTCTTGATTTTGAACCAGAACCCCAAATTTCGTTAGCCTTTGCCGCGTTATCACTTCTTCGTTTCTGTCGCTTTTTTGCCAGCATCACTCCGACTCGCACGTCCAGTATCTGAATCGCTTCAGTTCACATTACTCACGTTAGAGCTGTCATCACTAACAGTTGGACACCGTTGCGGGTGCCGTTGCTATGCAAAGGCATGATTGTTTGTAATCCCTTTTTCTGATTGGTTTCAAGGGAAAATTGCACCCTGTAAAAGGAAAGAGGGGCCCAAAAACAGGGCCGTTAAAGGCGATATACCGCTGGAAATTATTATGACAAGCTTAGACAAGATGGCTGCTATGGAAAACAACAAAAGAAGGGCATTTAGAATGAAAATTTTCAAATTCGAGCTCGATTTTGTGTGTCAAAATTGATCGTGCTTCAAATGTGGGATTCTGTTCGCTTCATTTTCTTTTTGTAGGTTAATCAGAAGGACTTAACACTTGGCAGACATAAACTACGTATGTGAACAAATTTTTTTTTGTGAGTACGTCAAACGCCTTCTAATACAAGACTCGTAGTAGCATCACCAATTTCATAAAGATAAATAATCACATTTCTAGACATATTTACTTTTCATTTTAATTTTCCTCGATGTACTCGCACAGGATTTTAGTTTTCAACGTTGAGCATAAATTGGTCAAACGTTTCTAACATTGAAGAGTTATTCTTCGAGTTATGTAGAAATAAGCAAAACATGAGGGTTTGGACCACGCCCATTTACATATCAAATTTCATGGACTAATTGCTTTCTTACAGACTGAAATTGTTTTTCAAAGAAAATGCATATGAAAATGCACGTTTTAGATGTGATATCATTGACTTTGAGCCAATATTTCGACAGATTTGATGCATGTAAATATGGGAGAAAAATATGCAAATTAGCCTCCAGGAATACCTTAAGAATTTGAAAACAGAAGTTTTGAGCCGGAAGATTATTCATAATTATTTTGACAGAAATTTTTAAATTTTCTTGAGTTAATTTCAACAATTTACCACTGGTTGAATGATTTAGTTACAGTTTTGACACAATTTAGTGCTTCTAAAGTGTTGTCAGTTGAAAAGTAGATTTTCCTAAACAGCCACATTATACAATGTTGCTACCTTCTGAAAATAGAATGAAGCATCTCAATCTTCTTCTCTAGATTATCAGTGAGGGGGGAAGAGGAGATCACTCAGTTGACACAGAGTTGCTTTGTTGTAATTGCGACGGTTGAAAATGGTAAAAACCATGGCAACTCTAACCAATGCATGCAGTCAAATGCCAAATTCCCCATCATGGAAAATGGTGGTGTACAGGAAAAAATTAAGACAGCTGATTTCATCCAGCAGGTGAAGCAGCATGACATATTGCCCATCTTTGCAGTTGCCAAATTGGTCAAGGATCATCTCTCTGACAATTACCAAATGCTGCTGTGGTCTCAGTTGAGATCTTCTCAGCTCCTGGCTTTTTCGGAAACCTCTTGTTTCTGCCAAATACTGCCTTGTAAAGTTTTGAAAAAAAAAGGGCCAAAATAACAGAACAGTTGACTCGGCTGCATTACGAGCTACATGGAAGGGACCTTGCCAAAGAATGAGGGCTGGCACTTTTACTGGGTTTTCATCCGTCCACTGGTAGAACAAATTCAAGAGAAACTGACATCATATGAAAGGTTACAGTATGCAAAATAATATGTAGTGTACAGCTGAAAAGCTAGTACATGTAAAATCATTTGCAGTATGTTGCATTGCTTTGCATTGTTGCATTGTGTGTATAAAAGAAAGAAAATACTGTAACAGCCTTTCACAAGTTAACTGGCCGTTTATTTTAATATGGACCAAACAATAAATGTACAATTCACCAAAATCTACTCTATAGCCTAAAACAGAAGCCGTTACTTTGATTGGGCCATAACAGTTGATAAAACAAGGGCAAAAGGCATACATATCAGGTGACCAAAAAGGTGCGAAAATAACATTTACTAATCAAGCAGGAAGTCAGCCTCTACACCCCACCCCATGTGCAACAGAGTGCAGCATAACAATCATAAGGCATGGGTTTACAATAGATATGCTTGAAACTAAAGGTAATGTGAACATGAAGTTCCTCAAAGTCACTCAATAAGGAGGAAATAACACAATGTCCTCAATCACAGTTAAGGTTAGTGACTTCAAGTAAACAAAGTTGACGTCGCTGGTCCTGTTTTCACTTCTACCGTCCTTATGAGACCATCCACTCCAGACAGAGCTTTAACTACGCGGCCCATATTCCACTGTCCTCTAGGAATGCATTCATCCGCAAGAAGCACAAGGCCACCAACTTCCACATTCCGTCTGGGTCTAAACCATTTCTGCCTCTCAAGGAGGGATGGAACATAGTCTCTCAGCCATCTATTCCAGAAATGATCAGCAAAGATCTGTGTTTGCTTCCACTTCTTTCTAGCATAGATATCTTCCTTTACAAAGCATCCTGGAGGCAAAGTTTGGACAGAACGCTGCAGCAGTAGGTGATTTGGGGTCAAGGGCTCATAATCATCTATGTCATCTGAAATATCTTGAAATATCTATAGAAATTTTTTAAAGACTCAGGGAAGTGGTACAGAAAAATTTAAAAATAGTTATCAATCCAAAATTTATTCAGCTGAACCATTTAATTGATTCAAAGAAAGTTGAGATTCAGTGTTCTGGGTCATGGAAATTTAAAACTGTGTCATAATGCAATAGGGTAAACCACTTTATGCCTTTTGGTCCTGAAGTGTAGCTAAATTCTTAAATGGACTCCTGTGTTTATGCAATGTCAAGATGAATACAATAATTGGCATCTACCGGTATTTAGCCCTGACAGGAAAATTAAGCATTAGAAGTTCTTTTAAAAACTGCCTTTGCAAGGTTTTGCAGGAGTTATAATTCTAGTAGATTACCTTAATTCCTTAAAACGTTTTTCAACATTTGACCAGTTGAACTCTTTGAATTGCAGAGGGAGATGTTGAAGGAAGCCTTGGTGGTAATAATTTCTACTTTCAACGGATACAAAACAAAGTAGGTGCTGAATGTCAACACCCCCTTGACAAGGTCGGTCTGTGCCATCCTCCGTGGTCACATGTACGTTCCGCTGATTCTTAGTGATATCATCTCTCAAATCAACAGCTTCCATTTTGTGATGTATGTCTACAACTGCAGTGCACATATGCCAAGTGGTACTTGTTATGGAACTTGTGGGATGGTGCTTGGCATGTATGAAATGGATGTCATCTTCAATGAAGAGCATGAACTTTCTATTCTGAAAATTTGGGGTTAAAGTAGTACATTCTTGCTTTTAGGGTATGCAGTAACACTGAAACTTGTATTATAATTTGTATTGGTATCACCTTGTAATAATGCAAAGTAGACTAAATCTTCCGTCTACAATCATTGATTGAACAAAGTGGAAACATAAAATCTTGTTGGCTTAGACTAACTTCATGTAACTTAACTCCAGTTAATAAATTATTAGGAACATGTGATCTCACTTTGATGGCTTCCTTTATTTATTTTTGTACGTCTGTCTTGTTAGCTTCTTCCAATGTCTTTTAAACTTTTTTAAACTTTAAACTTTAATGAATTTGACACTCCCCTTACGGGGCTTTTCAGTAATTATAAAAATTACAATGATAAAAATTACAATGATAAAAATTTGGATAAAATGAATTACTCCTAATTAATCTATGTTAAGAACTCCTCCATTAATTTTGATTTTAAATGAAATTTAAAAGATGAAAAAGTATTAAGGGTTTTTAAGTTTGATGTAAGGTTATTCCAAATGTTCACTGTTCTATAATGAAATGTTCTTTGACCAGAGGCAGATTTAAAAAGGGGAATATTTAAAAGCTGACAGTTCCGGGTCGCACGTTTGGTGATTTTATTTCGGGTGGTGAACTGATCACTAAGATAACAAGGCGCGCATCCAGTCATACATTTAAAGGCTAACACAGCGTCATGAAGGTAAAGGTGTTGTTTAATAGGAAGCCAGCTTAGATCTTTCAATGCTGGCGTGATGTGGTCGAATTTCCTCGTACCTGTAATGATGCGGGCGGCAAAGTTCTGGACCAATTGCAACTTGCAGATGTTTTTTTCCGGAGCTGTTGGACCACACGGATGAGCAATAGAATAGTTTAGTACCGGTAAATACTAACGCATTAATTATTGTTGTAAGCGTATCCCGCTTAAGCACATGTTTTACACGACTAATTTGAGCTAAACTAGACATACACGATGAGACTGTTTTCAAAATATGGTCGTCAAAAGTAATATTCGGGTCAAGTATAACCCCAAGGTCCTTGGCAGAAGATACAGGGACAAGTTCTTTCCCCAGTAGAGTTATTCTGAAGTCAGGGAGTTTGGAAGTGAGCTGTCTACTTCCTAAAACCATCAGTCTTGTTTTATCTGGATTTAGAAGAAGAAGGTTATCGAAACACCAGTTGCGTATCAGTAAAAGGTCATCATTTAAGTCAATGACGGCATTGGCGCAATCCTGAAGTTTAAAAGAGATCTGTAATTTAGTATCATTGACGTAACATTCTGTTGTGCATTTTCTTGGGACGGATTGTAAGTCGTTCACGTAGACACTAAAAGGAGCGGCCCCAGTATACTGCCTTGAGGAACACCACTAGTTAGTGGCAATGCATTTGACAGAGTTGAATGAACGCGTACCACCTGGTATCTGTGGTCTAGATAGCTTTGGAACCACGCGAGGGACGAATTTGTATCTTGTAGTTTTAAGAGAACCCTTGCGAAATACACTTAAGAATTCCTAGGAATTCCTAGTACTATCCTAGGATTTCCTAGGATTCTGTTCTTAGGATCTCTTAAGAATTCTTAAGAATAGAAGGTGTGACATTTCGTGGTAATTCGGACTTGGAATTCCTAAGAATTTTTGGGATTTCCAAGCTTAGATTTTTGCAATGAAACCAGGCTTGGAATTCCAAGGATTTCCTAGGAATTCTTAAAATCTGAGCATGAAGATGGCCAGTGAAATCTCCACAATTCCAAGGAATTCCTAAGAATAACTAAGATTTTTTAAGAATAATTAGGAATTCTTAAGACTAATTAGGAATTTCTAGGATAACTGAGGAAAATAAAAAGACCCTAATGACCCAAAAAAGGTCAATAGCCCAATTTCAATATTTTAATATTTAGCCTAAAGCAATAGCCAATTTTTTGGGTAGGGGGGATTATAAACCCCACAAACTCTAGTTATTCCCCATAGCCTCGTACTGAGGTCTATTGTTTTTGGCTGAATTTTAATATATCGAAATTGGGCTATTGGACTCACTAAACACTGCAACTGGATCAGAAGAGAACTTAGGGTAAAATCACTTAAGTTTATTCAGTTATCGATATTTTGAACATCAGAACGCTGATTATGTACATTTACAAATTGAATCAACACTTTTCTTAATTGAGAAATACCAATCAAATTCCTAAGAATCCATTTTTCTAAAAAGTCAAGAACAATATTCTTCTTGGATTTGGTAAAATAATGAAAAATACATTTTTAAATGATCAATGTATCAAAAGTTATTCATCCTGCCAAACAGGAGGAAATGAATTTTTATGAATACACGTACCTTAAGCTTGTCTTGTGTATTGAAATATTCACAAAATGGAAAAATATTTGTATAAACTTTTAAATCTGAGAAAAAAAGGTCTTGAAACTGCATGTTCACACAATAATGAAAAAAATGATAATAGGAAATTGTTTCAACTATACGTTTTTGTGGATTTTTACTCATTGTTGCTTTATTTTTTCAATCAGAACTTCATGAATTCTTGAAAGACAACTTAATGTAACTGAAAACGTTCTCTTCTTTAAGTATAGAAATTATGTAAGAACAAAATTGGTCTGGTGTGAAAAGAAAGGAAAGTCATAAGTCAAGACTGTGCTGTAACAAAGCAGACTTAGCTGCTGTTCTGCATTTTTGCTTGCTCTCGCAGTTTCCTTTGCTGTCCACGGATGAAATTATCCACCTCGCTGTTCTTACTTTGATATTTCTTTTCCATAACACCTGAAAACAAATAAAAAACAAATCCAGCTTACTAGTAAGAGTCAGCTCAGCTATGGAATATGTTGCATAACAATTGACACTTCTCATTCATGATATAGATGTTATGAAAAAGTATAACCACTTACAGTAAATAAGGTCAAGCTTCTGCCTTTGAAGCCCTTCACCATAACTCTTTCCCCCAGGCACTTTTCGTGTAGCACAGCCCTTGAGGGACGAGAGTCTTACTTCATCATGTGTAAATAAATGATAAAGCAAGACTTTCAATCCCTCAAGGGGTTTATTGGTGTTTTCCACCATTTGGTATAAAATGCTCTATAAAGAAAAAGAAGTAAATTTAGTATTAATACATGTAAGTTATACTGATCACTAGTTGATAGATTATATTAAAAAAGGTGTGACTGCCTTGGAGCCTCAGGTGGATAGTGGCACAGGGTTTCCAATCGATCTAAAGGCATGATTCAAATAATAAAATGAAAAGAAATAGTTTTTAACTACCTGTGGATCTTGCTGTTGCTCACTGGAATTACTTGGGACTGACTGTCCATTAAAGCTTGCCTAGCAAAGGAAAAATTGATTTCTTAACAACCTTCGTCGTGAATACAGATTTCTAGTGCTGTTTTGTTGACAATAATATTTGCATGCTACATTAGAATGTGTGGTTCCAGAAAATATCCATATTATGCGGTGTTTAAGAGAAGGAAGGAAGTCCATCAAGCTGTTTCAGTATCCATCACTTTACCCCCGCTCATGTCACAAGGCCCCTTAAATCACTTTAATCATGGTGGAAAATTTGCACTATTGATGACAGTCGGCAATATTTAAAACTCAGGGTATACAATTCCTTACAATTCCTTGATGGTGGATCCATGACGGTTTTATTGGTCTTGGGTGCTACATGTAGGTGTGGTGGAGTAACAAGTGTGCTAATTTCCATGAGGGATGGTGTTGGTGAAATGGCTGATGGTGTGTGTTGTGTACTTGGTTGTGTTTGTATTGGTGTAATGGTGTGATGATTTGAAAGGAATGATGACTGTTGTGTACTTGCAGGTGGTGTTTGTAATGATGTAATGGTGGGATGTTTTGTAAGGGTGGCGGATGTGTGTGGTGTAGGTGGTGTGGGGACCAGTAGGTTGGTGTGATGATTATTGAAGGCTGATGATGTGTGTGGTGTATCGTTTGTCTGTTGTGTTGTGTGCTTACTGTTATGTGGGATCCAGCTCTTCAAAATGGAGTTAATGCGTTCTTCTTGCACAGACAGTTGTAACTTTGAAAAGAAAATTATAATAAATTAAAGAAGTTATGTTATACATGTACCTCAGACTGTGTCTGAGTTGCAGAGTTACATGTAATAATATTGACTTTGTGATACTATTACCCCCATTGACTCCTGGAGTTATTCCAAAAAAACGCATTTTTAGACATTTTTGACCTTTTAAGGTCTATTAATGATAATGATAATGATAATGAATTTATATAGCGCACTTCTTCATATGAATATGTTCAAAGGCGCTTTACACTTTTACTGGGTGAGATCGGACGTCAGCATACAAAGGCGCCTCTGGCTGCCGCTATCAGTCCACATATGATCTCACCCACCCACCTAACCCATGCATGAATTGTCAGATGAAACCAGATGTAGAGATAGACCACCACACCGGGAACTACGTCCCCTACTCCTTTCGAACAGTGTGTGGGTTCTTTAACGTCCCACAGATTATTAGGAACAAGTGTTGTGAGACGGGTCCTACGGTTTATCGTCCTTATCCGAGACGACTAGAAAGTCTAACCATTTACAGATGTCATTACAAAGGGGAGCACTTTCTCCTCAGTTATTTTTAAGACCCTGAGTGTTGGTCCAGCCAGTCTATTATAAGCTAAATAGCTCCAAATCACTCAAAACGGCCCTTGAAATGCAACACTGAAAGTGGTTCCTTGGTTTTCACAAGAATAATGTTTAACAAGTTTTTGCTCATGCATATATGCATGCGCACAAATCTAAATTTTAAAATTAACAACAACAACAAGCTTTATTTGCATGACTATACACTGTAAGTACATACAGTATAATGCAAAAGCGTAAAATAGCTTTTGGACGATAAACCATCCTACCAATTTAGGCTTTTTGTTTTATTTTTTGCTTTTCAAGTTTTTCTCTTCTTCCTAATTTCTTTTTGCTGCAGTTTTTGGCCTTCTACCAGGCTTCTTTCGAGTAGAAGAGTTTTGGAGAAAGTGACACGTCAGGCAAGAACTATTATAACCAAATTGGACTGAACCAAAGGGTGGAAAAGGGAAATTTTCCACAGTTTCTCACTAAAATTTTGAAGCATTGTGGTGCATATTTTAAGCTCCATCAATCTAATCACGCTGGTTTAGGTATAGTTGGAAAGGTCTTGTTCTGCTTCACAATTTGAGCATAGATGTCGCCTTTGTGGGTAAAAGGTGATCACGTCACAAGCAGGCCAAATGCCCAGATCCTTTAAGACTACTTTTAATAAGGGCACTTCAGTAGTCTGAATGGGTTAAAAACATTGAGTACAACATTACCTTTTTGTTTTCACTGTCTCCTTTGCTGTCATCTGCCAAACAAAAAAAAAATTAAGGCTCATTACTTTAAATGACTCGTGGAATGTACGAGATCATAAACACTACATGTAATATATGAATCACAATTGCAGCCACCTTATCTATGCTGGTTTACAATATGTGACATATAAATTATGACATTAAGTCACTCAAATGCAAACAACACTAATTTAATACATTGATGTTGCATGCCACCAGTGTGAACAACTGACGACATAACAACAAAGTTAGGAACTTTATGATATAAAGCATAAAGACATCCTATTGGTTCATTTAGCTTTCCAGCTCGCATCCTTAAATACTAAACTGCAGATAAAAAATCAGGAAAACTAAAATGAAAAGAATGTAACAGAATGCAAAAATCTTTGTTATTAGCTCAAGAAATTATTATTATTATTATTATTATTATTATTATTAAATCAGGAAAAACTACCCCGATTTTTTGTTTATGTAGCTAATGGTTCATGTTAGGTGTGTGAGTGAACCAGACCTTGCATACAATGTACTAGCTTAAAACAAAGAGGAGAGGATTATGAAAGGAATCATGCATTTTTTTTTTTTGTTGTTGTCAGAATAGTAAATTTTCATGCTCACCTGGTATACCCATGCCAGGCTGACTGCCACAACAAAAACAACTGGCTCAGGCGTTTATTGTAAAGTAGCAAAATGCAGTGAAAGTAAGAACCACAGACTGCCGAGTATCAAGTAATTTATTGCCCTGTTGGTGTATAAATGGCAAATGGCCAAAAACAATATTTTTTACCTACAACATCCTTATTCTTAGGGACCTTTGTCTTCTTTTTTTCTGGGGTTGTTCACCTGTAAAATAGGTTTAATGTTTTGTCATATTTCATATTATCAGTGTACATTGAATTGCTAGTTCCATGTAACA
Source organism: Ricordea florida (assembly GCA_949710005.1). Classification (NCBI taxonomy): domain Eukaryota; kingdom Metazoa; phylum Cnidaria; class Anthozoa; order Corallimorpharia; family Ricordeidae; genus Ricordea; species Ricordea florida. The sequence continues at coordinate 18,658,325 of OX453279.1, forward strand.
AGTAAAGAATGATGTCAAGAATGATAACGAATGATGTTGGTGTATAAATGGCAAATGGCCAAAACCAATATTTTTTACCTTCAACATCCTTATTCTTAGGGACCTTTGTCTTCTTTTTTTTCTGGGGTTGTTCACCTGTAAAATAAGTTTAATGTTTTGTCATATTTCATATTATCAGTGTACATTTAATTGCTAGTTCCATGTAACAAGTAAAGAATGATGTCACACAATCATTTCTCAATACAGTTTTTTAAAAAAAATAAAATAGAAGAAATATTTCACCTTTTTCTTTCCTGGCAGTTTCCTTTCTCCGTTTTGTGGTCAGTTGGTGCACTTCATTGTTTTTCTCTTCTTCATTATCATCTCAATGCAAAAATCAAATGACATAACTAAATAATCATTCTCAATAAATATTTGCAATCTGATTTAACAGCCATACTAAAATAGGCCAAGCTTTCGTCTACTGTTATTTGTTGAAGTCTTTTTTTTACCTGAGGGAAACGAGAAGAGTTAAACTTCGAAATTACATGTTAACTTTATTATTATTTTTTTCTTATATAAGAACTTTATTATATTTGGAACGTAAAGCTGAGAAATGCCAAAATTTTACTACATCCTAAGAACCTATGGCTGAAATTTGGGTAAAAACGAAATGTATTTTTTCTATAATTTTCTTGTTAACAGCAAAATTTGTACTAAATGAATCAACCTCGCCCTGCGAGCAGAGCCCTTTCTTTTCCACTGATGTACTTGAAAGACCCGGGGGGCACTCCCTTATAAGGGCTTAACAGGGACGTGCGGCCCGACAGGGTATGGTTTTCAGGATTTTTGTCTTAAACGGGGTATCTATTTCCCCCCTTTTTGTCTTAAACGGGGTATCTTTACATGGACCAACGCCTTAAACAGGATCAGCAAATATGTTTATTTTATAGGAACTTAGCCACAAGCTGAATTTTTACAAGTTCTTCCTTAGTGTTGACTTCTATTGACTTCGGTATTGATACCAAGCTTAATTGCCGATTGGTTATGCTACAACAAATGTCTTAGACAGGGTAGCAAAAATTGGATTCTGTCTTAAACAGGGTAGGAAAATCAGAGATTCGTGTCTTAAACAGGGTCGTGCTTTATGCAGCCGGGCCGCACCTCCCTTCCGGGGATTCTGTCAAGTACCCCCCCCCCCCCCCGCCCCGGGTTGAAAGGGCTCTGCAAGAATTGCGTCAAATCTTTGTTGAGCATGCGCGAGGCTTACGTGAGGCTAGCGCGTTAAGCTTGCGCAAGGATCACTTTATCTTAGCATGCACACGCGGAATGGCGTAACAGATCGTACACGACAACGTGAGCAAAGTGTTTTGAGGTCTTGTAAGTGACTTAATGCTAGAGCTGTACGATTTTAACCGTGAAATTTCTTCTTGGTTTGCGAAAAAAGCGAGATCTTAAATGTTCCACAACTGCCCGTGCACACAAATGGCAGAAGATGGCGAGAGCAATCGTCAGCTCTAGTGCTTTCAAGAGCGTACTGTGGGCTCCTTCTTGACCGTTGGTTTTTCCAAAAAGTTAATGCCCGCGCAGCAAAAACCAGTTTGATCTGGGCTGACTAGCCCAAACTTTGGGGCTGCAGCAACTTGAAAGAAATGACACGATTTATGCAAAGCCTCTTTTTCTTCCCAAATCTCAGCCGCTGGGAAGTTAAAAGAGGCTCTGCTCGCAGGGTGAATCTACCTTTTCTTAAAGTTTGACCTGGAAAGAACAGTCACCTCCTGTGTGTATTAGTGAAGTGAAGGTGTGAAGATACCGGTACACATAGCAACTTGAAGTGTGTTTACTGCACCACTCTTTCTTCAGGCTCAAGTCATCGAAAAAGTAAAAAGGCTCAGAGTCAGCTGAAAATTAGCTTTCTTTTTTAAAAAAGTGTGCAATTTGTTAGTGTCACAGTTAAAAACTAAACATATTAAAAACTACAAGTACCTGTATGATAACATATTTAAAAAGTACCTTGATTTATCGCCTCTTCTTCTTCAAGAATTTTTTTGGGAAGGTTTCCTCTTTCTTTTGGAGGTTTGTTCATCTATCCAAGACAGAGTAAACATTTTCAGTTAATTGTCATTGAACTGCATCCAATTATTCACTGAATGTATGACTGTATTGGAATTCCATCTGAAAAGAACAACACTTTGTACATTGTACCTTCACTTTGCGGTTTAGTAATCATCTTCTCATACTCAAGTGCCTTTGAATGTAATCCTAGCAAAACAAGGTATAATTAGTAATCATTGTTAATAACACGTTCGCCTTTATCAGAAAACAAAGCAACCATTCATGAGTGGACAAATAACGACGATGGCATGTCCGGATGGTGTGTGTTTTATGTTTAACCCGTGGGAAAGAAAAGGAACCTATGTGAAATTGTTTTACGAAAAAAAGAACTTTATATTGAAACAAATAATTTGTGCATTAAATATTTAAAGATACTGATCAGGGATGAGTTTAAGTTTTCGATAAGCCTTCATTTGTCTGCAATTTTGATCAGCCTGCACGCGTGTACAGAGTGTAAAGCTGCGCGCAGGCTAACTAAACTTTGACCGAGTTATGGAAATTTCAGATGAACTTGACTGACCGGCTACCAAACTTTGGTCCATTCGGTCTCTCCTACAAGTTTTCATTCACTGAAATAGGAACACAGTGGGATTTCTCAAACCAAAACTGAAGTCGCGTCCCTGGAATTTGCTTCACTAGAATGATGCAATTTTGTCCCGGCGAATTTGTGTTGTTTGTGGACTCCGAACAAAAGTCGTTTCCCTAGGAGGTGTGAAATATCAGGATTCCACTGTAGAACATAACATTAAATATAGTATGCTACCTTTATTATTAAAAACACCGAGTGTTTGAGTCGTAAGTGAGAAACAATCCATCTTTTTTATCGGTAGGGTGACATTCACCCAAACGGACAAGCTAAACTGACAAATATTGTTAAGTGAATATCACTAACTTAGACGAGTTATTTTGCCGTGTATCCAAAAAATGAATGTCTGTTCACTTGCAGCATTGATTGAGTAGTTATATATTCATTCTTTGCAATGGCTAGGAAATCTAAAGAGCTGCTACTGTACTCACCGAATACTTTCAAAACCTCCGCTTTGTGAAGGGCTGGTCTTCCGTTCTTCTCTTTAAGTAGAACTTGTACCTTCATGTCTTCAAGCTGCTGTTCCCCATCAACAATGATGTCTTTTTCGTTAACAACACTGACAGAACTCTCATCCTCCTCTCACTGTACGACAGTAAAAACCAAAAGAACGCACGAGCGATCAACAGAATTTTTAAAAAGAGCGCGAAAAGAAAAACGCTTTGTTGTTGGGATACGAGCACGAGGATTGTCATGTGCAAATACGCAATGTGATTGGTTGAAAATAGGAATGCCGCTGACCAAACGCGACTGCTGTCGTTTGCGGGGCCTGAGCAGGACCGTTGGCGGTCGTCGTCTTTGCTGGTTTGCATGTCTCTTTTTATATGCAAAGCTGTTTTTGATGCTGTTTTCACTTTGCTTTGGCAACAGTTGCTTCCAGATGAATACTGATTCTGATAGAAACTGCGACGTTCAGTCGCATTATGAAGTACTCATTGACGACAATGGAACCCACTTTAAATGTTCTATTTGTCTCCGTACATTGTCGAGAATGCAAAGGATCGAAAGTCACTTAAGATCAGTACACGGAACAGGTGAGAAGTTAAAATTATTTTTTTTTTTGTGAGTATATGTGACGTTCAAACTGGAAACGACGTCGTGAAAACGTTCATTTTGTCTTTTTTAGGGTGCTTCACAAGAAAATAGAAGAGGTACGTAGATGATCCCAGTGTACCGATTCCAAAATCGACAAAGTTTGACCGCTTAAAGCATTTAAAAATGTCTTTGCATTCAATATCGTCGCCCCCTGATTCTGATAGTGGTTTAGATAATGAGGGGCAAAGCATGCCAGAGTCAACTGCAGAAGAATTTCCTGAGCCATTGATAGAGGAGATCGAGTCACCTGTCGGTGACGATTTAGATCTTGCAGGACAAAGCATCACGGAGTCAGCTGGAGAAGAATATACAGAGCAATCGATGGCGGAGGTTGAGTCACCTCTCAGTGAATATACAGAGCACTTAATCGAAGATAGTGATAGTGTGGGGTCGTCTGCTGGACATGAAACGGACGAAGAAGCCACAGACGACGACAGTGATTCATTAATTTCAGAATTTTCCTCGAAAAGCGAGGACTTCGATAGTGATGACCAAGGGCAAGACGCACTAGACTCAGATGATGAAACTCAAAATTACGCTTCATCAGAAAAGATCTTTTTGGTCCAAGAAATTGCCTGTATGGCTATATTGTCCTTAATTGCAAGGTACTGCACTACAGCCGAGGCTGCTAAAGATATAATTGATTTACTGAAAGTATTTTCTCCACAAAATGAAACATTGCAGTTCCTTAGTTATGCTAAGGTTCAGGAAATCTGTGCAAGTTGCGAGCTGTTTGTATATGACATATGTGAGAAATGTCTTGCTCTCTTTCCCACAAACGAAGAAGATAGAGTGACCTGTTCAACAGGGGGCTGTAATGGGTATGTAAATGATATAATTACTCATAATGCAAAGTGGATCAAATGAACCGAATTTATTATTATTATTATTATTATTACTATTATTATTTTTTGCTCATGTGTATATTAAGGGACCGATCGTTTATTTAAGTCCCAAGGGGGGTGGTGATTTTGGAGGGGGGAGGGGGTACAATTTTAAAACGAGCCCCCTTTTGGGGGGTAAATTTTTCTCTGGTAAGAAACATGAGGGTGGTCAAATTTTATGACATAAATGACGATTTTTGGCCATACCCACATAAAATTATGACATTGTCATTGCAACGTGAAAGAACAAATATCAAAATTTCTGCAAGGAATGAATGAATGACTGACTGACTGAACGAACGAACGAACAAACAAACGAACGAATGAGAGAGTTCCAGAACTATGCCTTTTTTTAAGCCTTCATAACCGTCAAGTGAAATCACAAATGAAAACCTGGGAAATCATAATTGGTGTTTTTGAAGACAACCGCAGACCTCACCTTACAATTTAAATAAATGTGTTTAGTGACATTTCGGGCAGTAATAAAGAAGTTTTTTTTCCATAGTTCAAACTTATGGCAACTTCCACTGTAAAATTGCCTTTTCACTGAACATACTGATACTACTTGTCCTTTATACACATAGCAGGCTAAGGTACAAGGGAGGTCTTCACCAGCAAAGAAAGAAGCTGCACAAAAACAGTTTTGTGACTGTGAACATCTTCAGTCAATTGAAACAGTTGCTGGAAAGTAAGCTTATGGTCATTTATGAAATTGAGTATTTTGAGCCTACCCACTCATGTAAAGGAAGACTATAATATAAATGTACTTATTTAAAATCATTGATTTTTTTCTGTATTTTTCTGTTTTTGTTGTGGTTTACCTGAAAACTAACTGTACAATTGTAGCTACAAGGCTACTCAAATATTTTGTATATCCCCACTAATGATTTCATCCAATCACTGCATTGCTCATATGTCATCCTTAATCAGCTTCTCTGTGTAATTACTAGAGCTAATTCCCTCACAATATGAATAAATGGAAAGAAGAATTTTTGACCACAGAAAACAAGTCTATATACCAGTGTATGTTGAGAGTGTTCAAATGTGGATTTTTAATGGAGATTTCGTTGATATTGAAGTTTCATTTCACTTCTGTCAGTGAACTTTTGTAAAAAATAATTTTTATAGTTAGGTACTCACTACAACAGCTAGTTTTATTTTTAACTTAGAGAACTTTATTTTTGTCAAAATTTGTATGTTCATATATCTCTGTTTTATTAAGTCATTTTCCAAGTTCAGTGGCTCATAGTCATTTTGATATATATACTGTATATATATATCCTTTCCCTCTGCTCTCATGCTTACGAGAGCAACTGCGAGATGCTTATCAGAATCTCACTTAAAAATAATTGTTTTCATAAAGGAGATGGCATATGGCAAAACATCCAAAAAAGAATCAGACAACGTGGAAAATAAGATGTCATAACTGACATTAAGGCTTTGTGAAGCTGGCCAGTTCTTGAACAAACCTTCAAACATAAGCTTCATCTTCAACGCAGATGGTGCGCCATTGTATTCCTCATCAGGCGTATCTCTCTGGCCTGTGTTTTTAGCAATCAATGAGCTATCATCTCCAGACAGGTACAAGTTTGACTTTCAAATTATTATTAATTATTAAATGTACACCACAGAATTATTCTGTGGTGTACCTTTTCCATATTTGTGATCAGAGTGCTTGAAATAAAATGATTACAGGTAGTTATTTTATTGGTGTACACTATTGCTTCTACAATTTTATTCTGACCACATAAAGGTAATTTTCACATGATAGGGCAGCTCTGATGACAAAAACGACTCATTATATTATTGTGGTATTTACGTTGTTGAATCTCCAGTATTTTCGATTCGGTCCTGGTCACATGCCCCTGACAACTGTTTTGCAATGTTGTAAAATCAAGAAAAAGTAATATTATTAAAACATCTTCATTGTGTTAAATGTTTTTCATTTAGGTTTTCAAAAAGAAACATGATCCTGTGGGGCATTTGGCAAGGAAAGGGAAAACCTGCTTTCAATTCTTTCTTTGAACCATTCGCCTGTCAAATGAATAAATTGTATAAAGAAGGTTAGTACTGGGTATATATGTAAATCTACAAGATATATAAACAATAGCCTCCATTTGGCGCGAAAATATGCACAGATATTTGTCCGCGGACATTATCTGTTGCGAGAAGCGAACAGTTTTCCGAGAGCAAAGTTCGAGGAAAACTGTGAGCTTCGAGGAACAGATAATGTCCAAGGACAAATTTCTGTGCATATTTTTGAAGCCAAATGCATGCTATTGCGTTTATTATCCTTCAAATATTTTTTTGCAAGGTTGCATTTTGGAAGACCTTTTCTCAAAGCTTTTAAATGTCAAAGAAATTAGCCATGAACTTGCATCGAGATATTGGCCACTTAAACTACCTTGGAAGTGGACAGACCACACTGAAAAGTATTTTTCCTCGCGAAGCGAGGCCGAAGGCCGAGCGTAGCGAGGTTACTAATCGTGTCGGTTCCGGTCAGACCACGTGGCTCGCAAGCCCGAGTAAATCGAGCCGAGAGTTTTTATATATGTATATATATATATTTATATATATGTTTATATATATCTATATTTTAAAGGTGTCCGTTCGCAGGCCAGGTTACCCGGCAATAGTAACGCACTTGAGAACGCTGAATTTCCGCCATTATTCGGTGATGCCTTTTTGAAAGTAATGTAAATTTTGTGGAAACCGATTTCACTCGTCCTGGAAGTACATCCCAGCAAGGTGATCTCCAAGATATTCAAGAAATATTAGCACGAGATCGTCGCCGAGTAAGTTCGAATACCGTGAAAATCAACACGAGGAAAGCACGACTCAAAGCAGGGATAGAGAAACGACAGCAGGGAGAATAACAACAGAAATCGCAGCCAAGACAACAACTGCTCGCTCCAGAAAAAGGCAAACGAAACAGCAGGGAAAAGGACCAGGAATTCAATCAAGTTAGTTTTGAATTTGAATGTGTTATTGATAGAAATACAGGACATGAGTGAACGATTACATAACAAAATATATTGGTGTACTACATTTAGCAAAACGACTTAGAAGGGACACCGAGTAAGAACGACTTCAACGATTGGAGATGTCTCTGGAAAATAATTCTATTAGTCTAAAACCGGAATCGGAAGACGACCAACAGATTACAAGAGAATGTAAATAGGTATTTTTCATAATAAAACGATAGCGTTTCCAGTTTGAAGTAATTTCCAACACAGAGAGTTGCAGTTGTTATAGCAATCATTTATAACGATGTGATCTGATATCATTGCAACAGTGAAAATATTGTAAATTTTCTTGATCTAGCAGTTATGTTAAACATTTTCAACAGAATGTATACCCTGTGTCACTATAAAGTACTGGTTCTGCAATATTATCAGTGATCAATGTGATCATTTTAAAATAAAGCAAATGTGATTACTGAATTCTGAGTAGTATTTCTCTTTGCTATATATATATATATATATATATATATATATATATATATATATATATATATATATATATATATATATATATGTATGTATTCTCTGATTGAAAGGTTTCAATAATATTGTGTAGAGACAAGTTTCATAGCCTTTTCACAATGGGTCAGTTTTACCTTAGAGTGCAATGACCCCCCCCCCCTGATAATATTGCTATCTAGAACCCCTGCCCTTTTTTCACAAATGAAATGTTAATTCAAGCCTTAATTTGCAAAGTTAGACATAACATATTAACTTTGTTACTTTCTGCCGTTTACTTTATTTTTATGTCAAATATCAATATTTCATAACAACCACAACATGCAATTAACCTTTTACATTGGAAAAACTTTATAAAGAAGAAAATAAATTTTGTAATGCCAAAATGTTTATGATCTTTCTCATATATTCATTGCAAGTGTGCTGTATGTAGTAACAAGTGTTTCAAGTTTCCTAAATGCCCTATGCTTTCAATAATGATTTTCCACACAAACTTTCTAGACAAATGACTGCACTAGATTCTAAGCCTTTAAGAAGAAATGGTATTGTTTGGAGCTGTTTTGATTACTACCACCTCTGATGGAAAGCCTATTAAGAAGATTTTTGTATTGCTTTTAGTAGTAGAGTAACAATAACTTTACCAAGATTAAGACATGAATCCCACCCCATAAAAATATATTATGTTTAACATAAAAAATATAACAATAATAATATCAATACCAGTAATAATAATAGTAATGATAATAATAATGATAATGATATAATGATAGTTCTTCTCGTTACTATATGTCATTGGTTACAGTTCAATACCTCTGGCTGCCATGACTTTTTCGATGAAATACCGTCCTTATATTAAATCTTTCTTCTGCAGTTTTTATAATAGAAATTTTCATATATTCAAAATAATGTACTATTCTATGGTTGGGTATGGATATTTTGCCTGTTTCTGTAACAGCACAATTAAACTTTCATGTGGTATATACTTTTGACTGATTGATGTTGATTTCACATTATTTTTTTACAGGAGTACGTAGTGCAGCAATCTTTTTGAACATATTAAGATTTCAATAACTCTTTCTTACATGTATTGTTTTTATGATATGACCTAAAAATAGCACAACCACATACTATACAGTGGGCACTCACTATTACCAAACCTTTATTCAAAGCTTTTGTAGAATCCAATTGTTTTACCCCCCAATTTGTTGATATGGCATCTCTTTTGAGGGAAGAGGAATTTTTCTATCTACCACTGGGGGTACCATTACAACTGGAAAGAGTACACACATTAAAACATGCACTATTCATAATGCTCTCAATTGTGGTTACCCGGGAATGAAATAATGACTGCAGTAGACAATAAAATATCTAATCAGAAGATTCTTCTTACAATGAATCTCATGCAATTATAACCAAAAAAACATAAACAAAAAATAATTGGAGCGTTCAGCTCATCCTCTGTGTAAGAACATATTGTGTTCAAAAGTGATGTACAACAAAGAAGACAAAGCAGTAGAGACTAAGAAAATAAAACTAAAGAAAAAAAACACAGGTTTTTACACCGTGGTAAACACAAGCATTCATATCAACTCTTCAAGATTTCACCTGCAAAAGATTTACAATCATTTTCAATTTGTGTTAAGTGAATATTATTGTGATACTTCATCGACTCTGTATTCCCTGTCAAGATAATAAATAATTTTACTTCTATTCCCTCTGGTGCAATCTCAGTGGCAGTGAAAGAGCTAAATGAAGGTCAATTTTTAAGCACTGTGTTGAGCGGTATACTGATCATGTAATTTGCACCAGGTGTCACTAATTGTGTACCAAACACAGCATAAGAAATAAAATAATGGGGATTACGCTAATATAAAAAATAAAATATATAATATAAAAAAAAATAAAGAATAAAATATGAAAGCATTGTGACTTCTTCAAAAACTAGCTTCGCGAGGTTTTTGCGGGAGTCGTATTTCTAGTAAGAATTAGGATGTTGATCAAGCCCAAGCATTGTCCCTGCCCTGAATCATTTTACTCAGCTAACTTTTTTTTCTTTGAAGGAATTAATATTACATGTAAATTATCACAAAAGGAACCAACAGTTTCATGTAATGTCAAAGTTGCTGTGCTCCTCGGGTCAAGTGACCTTCAAGGCAAAGTGTACTTATTCCTCGCGAAGCGAGGTTACTAATTGTGTCGGTTCCGGTCAGACCACGTGGCTCGCAAGCCCGAGTAAATCGAGCCGAGAGTTTTTATATATGTATATATATATATATATATTTATATATATATATCTATATTTTAAAGGTGTCCGTTCGCAGGCCAGGTTACCTGGCAATAGTAACGCACTTGAGAACTGCTGAATTTCCGCCATTATTCGGTGATGCCTTTTTGAAAGTAATGTAAATTTTGTGGAAACCGATTTCACTCGTCCTGGAAGTACATCCCAGCAAGGTGATCTCCGAGATATTCAAGAAATATTAGCACGAGATCGTCGCCGAATAAGTTCGAATACCGTGAAAATCAACACGAGGAAAGCACGACTCAAACCAGGGGTCATCCTCGGTGTAAAAACCTGTGAAGTTTTTCTTTGTTATTTCACTATTATTTTCCTAGTCTGTATTGTTTTGTCTCCTTTGTTTCCTTTGTTCTACGTCATTCGTAAGCGTAACAGGTTTTTACACCGAGGATGAGCCCAAAGCAGGGATAGAGAAACGACAGCAGGGAGAATAACAACAGACATCGCAGCCAAGACAACACCTGCTCGCTCCAGAAAAAGGCAAACGAAACAGCAGGGAAAAGGACCAGGAATTCAATCAAGTTAGTTTTGAATTTGAATGTGTTATTGATAGAAATACAGGACATGAGTGAACGATTACATAACAAAATATATTGGCGTACCACATTTAGCAAAACGACTTAGAAGGGACACCGAGTAAGAACGACTTCAACGATTGGAGATGTCTCTGGAAAATAATTCTATTAGTTTAAAAACGGAATCGGAAGACGACCAACAGATTACAAGAGAATGTAAATAGGTATTTATCATAATAAAACGATAGCGTTTCCAGTTTGAAGTAATTCCCAACACAGAGAGTTGCAGTTGTTATAGCAATCATTTATAACGATATGATCTGACATCATTGCAACAGTGAAAATATTGTAAATTTTCTTGATGTAGCAGTTATGTTAAACATTTTCAACAGAATATATACCCTGTGTCACTATAAAGTACTGGTTCTGCAATATTATCAGTGATCAATGCGATCATTTCAAAATAAAGCAAATGTGATTACTGAATTCTGAGTAGTATTTCTCTTTGCTATATATATATGTATGTATTCTCTGATTTAAAGGTTTCAATAATAAACCGTAGAGACAACAAGTTTCATAGCCTTTTCACAATGGGTCAGTTTTACCTTAGAGTGCAATGACCCCCCCTCCCCTGATAATATTGCTATCTAGAACCCCTGACCTTTTTTCACAAATGAAATGTTAATTCAAGCCTTAATTTGCAAAGTTAGACATAACATATTAACTTTGTTACTTTCTGCTGTTTACTTTATTTTTATGATGTGATACTTTATCGACTCTGTATTCCCTGTCAAGATAATAAATCATTTTACTTCTATTCCCTCTGGTGCAATCTCAGTGGCAGTGAAAGAGCTAAATGAAGGTCAATTTTTAAGCACTGTGTTGAGCGGTATACTGATCATGTAATTTGCACCAGGTGTCACTAATTGTGTACCAAACACAGCATAAGAAATAAAATAATGGGGAGTACGCTGATATAAAAAATAAAATATAAAATATAAAAAGAAATAAAGAATAAAATATGAAAGCATTGTGACTTCTTCAAAAACTAGCTTCGCGAGGTTTTTGCGGGAGTCGTATTTCTAGTTAAATATGACTCAACATAATGGTGAAAGTGGATGTGAAGTGGATGTGACTTGTGAAGAGGCTGGTATTGTAGTTCGCCAAGGTAAAGGCTATACATGATGCCATCCAAATAGACAGCCCATGGAAAGGGCTCCCAAACGCACCACAGACACACTGCTGGAAAATGCAGTTCAAGCACGTTAGAGGAAAAAAAGGGTAACATTCAACATCCAAATTAATTGTTCATTTTAAAATGGAGATGGTGGTTTTGTTTATGTCATTATGCTTTATGTCAATAACATCTTGCCGATCATTACTAAACCTACGAGGCTTACTGATCACACAGCAACACTCATTGACCATATATATACAAATTCTTTACAAAATTTTACACCATGAATTCTAACAGTTGATATAACAGATCATCTTCCGATTTTCTGCTTAGTCAGAACCCAGCCTACACGGAATAATAGTAACAAAAGATATTTTCGAGATTACTCTAAATTTAATAAAGATCTATACTTAGATGATATAAAACTGATTGATTGGCATGAAATCCTCAATCCAGAAAAGAATCTAAGTGAAAAGGTACAGGAAGCAATCAATACACTGAATAAAATTGTAGACAAACATGCACCTATCAGGCTGGCGAGCCAAAGCAAGCAAAGGCAATTTAATAAGCCATGGCTCACTAAGGCTATCCTAAAGTCGGTAAAAAGGAAACAGAAAATGTATTATACACATTTCTTAAGTAAGGACTTACAAAAAATCGGGGAATATAAACATTATGCAGCTGTTCTTTCACATCTTAAGAATAAAAATAAGACAGAATACTATAACATGCAATTTGCAAAGTACAAAGACAATCTTAAACAAACTTGGAAACTTATTGGTACTCTTGTTAAAAGGAAAACCAAAGGTGAAACTTTCCCTACGAGAATCATTTACAACAACAGGACTTTTACACAAGAAAAGGACATTGCTGAATTATTCAATAACTTCTTTGTAAACATTGGGCCAACTTTAGCAAGGGAAATTAAAACTGATCATACAGACCCTTTGCAATATATAGAATCCACGCCATTAAACAGTTTTTACCTTGCTCCAGTAACTCAAACACAAGTATTTACATTATTTGCTGGGCTAAAAGAAAACAAAGCATCCCTTAATGTTCCTAACAAGCTCATTAAACTTGCAGCTGAACAGCTCTCTGTACCCTTTACTGAAATATATAATGAATCAATGTTATCAGGGGAGTTTCCTGAAATCTTTAAGATATCAAAAGTAACCCCAATATTTAAAAGTGGTAGTCTATCGGAGTTAGGAAATTACAGGCCAATAGCAGTTATTTCTCCCTTTAGTAAAGTACTGGAAAGACTAGTATATGATCAACTTGTGTTCTATCTGGAAAAAGAATGTCTACTATTTAATTTTCAATTTGGCTTTAGAAAGGGATATTCCACTGAATATGCCATTCTAGAAACTGTGGAAAAATTAAAGTCAGCTGTTGATGATCAAAAAATAACATGTGGTATCTTTTTAGACTTTTCCAAGGCCTTCGATACAATTAACCACCATATCCTCTTAGGAAAATTATATAAGTATGGGATCCGAGGGCTCCCCCATGCATGGTTCTCAAGCTATATAACTAATCGTAAGCAATATGTCAAAGTTGGCAACACAGAATCTAGCCTGAAAACCATCACATGTGGTGTACCCCAAGGCTCCACACTAGGTCCACTGTTGTTTCTATTGTATATTAACGACTTGCCCAAGTCTTCAAAGAAACTAACTTTTAGGATTTTTGCAGATGATACAAATATGTTTTATTCTTCAAAAGACTCAGAACAATTACAATCAGTAATTAATGAAGAACTTGGAAAGGTCTTAAAATTCTGTGCAGCAAATATGCTGTCTATTAACTTTAAGAAGACTAATTACATGATAATTACTTCACCTAAGAAGAAAACAAATATCAGAATAACAGCTTGTTATATAGAGCAAAAGCCCCAGATTAAGTATTTGGGTGTCTTTATTGATGAACATCTAAAATGGGATGCTCAACTCCAGCACATTAACAACAAAATAACAAAGAACATTGGAATTTTATTTAAGCTTAGGCATTATGTGCCTATACGTACACTCAAACAACTGTACTATACTCTCATATATCCGTATCTAACGTATGGATTAATGAGCTGGGGTACCGCATACCAAACTAAGTTAAATAAAATTAAAGTAAGTCAAAATAACTGTATTCGCTGCATCTTCTTTGCTAACAAAAGAGAAAGTCCCACACCGTACTTTAAACTATTAGAAATCTTGAAGTTAGAGAATATCTTTAAATTAAAATTGGTGCTCTTGTGCATAAAATTCAATATCAAAAAAAGGATACACCTCCTGCCCTCTATGACTTAGTTCAACTGGCCTCAGCTGTCCATAATTATAATACTAGGTATGCCGCTAATCAAAACCTGTGCAGACCATTTTCTAGAACTAATTATGGCCTAGCAAGGTTTAGTGTAGTGGCATCACAGACCTGGGAAGCAATACCTACGAAAATTAAGTGTCTCCCCGTGAAAAGTTTTAAAAAAGAATATAAACTCTTTCTACTTGATAGTCAGGTATTTAGAACAACTCTAATCTGTCACTTAGTTATACTTATTTAATTATTTAATCTAAATAGTATTATTATTAGTAGTAGTATTAGTAGCACTGTACAACCTCCACCCACTTGTCACCGCCATGTGGTAGTAGCCAACTCGAAAGCTTGGCTCCTTTGGCTGCTACACACTCTTTTCCTTTGTTATGTTTAATTCGAGGTATAGTTAGCTCTGTTTTTTTTTTCCCTTATTGTTGTTGTATTGTAATTGAATAAGTGTGAATAAATGAACTTGAACTTGAACTTGTTTGTAGAGCCCTGATTTGTATCTCAGTCTCTGGAGAACTTAATTATTTTATAAATTAATATAAAAAAACAACAGCAACAAGGAAACAGTGAAAAATGACAAATAAATTTTATTTTTGGTGAACACTTTCCACATGATGAATTGCAGGCTTTAATCCAGCATACAAGATTTAGCGTGTCCGATAGACGGGGCTAGTGGATTTTGCGGTCCGGCTGGTGAATATTTTTAAGGATATTTAATTACAGAAGCACTGTAAAACATCATTTTTCTAACTTTCTAGTACATTCGTCTGAAACCAAAACCGTTTTTCAAACCCATCTGCTGCCTAGAAATCGGCATAAAAACATTGGTATTGCATTACATGTCGTTTTTTTTTTGCGTGAAATACTGGTAATTTAAGGAATATTTTAAAGCTTAAGTTGCTAAGTTATGCTTCACTGAGGAATGTTTCGAAAAGTCTTGGTCGTGAAATCCAGTGAGAAATTTCTACTGCTGCCTAGAAATCGGCATAAAAACATTGGTATTGTATTACATTTCATGTCTTTTTTGCGTGAAATACTGGCAGTTCAAGGAATATTTTAAAGAGAGTTTAAGTTGCCCAGTTATGCTTCACTGAGGAACATGGTTTAACGCAAATATCTTGTCCGCATTCAAGTAATCCAGAAACTCTATGCTCATTTCACAAAGCTATAATTTTCTTTCTTCTATCCCTTGACCTTAAACCTCTTTAAACATTTCACTCAATCGGGTGTACCCCCACCTTAAAACTATCTTTATTAATAGAAATTTATGCAGCCTTTATTATTAATTTTGACTTAGTTACTAGTTATTAATTACTCATGCTTATGTGAATTTCATTCACCTTGCCCATATTAGGTAACCTACAGTGGAAAATTGAATTTCCTTGCACCTGAGCTTCTCTGACCAGTCTTGCCTTAACATCTTGCTTACTACATGTGGGTGCACATTTATTCTGTTTTCAGGTTGTTGGCATGTTTGATGTTACCAGCTTGGTATTGATGCCCTGGTTCAACATAGTATTGGGAATGGTTCCTGATTACATGCATGGGTGTTTATTGGGGATAACTAAGACCCTTTTCTACAAATGGTTCTCTTCAACCAAGTACAAGAAGGAGTATTTCATTGGAGGCCAGGTACAATTATATAAGCCATGTAGTAAGTCTGCTGATTTTACCTGGTCTTGTATCACCAAGAATGAGTGCTGAATTCCATAATTATATTTTGCCATCCCCAAGATGTTAAAAAATGTGAACGTATTTCATTTAATGCACATAAATGTTTGCCATGTTGCATTTACATGCTTGGTGGTTTATTTTAAGTATTGAGCATAGATACACATCTAGCCTGGCTTATGTAGGCCCCTAACATCCTGTGTTTAACTTGGCAGTGGTTTACGTTGACCAGAAACATATATCTTTTAAGGTATCACGGAAGGAAAAAATCGAATTTTTTTCGATTTCATGAGAAATACACCTTTCATTGTAAAAACAGAGATCTATTAAATTATGAAAATTCTAAGTCAAAATCGTTTTTGCTTACCGAGATATAATGCCAAATTATAATATAAAAACAGAGCGGAAGCCGCGAGGTTGATGACAGCAGTCATTACCCACTTTTCGTCGGCTAATTAACGATTGCACAACGACTACTTCATATGCGATGTTTGCACATTTTTTTGTACAGTTTCGAAATCACTGCATATACATTTTCAGACCAAGCAAAGGTTGCTAGAATCGTCCCAGTTAATTTTTTCGTGTTGTTAGAGGGTCGTTATAATGTCTAAAAGCCCCTTTTGCCATTCTGGGAAAAGAAAAAAGCGAACAGTTTCAAAGCAATTTTCATCAGAGCGTAAAATATTTACTGCTTTGGCCAATAGTGACAAGGGCTCTTATTACGCTCAAGAAATTCAATGGCCAGAATCTTTCATGGAGGAAACCAGCGAATTTTCGGAAAGTGCTAGTTCGCAGAAAATGCTGAAGAGTTGCTGTGAAGAAATCGTCAAAGGTCAATGCGAAACCCGCGAAGATTTAGGAGCAACTTTAGAATACCCCGCCACTTTCTTCAGTGCAATGGCGTTGCCCCACGGTCCGTGGTCCCGCAGTCGTTTTTCAATCAAATGGCCTGCCACCGCGGTCTGCAGTCCCATAGTCAATGAATATGAATTAGTCTAAGGACTAAAACTTGACTGCCACCTTTGTCCGCAGTCACGCAGTGGTTGAATATAAATTAGGTTAAGGACTAAAAATGGCCTGCCACCGAGGTCCGCAGTCCCGTAGTCGATGAATATGTATTAGTTTGAGGACTAAAACTTGACTGCCACCGCGGTCCGCAGTCACGCAGTGGTTGAATATAAATTAGGTTAAGGACTAAAAATGGCCTGCCACTGCGGTCCGCAGTCATGTAGTCAGTGAAATTAAATGCATATACAGTAGGTTTTTGTAAAAGGGAAGGTTGTAGGCGATGGAAAATTTAAAGAAAGTGTTAGTTTTCTTTGATTGCAAGCTTGTTTTACTAACCATAATGCAATGTTAGATTTAGGGCTCGGAAGGTTTCATGCGAAGACCGACAGTGAAAGAAAGGAAGAAAATTTGAATGACACAATCAGTTTTATTTGGAAGAAAGGGTACACGAGTTACTCAATATTACTCTTTACATGCATGTTAATTACTAAGAGATTAATTACAGTGTTAAGTTATGAATCAATGAAACTATGGGTTTGCAAGTAGGTCCTCATTGCAGCTGTGATGTCTCTGTGAAGAGGTTTGGAGTAGCTGTCGGCATACTCCGCGCTCGTAATAACAGCACTGTCTGGGTATGGCTCGGGCCTACTCTTTATGAAAACTTTACAAGTGTCTCTGGCTCTGGGCACACGAAATTCAACGATCCGGCCAAAACGGTCTTCTACAAGGTGTTCTGTGGAGCGTGTGTATTCCGCCTCAGCTATGCAGCGGGATGACCTTTTCCCATGCTTGAATGCTCTATACATTACTGCGGGACCAGGACTCAGCAGGATACTGCGTTTTACATTATCAGGAGTTGGTTGCTCTATTGTCTTGTCACAAAGTTGGTTTGTGATTTCTTTGATGAACTGAAAAAAGAGAAAAATAAAGTATGAAAGGGTACATGCCAAAGAAATCAGGCTTTTCCTAAAAACGTCGTAGCATGAAACAGTGCTATGTAACAATGAAAATGCCATCTTCATATAGTCAAATAAAAATTGAGTGAATAGTGTTTGTTTACAAGAAAAATATTGTTTATACGACCGTTAATTTAGAATCCTTGGTGTGACAAGAAAGGTGGAAAACGATTGTACAACTAAAGTTAGCGAAAGAAATTACCTGGCAGAGTATGTCCTTCTGCAATTCAAGATGGGCGACAAATGCTGAAGCATCCTGGAGGGTTTGTCTGGAAATAGAGGCCGGAGGAGGTGTTGATAGCAATCCAGATAGGAGGTTGGTCATGGCGTGATTGAAAACATGTAGCGCAACGGCTAATCGCGGTATTAATTCGGGCAGTTTCGTTTAAGGTGGCACTTTTCCTTCCCAAATGGCTTCGTTAACGTCTTCAACAAACTGGTCCATCTTTTCCCTATAGAGCTCCTTAGCATCATGGGCAAAGTAAAACTCAGTGTTTATTTCAGTTGCGTGGATGTTGTGGAACAATTCTTGGAAATCGTCCACAATTTCTGTTGACAACTGCGCCTTAGCAGTTTCCATTTCCAAGAGCATTGGACGATATGCGAGCGGTGTGGCAAACAAAATTCTGTCGACCAGTCCATGGCCCTGATCCATCTTGGCTATTAGTTTTGCAGCATTAAGCAGATGAGTTGAGCCGAGGATGCAGAAGGGGGTGTTTTGGGATATGATTCTGTTACCCTCAGTGGCATAGTGATACGAGCAGCGTTCACCAGACAACAGTTTACACAGAAGCTGGATGTCGCCGGTAGCGTTGTCCTCGTCTGATTTCATAAGTTTGTTAAAGATATCGAAAACCTCTGGCGACAAGATTATGCCTTTCTTGTTGTTGGCCAGCAACTTGACCAAGCCTGACGATGTGGCCTTACTGATGACGGAGGTGGTTAGTTCAACGGACTCCAAAGGATCCTGGGCAGCGTGCTGAATGGCGGACGACTTTCCTATGCCAGGGAAAGAAAGAAATTAAGATTGTTAAAGAAACGGGTCCGCTGCTGTAAGTGGAGAAATGCAAAAATGTTTGTCATTTAGAATTCACCTAAATTTACGTACCGGTTCCGGGATATCCAACAAATATTGTGTACAGATTTAAAGGCTGTTTGTGGGTAGAAGTATCGAGGGCGTCGTTACAGGCGAGAAGAAAGGCGGTTGTTGTTAGCAAAGAAGGAATGAAATATCCCTCGCAACTGCAAACTGATACGGCTTTGTTTTTCACGAATTCGTAAACCTCATCGGATGGAAACAGCCGTCTGTACGGAAACTGGATGTGGTTTAGGCAATTTTGAAGATTGACCCATGTCTGTTCACTTTGTCTGTTCAGTTTTGCGATCGCATACATTGTCTTACACTTTAAGAGACTTGACTCACCGGACTACTAGCGTATATGGAAAACTGAAATGAACGACACGCAGTGCAACTGATATTTTAATTGAAAATACCGCCAACTCATTGATCAACCAATGGACGTTTAGGTATATCGGTCGTTAAGTTACGCACCATAGACAAAGAACTAAATTGTAGTTGGGAGAGAACAATAAGTTTTATCCCGTAATACATAATGGACAAAAAGTGAGAAAACGAAACGTGTAATAATTGGTTAGTGTGAATAAACAGCGACTTTGATAAACGTGAAACTAATTGGAAGAGTTTGTTTCTGAAAAAAAAATGCAAATTTTTACTTGTAAGTTTTAAAACCTTTAATTAGGCGGTTCCGTTGTAATTAAGGGAAATGAATATGTGCCATAAATCAGTTAAGATTTGACAACGGACAACACGTTTTAGGGGAAGAATATCATATCTTTTTGTCTGAAAGAGGATGGAAGATAAGGGAGTCCAAGTTGTGGTTGGCAGAAAAAGAGTGTTGCAACTTGAAAAGAGTGTGCAAACCATCCCAGAGGCCAGTAAAGAGGAGCGGTCAACACAGTGTGAGGTTTCATTCCGCAGTTACGGGAGGAAGAAAAGGCACGCGGTATGGCGATATGAAGATCTGATGATTCGGATGCTTGATAAAGAGATGTTGATGGCATGGTTGATATCTGAAGGAATGTTGACAAATGTTCGATTATGCCCATTGTGCAGCGAAGAAATGAATTTGGTGAGGTGCACAGACAGATCAGACGGTTTCAAGTGTGAATGTAGGAAACAAGAGGGAGGAAAAAGGCATAGAGCGGAGACATCAATAAGAAAAGGAAGTTGGTTCGAACAAAGCAATATGACTTTGGAAGAGATTTTGAAATACACATACATGTATTGGTGGTGTCGCGATCTGGACAAGGTACAGATAAAGCACGAATTAGGACTTTCCAGTAGCACGAGCGTTGATTGGGACAGTTTCTGCCGAGAAGTGTGTGAAATTGTGTTATTGGAAAGCTGTGAAAAAATTGGCGGGCAAGGCAAAATAGTTGAAATTGACGAGAGCAAATTTGGAAAGCGCAAGTACATCGCGGACATCATGTTGAGGGACAATGGGTTTTTGGCGGTATAGAGACTGAGAGCAGGAAGTGTTTTATGGTGGCAGTGGAGAAACGAGATGAAGGAACTCTTTTGCCGATTATTGAAAAATGGATTGAACCAGGCACAACTATTGTGTCTGATTGCTGGAAAGCATACAGTAATCTAGAGAAGCACAGATATGTCCATCGAACTGTGAATCACTCCAAAGAATTCGTGAATGAAAATGGTGATAACATTAACAAAATTGAAGGCCAGTGGCGACAGGCAAAAGCGAAACTTCCCGCCTTTGGTGTGAAGTTTCCGCCTTTTCTTAAGTGATGTAAAGAAAGTGTATATTAGTGAGGTACGACAAGGTTAAATGATGTAACGAAAGGGTATATTAGCGAGGTACGAGAAGTGAAGAATTGTTAATGAACAATACTGATAACACTAGAGATGTTGCTGTAATAGCTAAAAGTGCAAAAGGTAATTTCTTGTTTAGTAGGTTTTACTTTAGAGCAATGTTAATTAAAATTCTATTATGCAAGTGTTTGTAACGGCTGGAAAATGACTTAACACACCAAAACCATATTAGCGTTTGAAGCTCAAAGAACGAGGTAATAACAGACCACCAGATGCATACATGTATAGGTTGGCTGATCGGGTATCCGGTCATTTTGCCAACGTCCTACTGGTCAAAAAAAAATCAAAAGTTTCGCTATTGTTTAGCCATTGGACTTTGGTATTCAACAGTCAATTTTCACCGTGAAAATGAACGCGATGTAGCGCCCATGAGCAGGCTTGTGAAACTATCAAAAACATGCAAATTGATCTTCAGTCAGTCAAACGAAACTGGCAGTGAATTGGAATTCCTTGACCCAAAAATCACCCAAGGATCAGGATTGCATTCCAAACATGACTAAGCAGCTTTTTTTTTTTCGTTATTACTGGATATATGACGTTGGCGAATTGACCAGTAGAACGTTGGCAAATCGTTCTAAGACGTTGGCGAATCGTTCTAAGACGTTGGCGAAACGACCGCAATTCGCTGACCGTGGAGCCAAATTCGTATCGGTACAAACTGTTGAAATAAGTGTTTGCAGCTAAATGTCAAGTTACAGATTAGAGAGAGATTGATATTTAGAGATTTGTAATTTACGGGAGCTTTCGAGAAACGGGCTCCTAGTTCGAGTCACTACGTGACTGCGGACTGCGGACCGCGGTGGCAAGTTCATTTGACTGTCGAGTTGACTGCGGGACCGCGGACCACGGTGGCGCGAGCCTTATGTTTACGGAGTGGTGGGGTATTCTAAAGTCTAGCCAAGATTTATTGCCCAATGATTCCTTGGAGTTCCTGAGGGAAAACCAGTTGCAAATTGTTGACATGAACTTTGTCGAAGATGGTATCAACAAAGCCGCGGTTTGCAGAAGATGCGGCTGTGCCGTTGAAATTCTCGAGGTCGCTAGCCATCGAAAAGGTCTCAGTACAGCATATATTTTTAAATCTTACCCACAATCTTTCATTTCGTTTATCATTGCGGCACATGCATCGGTCGGTAAAACACCTTCGGCAACATTTTTCTGTGCTTGTGATCGGCCCCTTTCTCTTCCCCTCCTTCCCAAACCTCGCAAGCTTCTGCGACAAGAGTTTCCTTCCAAAGCGCGCTCCATAATCTACGTCGGTTCCCTTCTTGACTTTGAGTACGTCCTATGTTTACACGGGGTTTACAACAAGAATACGCGAACTAAAGTCTGTTTATTGTTTTTGACACGCAGTTACAGCCGTCAAGGAATACAGGGTCAAATGTCATGACTGCATCTGATTGGATAACAGCCTTCACAGGCGTGAATCGGAAACGCCTATAATTATGTAAACAACATGCAACGCCCTAGAAATCTTCGAGTCGCTTTATTTTGCGCAATGTTTTCGGCTGATTTCTGAACTTTGCAAAGTTTATTCTCGAAAAATATACTGTCAATTTCCATGAAATTTGGCGAGTAGGTAAAAAATATGGTGAACCCCAAAAGGGTGTCTCAGATTTTCAATCTTTCTTTTCGTTTTAAAGATAATGCGGCGTCTTGAGAATCTCCGCTAAAAACGCTAACTCGAAGTTTAAAAAATAACTAAAAAACAATGAAGCATCGACATAGAAATCCCAGACACCTTTCTTTAGTTCAACATATGTAGATTAAGTTCCAGACAAAGAAAAAGGTGTTGACGTAAAAGCGTTGTCAAATAAGCACTTCTTGTGAAACGTCTCGGAAACAAAGAAGGCGCTCCTGTTCCTTAAAAACAGCGTATTGAACAAATTGAATAAGAGATATCAAATCTGTTTTTATTGAGCTTTTAGAAAATGTATAGTTTATTAGCATTAGTGCGAATTGTCCCAGCGCTTTTTCAGTTTGAATGAATACGCTAATTTTCCTTCCGTGATACCTTAACCTCAGATCAAACAAATCAGCAAGCGTGTGCTTAAGATGAGACCACCAGATGTATTGGGAAGACTACCAAGAGATTTGGAGAGACACTTTCGGAACTTTAAAGGTACAAAATAAATGTTGTGCTTTACAAAGAGTACTCAAAAATGTTTTTTTTATCAACATATTGGTATAATATTTACAACCAAAATTTTCTAAAGGTGAAGTTATGTTTACTTAAACTTGCTGTCCTGTCTTGTTTTGCTTTTGTTTTAGCTTCTGAGCTGCAGTACTATTCTCTGCCTTGTCTAGTGGGCTTTCTACCAGACAAATACCTGCAACATTTTGCACATTTTTCAGAAGCCATATACATTCTGCTTGGCAGTGCAATCACTCCTATTCAGTTAGGGCGAGCAAGAGACCTTCTGGAGAAATTCTACTTGGACTTTCAGGCTTTATACGGTACGAAATGGACTGGGCGGTTAAGTGTCTTGCACATTACAGATAGCTGAGGGCAGGTTTTAGATAACAACACATACATATTATGTGAACACTACTACCAACCTTAAAACTAACCCTAACTTCTTGGCCGAGCTAGAGAAAGCAGTTTGAGTATGCTTTTCTTTTGTGACTACTGACTGGTTGCTAGTATCTATTGCATTTTCTTTAAGTAAGTTTGTTTACATTGCAGGCGATGGAAGTTGTGGTCTTAATGTCCATAATGCAGGTGGTCATTTGGTAGACTATGTGGAAGGTTGGGGAACACTATTGGCTTGGTCCACCTTTGGCTTCGAAGACATGAATGGGACACTCATGGGTTTTTGCCATGGTACTGGAAATGTTTGTAGGCAGGCAAATACAGTTAAACCACGAGGCAGCCTCATTAATATGATCAACAGCCACATTGTGAGATCTCGACCTGTTTAATCCTTTTAACCCTTTACATTTCTTTCTTCTTTGTGGGCCTTTCTAAGGGGGCATGTTGTTACTGGTATTAAAGCATACTAAAGAATTGTAAGCATGGCTAACTAATTATATGGTTTGTAGAAGTACATAATTTAGTTTTGACAATATTTGATGAGTTTTTGATTGACAGGTGAATCCCCACAGAGTTGTGACATCAAAACAATTATGTCATATTTAACCTTCAAGAATTAACTATTTGTATTAATTAAGAGATTAAGAGCTGGGAGCATTTTTGGGATCAAATATGTAATCACAATCTGTGACAGCTTTAATGGAAAAATTTTACTTAAATACATTAAATTATTTGCAAGTTAGAGTACTTTGAAGTAGTCAGATTTTCCCCATTAACATTTCAAAATATGCAAAATCACAAGGTTGACTTTAACACAGAAAGCTTATTTTAAATGGTCTCTGCCATATTTTAGCTCTTATGAAAGAGCAATGCCTTTACCAAACCCTATTTCCAAAGTGTGCATGTAAATTCATCGTTCGCTGGTGCACGAAAGGTAGAAGAGGTTGTGTTAAAGGGTTACAATTTATAGTTTTACCCTGCTAATATGGCCACTGGAACCAAATACCAGCATTTATAGTTGTCCAAACAAGACAAATATCGCACTTGAGAAACAATACTGAATGATGCACTAAAAATAGACTATGCAGTCATGAAATTTGACCCTAGCCCTTAATAAAGCCAAACATTCATGGCAGTGTTGCTGTGACTGAATAACAGGGTTCCACTCAATAAACAAAGTCTATGGATCATGAATTGTTACATTAGCTCTAAGACTTGTCTTGCCAAAAACCAACATTCAAAGGCATTCCTAGATAATACTTTAATAACTTGTTTTACATGTAGATTGAATACTGTAATTTCATTTTTCAATATCATTTGGCATGCTTATAACGTATTAGGCATCAATTCTTTTAATGCCAAGTACTATATTTGTACCTTTTTTATGTTCTGTATTTTTAGTTAATTTGGATGTTGCATGCATCAGAGCCAACTGATAAATGAAATAGGCCTTATGCCAGCTGGAGCAGGCAAAGATTTTATTGCAAGAATGGTGATAACAAAAAGGAGGTATGACGACTTATTTTTTGGCGAAACCTTATGTAGCATTTAAGAGGAAATCTATACAGGAGTAGAAGATACATGTAATAGCAGAAATACAATGTTGTAAATTAATGTCAAGAACACTACAAGATGTATACTTCTTTGATGGGTCTTGTAACTTATAAATAATATATATTAAAAGCAAAATAACTAATGCTACTATGATCATTTATACGTTTTTTACAGTTTGAAAGATCTTAAGGATGCTAAAGAGTGTCAGATTGCTGGTGGGGCAAAGAAACTATCCGCATTGCCAGCAGGTAGGTAGCACCAAGGGAACTAATAATGATGGTGTGTAAGAAATGTTGATGCCTAAAATAGACTTATTTTCAAAGGAACTAGTGGTGTTAGTGTCCCAAGTGTTGATTCCATAAAACGCTTCGTCACCAAGGGAACTAGTGGTGTTATTGTCCCAAGTGTCGATTCCTCTAAAGGGAACTGGTGATGTTATTGTCCCAAGTGTCGATTCCTCGAAAGGCTTCGTCGCCAAGGGAACTAGTGATGTTAGTGTCCCAAGTGTCGATTCCTCTAAAGGCTTCATCACCAAGGGAACTAGTGATGTTAGTGTGTCAGAAATGTCGATGCCTAAAATAGACTTATTCTCAAAGGAACTAGTTTAGTTTACTTTACTGAATATGTTGAAGTAAATGTAGCTTACTTTATTTCGTTTATTAGATAACATTCAGACAACTTTTTTTGATGCATTTGAGATCAACACTAGTGTATGAATGTCAGCTGATTTGATGTTTTATTGGCCTTCATCAAAGAAGTCAGTAGATGTGATCCATTAGGTAAAGATAGAGGAGTTATTTCCTGCTTGCAAGTTATACATTTTGGTCAAATAAATATGATTTTAGGGTAGGTACAGTACTTCCCTTACCTCAGAACCAAGTAGCAGTCCGACCTCTCCTCACTCCTGTGAAGTGGTTAAATGATAGGTTTTAGTTCACAGCTTAATAGCAATGATAAAAATCGTGAACAACAAATAGCCTAGATGTATATATGTGAGTGTGTGTGTGTGTATTATATTATTTAAATTTAAGTATTGTAAATTTTTCAGTCTACTCAAATTTTACTAGAAATGTTGTTTCTGGCTTCTGAAGTTATTTATCTCTTTATTGCATCAGCTTTGTTTTGAAAAGCCAAAAAATGACCACACTCATCAGGCAACTTAAGTGAATTCACTTAAGTTATGCACAAAGCCGTACAATCCTTATGAAAAAAGTTATGATTTCAGCATGTACTGTTTTTCTGTGTATATCTTAATGATTCTCTAAAACTAAACTGTTTCAAATGCTAAGGAGAATGACACCTGGCATAAGAAAACAATATGCTTTCACACTTCGCTCCGGCAAAGGGCTAATGCTCTAAACGTCAGCACCTCCCTTTTACCTTATGGTTGCATAACTTACTTTATCAATCCGTTTGATTATCCCAATTCCTTATAATACATATTTGTCATCACAATTCAATAGTAGTTTAAAAAGAAACTGTTAAGAATCACTGTATAATGCCAAGCCTTTAAATGTAATGAAACGGTTTTGTACTAGATCCATGCATTTCTTGAAACATGTATTTTTGTTTTGCATGCTTTCTTCCAGTTTATAAGCCTGTTGTTACATATGCTTCCTTGTAATATTTAGCAAACGAGAACTGGCATATTGTAGTTTACAATTTCCTTTATTTCATCTGCATGAGTCATTCGTTGCCCTTGTGTATGCAAAGTACAGGGGAGCTTTTTCCATTGACCCAATCCAGTCATATATGTCCTGCAAAGTAGTAGAAAGAGAGTATTTTTAATGAGAATAAACCATCAGCATTATCGTGAAACATTGTCACTGAGGTTCACACATAATGTATCCATAATGTTATGTAAAAAGCATTTGTGACCTCTCACGCAAAAACGTACACTATGGCTTTTGAGAGGTCACATTTGTACCTAGAAAAGGACCTTGTTATTGGCTCTTCATTGTTGGCCAGTCGCACTCGTAGCTAATGCCATCCTTTGGTTCAGACATTAATCTCCGGAGTCGCTGGCTTCTGATGTTTATCCACAAAATATATAGAATGTTCATGTATCTTGGAATCTTTCTTGAGAAAAGTAATGTAAGAGGTACTTTAAGAGTTAAATAGAACTTGTTAATAATTTTCTCAAATTTGAACTTAATCACTGGTAGGACAAAATCTATTTTTGTAACTGGACTTAAACTATGCAGTAAGATTATTGTTGTCCAGTGTCGATGAGATGAGAGTTTATAACAATAATGGGGAAGTTTTATACAATACTACCAGTCATAAGTTACGTGGAGTCTCATTGTACTGATCAAGATCTCAGTTTTAATGAGCATATTTGACACCTATGTAAGGAACTAGCAAAATGTGTAGGTATTCTAAGATTAATCAGATGTCCTTCTTTACATGTTATTTCCTTATGATAAAGAACAATGTGCAGCTTTCAAAATTAAGAAATCATGAAAGTCACTATTATTGTCACCTCCCGACTTTGATCATCTTCAGGTTCCTGATAGTAAATGTAAAAACAGAGATTTGAATTAACATTATTTTGTAATGTTTGAAATACTTACATAGACAGTAGCCAAGGTTCTAGATTATCTCGATGTCTAATCCATGATGTTACAGTCATCAAGTTAACAGCAGAATGACAAACAACTGCACTGTCTTTAACAAATGCAAATGATTAGGTTGTGAACAGTTTCAGGAATGGGAGTCACTACCGTTATTAAAATCAACTACAATAGTTCTGTATGTTTATCTGACCACAGGCAAAGAACTGTCCTTTTCAAAGTCAAAAACGCTTAGAGACTCCTTCCCCAGCATCACAAACCGCAGAAACCAATCTTGATAGCAGTCATACACGCACAGAAAAATTGATTTTAAATCACAGTCGGGAATGAAGTCCCAAACAACCATGACAACAGACTGGTGAGTCACTTACAGGGTACATCTAGTGAATCTACAAGTTTCTAAAAGAAGCTTTTACTGTGAGAGTTGTTACGATAAGTCTACCCAGAAAATTCCAACAAGAGAACGCTTTACTTGACAAATGACATTCATGAACTTTCTGGTCAGTTCTGATTATTTTTGAAGAGCATTCAAGATTTACTTGATCATAGTATTGCAGCTACTTTTTCAGGTAATTCAATTAGTAATGCTTACATACCATTGGACATGACTTTTCCTCACTAATAACCTCTTGTTGGACCTGTCAAATTCCAAAATTAATATCCTTTAATGCTGAACCCTCACTTCAAAATTGTGAACAGGGAAGAAATTTGGAAAAGGGTTCTTAACAATTTGGAATCATCACTTCATTAATTTAATCAATGATTCTTATTATATGTTATTCTGGCAACGTGCTTTCCCTGTTTGTTTTGAACAATGTTAATGTTTGAAAATTCTAACTTCCAATTTGACATATCCTTTGCATCTGTTTTGTTGTAATACTGCTTTCGCTCTTTTACTCTGGGATTAAAATTAACTTTTGCAAGCTCTGCAAACTGTCACCATATTGTATCTAACCATGACAATCTAAGAAACTACCATGTTTAAGAAAATTCTTTAATAAAATATTGCTCTAGATCATCCATATCCAGATCATTCAGATCCATTCTAGATCATCATTTAGTAACATCTCTGACTCTGTAACATATTTACCCTCAAATTTACAAGGAGGAGAAGTCAATCATATACGGGGATTAAAAATAGTGTGCATTTTTGGCTTTTTTTGATGGATTCTTTAACACCGTTTTACCAAGTCATGTTGAGTGCCAGAGGTCATCGTTTCCAGTTCGATTTCCTGTTGCCTCCACAACTGTCTCCACAGGTCAAGTTGGTCTCTGTAGATTTTAAACATTCTTTCTTCATTTGTTCATTTTCTTGGTTACTAAATGTAGGTATAAATAAAAAAGTGAAGCTTAATTGTGCATAATTGCAGGTCACAGTAGGTCAGTTCTTACCAATGAGCACAACATAAATTAATACAATCAGCCTTTGTATTTTAGGCTGTTTGCTTTGAGAAACATGCTACAGAAACATACAGTGTAAATAATTATTTTTGTCATATTGATTTTTTCCTTAAGGAAAAATAAAACAGATGTTTCTCTTCTAAACTGTAACACTAACTTCGAGATGTTCCTTTCATGTTCTTGGTGACACGTCTTGATGATCTTATTGTTGACTTTAATTCAGGAGTAATTAAATTTTGAGAAAGATTTACGTGTATGGTAGAACCAAATTACTTGTCAATTAGGCTTTGAAGTAGGCACAAAATGTCTTATTTTATTTTGGTTGATTAGTACTTATATATAGCATGTATCCTACAGTAAGCAGTCACATGGTCAATAATGAGGGGTGCTCACTGAATAATGGTTTTCCATTTTTGTGCTTAGTGTATCAACTCCAATGCATTCTCACCTTTCCATACTAAGGCCATGAATCATTGCTCTGATCCTACGAAACAACCTTCTTTGGTCAAGGTTAGTGAAGAAAGGACCTTCAGTAAACAAATTAAACAATTAAACAATTAAAGCAACAATTTCCTAGCACATTAATTTTATGCTGAATCCTACTCTGAAGCTCTGTAATTTTAAATAACAATGCTAAATGGTCATCAAGTTACATGTATGTCATGATTAATTATTATTCTAGATCACATCAGTCTTGAAAGTCTTGCACATTTCCGGCCAGTTACAATGTAGACATACCTTCAATACGATCAACAAACACTGCGGTTTGTGGGGTGGATGGGACTAAACAAATTATTTGCTCTTCGCTTCCGTTTCCATACTTGTCAAGCACTATAGTAGAGAATGATAAAGTTATGAATTGATACATGTTGTGCACTACTAAGACAATTGTAGTCAATGTTGTACTTGTTTTACTCACCTTTTTTTTCCATTTTCAGATGTTGTTTCTGCAGCCCAAAAAAAACAATCATCTGGACTTCTACTGTCTTTCAAAGTTTGTAGCAGGCTGAAAATTGCAAAGTAATTATATTATGTAAGTTTCTTGTTGTTAAGATTTCTCCTTACTTTTTTTTCTTGTCTAAAATGTTGGTTGTGTCATTGTGTCCTGCAAACAGGACAAAACTGTAACTGTTTTGGAGTCATTGTATTTAGATTAGGAATTTTTCCTTTGTGAATTTTTCATACCTGAAGTAAAACAAAACATACCAAGTTTATGGTGTGGACAATGTACCTTTGCATGTTAGCATGGAATTGACCTAGACCAGAAGGATTAGATAGTACAACCACTAATGCCCTCCTATCTTCATACGCCTGCCAGCACATTTTAATCAAAAAATACATACAATGTATATGTAACACAAGGCCAACGTCTAAAAAAAGTCAAGAACCCTAACCATATCCTTACACTGCTTTTCCTATATGTTGTGTTTGCCTTAATGTATACTTACGACCACTTCTTGGAGGTGCATAATAAGCACAGGGCGGGTTGTATCTGTTCTTCTGACATTTTGATTAATGCCAGAGGTTGTGGCAATTGGTGAGACCATTGATTGAGCAGATAGTTGCATGTTTGATGGCAACAGTGAGGGATTTGATAATGGAGGACTGTATGCAAAAGGTGAGGGAGGAGATGAGGGCATTGGTGCGGCTGATGACTGGTTAGCATTTGACGGTGGTGATGGCAGAGCACCAGGTACTGATGGGACAGATGAAGCAAGAGCTGTACCATCTGAAGCAGTGTTAACCTCAGGCTGGTTGGATGATGTTGTACCTACAAGTGAGATACAGCAGGAAAGAAAGCAGTGTAACTAATAGTGAGTATTAAGTGTGTTTGTGTGTCCAAGTACATAAGTTGAATTTTTGGTCTTTCACAAGCATGTTAAGAGTGAGTCCATGGGTGCACCAGGCAGGTGTGCTACATGCCATCTCTCCGATTTCGCTGAAACTTGGCCAGTTTAAAGGGTCTACCCCAAAACTCAAAATGACAAACTGGTTTGTAGTTTGGATCTTTATGGTGGGAGATAGCCCACCCAACGGGTTTAATTAGATTTTTTACCAATAAAAGGGCATTAATAACAGGCAAAAGTAGGAAGCTCTCAGAACAACTGTTTTTAATCTTTGACTACGAGGGTTTGTGTATATGTTGATACATCTTTAGTAAATGCAAGAATATAAGTTTCAGTCAATTTGATTGACAGCTTGTCAATCACCGGCCTTGAATATGGGACCACCTTTTTAGCCATTCAATTATTTGCTGATTTTGAGATCGAATATCTCTCCTTGCCAGAAAGTTATGACAATAACTTTGCTATTCCCTGCTCAACAAGCCCTTTTTTGGCGTCAGATGCCAATTGAAAACTACACGTAGAATAGGTTTATTTCCACTTCACCTTTCCTGTAATTCAACAGATAATGGCTGCTTAATTTAATAAACCGAGACTTTCTAGCCCGTTGTACAAGAATTGTAATAGAGGAGTTTAATACATGCTTAAAACGATCGAGATTTGGCGAGAAAATTAAAGATTTCACACTGATTAGTAATGCATGTCACCAAAATATTGAAGGGAAAATAGTAATCTTTGTGAGCTCGTTTAGATGTTCTCGCAAAATCAGAGATCCTTCTTCTTACGAGTTAAACTATATATAAGTCGTCTTATTCAAGTGTTTATTGTCTATTGTCTTTACTGTGACAAAACCAGGCTGTTCTTAATTTCCTAGGGGAGATTTCAAGGCCACATGGCGTGCGGTTGTTGACCAAACTTTGAGTCACGCCAGTCATAAAGCAATGTCAACTCGCACATCTAAAAACAACATAAGGATGAGAAATTCTTCCTTCTAGCGATAAAGAAATTAAGGTCTTAAAAAATTTATTCCTCGCGAAGCGAGGCCGAAGGCCGAGCGTAGCGAGGTTACTAATCGTGTCGGTTTCGGTCAGACCACGTGGCTCGCAAGCCCGAGTAAATCGAGCCGAGAGTTTTTATATATGTATATATATATATATATTTATATATATATATCTATATTTTAAAGGTGTCCGTTCGCAGGCCAGGTTACCTGGCAATAGTAGCGCACTTGAGAACTGTTGAACTTCCGCCATTGAGAATTCGGTGATGCCTTTTTGAAGGTAATGTAAATTTTGTGGAAACCGATTTCACTCTTCCTGGAAGTACATCCCAGCAAGATGATCTCCGAGATATTCAAGAAAGATTAGCCCGAGATCGTCGCCGAGTAAGTTCGAATACCGTGAAAATCAGCACAACGAAAGCACGACTCAAAGCAGGGATAGAGAAACGACAGCAGGGAGAATAACAACAGAAATCGCAGCAAAGACAACAACCGCTCGCTCCAGAAAAAGGGAAACGAAACAGCAGGGAAAAGGACCAAGAATTCAACCAAGTTAGTTTTGAATTTGAATGTGTTATTGATAGAAATACAGAACATGAGTGAACGATTACATAACGAAATATATTGGCGTACTAAATTTAGCAAAACAGACTTAGAAGGGAAACCGAGTAGGAACGACTTCAACGATTGAAGATGTCTCTGGAAAATAATTCTATTAGTCTAAAAACGGAATCGGAAGACGACCAACAGATTACAAAAGAATGTAAGTTGGTATTTGTCATAATAAAACGATAGCGTTTCCATTTGGAAGAAATTCCCAACACAGAGAGTTGCAGTTGTTATAGCAATCATTTATAACGATGTGATCTGATATCATTGCAATAGTGAAAATATTGTAAATTTTTAGAATTTTCAACAGAATATATACCCAGTGTCACTATAAAGTACTGGTTCTGCAATTTTATCAGTGATCAATGCCATCATTTGAAAATAAAGCAAATGTTATTACTTACTTCTGAGTAGTATTTCTCTTTGCTATATATATATATATATATATGTATGTATTCTCTGATTGAAAGGTTTCAATAATATTGCATAGAGACAACAAGTTTACTAGCCTTTTCACAATGGGTAAGTTTTACCTTAGAGTTCAATGACCCCCCCGATAATATTGCTATCTAGAACCCTTTTCCCACAAATGAAATGCTAATTAAAGCCTTAATTTGCAAAGTTAGACATAACATGTTAACCTTGTCACTTTCTGCTGTTTACTTCATTTTTATCATGTCAAATATCAATCTTTAATAACAACCACAACATACAGTTAACCTTTTACATTGAAAAAACTTTATAAAGAAGAAAATAAATTTTGTAATGCCAAAATGTTTATAATCTTTCTCATATATTCATTGCAAGTGTGCTGTATGTAGTAACAAGTGTTTCAAGTTTCCTAAATGCCCTAAAGTATGCTTTCAATAATGATTTTCCACACAAACTTTATAGAAAAATGACTGCACTAGATTCTAAGCATTAAAAGAAATGGTATTGTTTGGAGCTGTTTTGATTACTACCACCTCTGATGGAAAGCCTATTAAGAAGATTTTGGTATTGCTTGTAATAGTAGAGTAACAATACCTTTACCAAGATTAGGACATGCATCCCACCCCATAAAAATATATTATGTTTAACATAAAAAATATAACAATAATAATAATAATAATAATATCAATACCAGTAATAATAATAATAGTAATGATAATAATAATAGTTTGTCTCGTTACTATATGTCATTGGTTACAAGTTCAATGCCATGACTTTTTCGATGAAATACCATCCTTAAAATAAATCTTTCTTCTGCAGTTTTTATAATAGAAATTTTCATATATTCAAATAATATACTATTCTCTGGTTGGGTACGGATATTTTGCATGTTTCTGTAACAACACAATTAAACTTTCATGTGGTATATACTTGTGACTGATTGATGTTGATTTCACATTATATTCTTATAGGAGTACATAGTGCAGCAATCTTTTTCAACATGTTAAGATTTCAATAACTCTTTCTTACATGTTTGTTTTTATGATATGACCTAAAAATAGCACAACCACATACTATACAGTCGGCACTCACTATTACCAAACCTTTATTCAAAGTTGTTGTAGAATCCAATTGTTTTATCCCCATTTTTTATGTAATGACATTGTATCTCACACTTCTGTTGACATGGCATCCCTTTTGAGGGAAGAGGAATTTTTCTATCTACCACTAGGGGTACCATTGCAACTGAAGAGAGTACACAAATTGAAACACGCACTATTCCTAATGCTCTCAATTGTGGTTACCTAGGAATGAAATAATGACTGCAGTAGACAATAAAATATCTAATCAGAAGATTCTTCTTACAATGAATCTCATGCAATTATTAGAAAAAAACATAAACAAAAAATAATTGGAGCATTCAACTCATCCTCGGTGTAAGAACATATTGTGTTTAAAAGTGATGTACAACAAAGAAGACAAAGGAGTAGAGACTAAGAAAATACAACTCCAAAAAAAAACCCAGGTTTTTACACCCGGTGGTAAACACAAGCATTCATATCAACTCTTCAAGATTTCACCTTCAAAATATTTACAATAATTTTCAATTTGTTAACTGAATATTATTGTGATACTTCATTAACTCTGTATTCCCTGTCAAGAAAACAAATAATTTTACTTCTATTCCCTCTCGTGCAATCTCAGTGGCAGTGAAAGAGCTAAGTGAAGGTCAATTTTTAAGCCTTGTGCTGAGCGGTATACTAATCATGTAATTTGCACCAGGTGTCACTAATTGTGTACCAAACACAGCATAACAAATTAAATCATAGGGATTATGCTGATATAAAAAATAAAATATAAAATAAAATATAAAAGTATTGTGACTTATTCAAAAACTAGCTTCGCGAGGTTTTTGCGAGAGTCGTATTTCTAGTTTAACTTCTGGTTACGAACTCGAAAAAAGAAGAGTATTAGAAGGAAGAATGGTGTTATTTTCGCTTACCGCTGTCGGGTCGCCGTCGATCTACGCCGAACTAATGTATGCTGCATGACCAGACATTATTTGTTTCAAATCCTCTTCTTTGCCTCCTAGGAAGGCTTTCAGAATGGCCTACTTATCTCTATGACTTATTCGTTTCCTCCTATCTGCATTTTTTTAAATACAAGTTTTTCGAAGTTCTATCACTCTCGATCACCATTTACACGCGCAAGTATTACGTGACAATAAGAGCCTGCAATGTTTTGTTTAGCGAATTTCCCGCGCCTACCTCGGAAATTTCATTGATTAATTCCAAACAATTTTCGGTTGTCCTTTAGAGCGAGGCAAATGACTGGAAGGTCTTGGTACACCTTTCCTCTTGACAATGAAACATAACCTTCTCTCCTACCTGGTCTGCCTGTGCGGAATCAGGAGGTTCTTGATGTGACCCAGGCAAAGACGAAGATCTTGCAGGCTGAGCTGTACTATAAAACTTTCCAGGACCCACGTTATAGGCTCGCCACACCCTTATGCCTCCATTCTCGTAAGAGAAGTTATGCAGCGACTGTATCCCAGCCATATTATGCTTACTCATCGTCTGCGCAGATGGTTGAACTAGACACACAGCCGCATAGCAACCCTTGATGCCTCCATAAGACTTAATGGCGGTTTTCATGTCATTGGCCGTCTTGACATCATTTCCTTCGTTGAGAAAGCGTCGAATGTGGCTTTTAATTGCAGCAGTGCGACGATCGCAGATATCTTTACCAGCCTGCGGCTCACTGAAGTTGTATCGTGCAATCGTGACTCCGGTACGATCACCAATACTGGGGAGCGACAGAAGAAGGTAGGCACAGTGGTAACAGCCGGCGTTGTCTGACCTAAGATATACCTGGTTGAGGTTTGGCTTCAGTGCTTTCAGCGTTTCTAACGTATTTTCTATAATGGAGGCCACTGCAAACCAGTTCTGAATGCACTCATCAAACAGGTGGACATAGGTGCGCGTCTAAAGAGTAAAAGAAAATCGATTGTGATCAAACAAACAAAATATTAACTTCAGACTCTCAGTAACACTGGGGCTTGTATAGCAGCAGTTATCTTTGTAAAGAAATTGCATTAAATTGCGTGGATAAAAACTGAGGGTTCGCAATGAAATTACTATTCCACATCGTAATTACTACGTCCTACAGCTGTGGCCGGAACCGAAGATGGGTCTTTCACAATACAAAACAATCTCTTCTTTTACAAACGTTTAGAGCTTTCGTTCCATATGCAACGTCTTGAAGAAATGAAGGACTGGATACAAAATCTACGAAGTGGTCGACTTTAGTGGGATCCAGCCTTGTTCTGGTAATGGTTGGCGGCTCTATAGGCTCTCCAGGCTTGGTCTGAAAAGCATGTTTTCTGGCCTCATCAATCCTAAACCTTGTCAGTCCTGGCACAAGCTGCAGCAGTTCTATCTTGCTGTAATCACCAGCAAAGAGGGAGAGAATCTGTTGCTGGGTTTTCCAGGATCTAGCTTCATTATACAGCGTTACTAGTCTTGAGACCATGCTGTCTTCCTCGGCAGCACCAGATACAGTACGCCCGCTCTGGTTCCTTGCGATCACCTGTTGAAGCAGCCATGATGAATTACCCGGCGCAATAGCCTCCAACATGGAATCAACAACTTGCTCTGCCTTTTTCCCATAAAAGCGTCGCGTCGATGACGACATAGCCACAACATCAGACCTGCATTGCGACCTGACTGGACTGATTCGGCCATCAGTTGACTTAAGGAGATAACTGTTGAGGTGCTGCAACTGATGCTCAACTTGGGGTGTTGGTTGCCACTCTCTAGACGTCTCTTCCTCTACCAACGAGCCTTGGGAGGACGATGAGAACATATCTGAATTCGGATTGCCTTGCTATAATAAAAGGAACAGTTTTTTTTAGCGAGGTAGGAACTTATGCATTGAATGTGTGCCTAAATAATTAGAAATACATGTTATCCGGTGTCAGAATTGCTTTTTCCTCTTCCATAGGCTTTACAAGGCTAAGTGCAGTTATGCGGAGCACGGACGTTAACTGCAGGCTGCTAGGAGGCGAGCATGAAGTACGAGTTTGGGGGGTGACGAGAACGAGCACAGCTTAGGGAACGGGAAATAATGTTATCCCTTTCGTCGCCCACCATTTCCGTAATTATTTACTACAATATCCACAAAATCTGCAACCTCGAGTTAGTGGAACGACGCGGTCATAATTACTCTTTTACATGAACATATAAACCAGTCGAATTAGGTAAAAAATTAAGTAGAACAAATCGCACTCGCAAACGTGGTAAAACAAATTCCTCTTCTTCTGTTTCAGTTGACTCTGTTGCAACGTGCTCTGTTGATGGGGCTGGAGTGTGGCCCATAAACGCCTCCTCTTGTGTAAATTTATTCTTTCTTCCAGCCGTCAGTCTAAACAACCGAAAATTGTTTAGATTCCGGGGTAGGCGCGGGAAATTCGCTGAACAAAACATTGCAGGCTCTTTTTTTTTGGTCACATAATACTTGGGCGTAATATTGATTGAGAGTGATCGAGTGACAGAATTTTGAACAACTTGTATTTGCCGAAAAATGCTGTAGGAAGAGACAAATATAGTGATAGAGATAAGTAGGCCAATCGGAAAGCCATGCTTGAAGGCAAAGAAGTTGATTTTGAACAAATATTGTCAGGTCACGCAGCATACATCGATGCGGTAAGTGAAAATAGCACGATACTTCTTTCTAATACTGTTTTTTTCAGAGGGCGTAGCCAGAAGTTAAACCACTTTTTTAAGACCTTAATTTCTTTATCGCTAGAAGGAAGAATTCCTCTTCATTTAATGTTGTTTTTAGACGTGCGAGTGGATATTGCTTAATGACTGGCGTGTGCTGGCGTGACTCAAAGTTTGTCAACAACCGCACGCCATGTGGCCTTGAAATCTCCCTTAGGAAATTAAGAACAGCCTGGTTTCTCACAGTAAAGACAATAGACAATAAACACTTGAATAAGACGACTTATATATAGTTTAACTCGTAAGAAGAAGGATCTCTGATTTTGCGAGAACATCTAAACGAGCTCACAAAGATTACTATTTTCCCTTCAATATTTTGGTGACATGCATTACTAATCAGTGTGAAATCTTTAATTTTCTCGCCAAATCTCGATCGTTTTAAGCATGTATTAAACTCCTCTATTACAATTCTTGTACAACGGGCTAGAAAGTCTCGGTTTATTAAATTAAGCAGCCATTATCTGTTGAATTACAGGAAAGGTGAAGTGGAAATAAACCTATTCTAGGTGTAGTTTTCAATTGGCATCTGATGCCAAAAAAGGGCAGAGCCCAGAAATTTTTTTGATGTTTATTATAGACCAAAGGGTTGTTGAGCAGGAAATAGCAAAGTTATTGTCATAACTTTCTGGCAAGGAGAGATATTCGATCTCAAAATCAGCAAATAATTGAATGGCTAAAAAGGTGGTCCCATATTCAAGGCCGGTGACTGACAAGCTGTCAATCAAATTGACTGAAACTTATATTCTTGCATTTACTAAAGATGTATCAACATATACACAAACCCTCGTAGTCAAAGATTAAAAACAGTTGTTCTGAGAGCTTCCTACTTTTGCCTGTTATTAATGCCCTTTTATTGGTAAAAAATCTAATTAAACCCGTTGGGTGGGCTATCTCCCACCATAAAGATCCAAACTACAAACCAGTTTGTCATTTTGAGTTTTGGGGTAGACCCTTTAAACTGGCCAAGTTTCAGTGAAATCGGAGAGATGGCATGTAGCACACCTGCCTGGTGCACCCATGGACTCACTCTTAATATTTGCTAAAGATGATTTAAATTAAATGTAAAATGCATTATAACTGCTTTTATTTAGGTAATATAACTGTTACCACAGAATGAGTATACACCCCCAACCCAAAAATCAGATGCATGCATTAATATTGATTCACCAATGGTTAAAAAATCTCAACGAATACAACTATTTAGAGGTGATAACATATTAAATTAAAATTAGCCAATTTCACACACCAGATTTTTTTTTAAGCAATGTTGGGCTTAAATTTTTGACAAATGGAGTTTAGAAAAAAAATAATACAGGTGTCAATTGGTGAAAGGGCGATCGATAACCTTAAATGCTGAACGCAATTTCTAATGTTGGGAATCGTGTGCAGTGGGGCAGCTTTGGCAAATCCCGTTGGTCAGCGCCACTCTGAACTATGTCATATGAGCATTGATAACGTCTTATGTCCAAACTGTTTATATGGAAAAAAACGGTGATTTTTGGCAATGGAGATTTCTCTTTAATAACCTCAAAAACAATATCAACAAAACGTAGAATTGATAGTTTTTGTGCCGCTCAACGCCAATTACACTCCAAAATACCCGTCTACTACCTTGCACACCGGCGAATAGGTATGCCTCTTTTTTCTATTAATTATGCCGCTGGGAGTACAAATGAGGCAATCCGGAAGTCGCTCCTGTGACAAAGTTGCTCGATGGAGAAATTGTTGAATATCCTGCCACTATTGTGTTCTTGAAGCGGCATCTTGTGGAGAACGAGTTAGACAACAATAGACGCTATTCACATGCAAAAAAAGGCAGGTTGTTTTACAGTTTAAGTAAACTCGGGACTTTCATGTGATTATCGATTCTCTTATAGAATGGGGTGTATATTCTCTAAATTATACATTCTTAATGTAAAGTTCTTTTTAAAAAGACGAGTAACATTTCAAGTGAATTGATGTATTCTTCGAATAGCTCATAGAGGGCTCAGCAGAAGTTAAACAACGTGGCAGGGTTTTCTGCTGTTAAGCGGCCAATTCTCTCCTTCAAGCTATTCATCAATTTCTCCTGAGTTTATTTTGCACGGCGTGCCGCATAAGTGCAGTTTTCAGGATGAAGACGATGAATGTGGTAGGGTATTGCGACATGAATTTTGCCCTGGGGTTATAAATTACATCTTTTTTTTTGGTTAGGTGCCCAGAGTTCAATGTTTGAGGGGAAAGTACGAAACAAGCGCAAACAATGAAAGACAATCTACCTCCTCGGCTCCAGTACAAATACATTTTCTTGTTGGCATCCCCTCCAAAAAGTTGCATGATTTTCGTCCCGTCAGGAACGCCATGGTGAACAACACTCATGCAATGTCCTCTGTCCTCCAGTTGCAACATCAGTTACAAAAAGTGATTTTTCATAAGTGCAAATTCCATGTACTTGGATGAAAGAAGCTGACTTTCCGAGCCATCAGAACTTCTTTCTTGGCCGGATCCAATGATAATGGTAACTGCTTTTGTTTCTGGGTTGTACTCTTTAACCTGACGATCATCTGGGTCCGTGAAAACAATGCTTTTTCTGAACACAGAAATCTTGTTCACATTGAAAGCTGAATTGTTGGTTGAATTGTCTACAACTAGTTCTGGCGCTTTTGTTTTCAGAGGACATTAATTGGTATTCTTCCTTTTGATTTGTAAAAAGGCAAGATATTTCGAGTGGTAAAACTGAGCTCTTCAATTTGAGTGGATGGAGAGGCAACTACTCTCGCGCCAAGAGATTAGCACGGTAGAACTTTTTCTTTTTTCAACTAAAAATGAGGCAAAACAAAAAAATTGCTTGCAGCTCGAAAATCCACCTCAGCCCTCTCCTCGCCCTCTCCCTTTCAATTTTCTAATTTCCGTCCATTAAAAATAATGATGATAATGGTGATTAAGATAATAATTATATTGCTTCACATTGCTTCACATCTTCATCATTTGTTATGGTTTTGTACCATATAAAATTGGATGTGTAATTAGTAATTATCAACAGTTTACTAATAGCTACGAAGTTTGTTCCAAAAGCAGTAACAGTGCAACAACCTTATTACATAGCATTCTGCTATAACGATGATCTACATTTAAAGCCTAAGAACTAAACGTAAAGTAAAGAAACAACAAATCAAAAGTGTTCCAAAACTTGGTGATCTAAAACATTTTCTTGGCACACATTAAAAAAGACCATTTTACTCTAAATCATAAATGTAGTGTTTGTTAATGTTTATAATACTTATACCCTCCCCACCCCCCCATGTAGAGTTCTTGTTCTGTATGAAGCACGAAGTGTGAATGTCATGGTTGTTGTTCTGATTCAATCTAAATCAATCCTTGGTTAAATCCGTAAATATACTACATTTTGGCGACGAGGACAGTCGCTCGAAGAGTTTTTGTTCGAGTTATCAGGTGTCTATTTGAGCGATGTACAAGGACGGGCACCAATTCTATCAAGACCAGCTTATTACTCGGGCTACCTGAAAGGTAGGCCGAGTCTAGGTTTCGGTTTACTATCTATCAGTCTATCTATCGTCGTGTCACGATTTTATATGCTGACGTAATGCATGCAATCGAGACAGTCACGAAAACGAGGCCACTTACATACTGGCGTAATGCACCTGTCAATGTTAAGCCCCAGGGTGGGGGGGGGCGGGCAGACACAATGGATTTTGACATTTTCTGGAAGCCAGAGTCAAATTCCCCGCCCCTGGGCACCTGGTGAATGTCAAATTCCCGCCCCATGGGAAAAATGTTTCTGTTAGAGACATGTCTCAGTTCAGTTATAGATGATGTGTGAGTCACCTAAATAGTGTTGACAGCATTGCAGGAACCACAGTTCCAGAATATGGCATCTTGGGCAGGGCAGATTTCTGGTGGCCAGTGCTCTATAAGACAGGTTTGGTGGTACCACATGTAACACTTATCGCACTGGATCCAATGGATCTGTTCTTGGTCGTTATCTGGTTCTACATTTTTGCAGATTTGGCACACCTGTAAATTGCAAAAGAGACCATTTACAAGTTATGTTTTTATCATAATATGTTTTGAAGATATATACCTCAAATCTAAAATGACTTTCAAACTGCACTGAAAATACAGTAACCAACCTCTGTACTTTGATTCCCCCTTTTTTTGCCCAACCCTCTTTGCTGCCTTGTCTTAGCTGCTTTTAATGCACCACGCTTTTGGTTTTCTTGCACAGTTTTCAGATGCTGTAACCACATGGATACCTTGAGGAAGAAATGGAAATGTCAAGTCACAACATAATAAACATGCTCTAAATAGATGCAACAAGGTCTTGCCTCGTTATGGGGGAGAAATACTTTAGCAGATGCGTCTTCAGTGTTTCCCCTGTCAAACATTTCTTTCAGCACTTCTGTTGGTGGTGGAGCTGTCTTAAGGGTTTCGTCACCATATCGTCCGAAATGCTTTTCAGGCATGATATAATGGCCAGCGCAGAATCCTTTACAATCCTTACAAGCTGGATTACCATAGGGTCTACGAGGAAGAAAATGCACAATTGTCTATTATCATTGATCAAGTCATGTGACAGGAAAAGTTGTAAATGGTGCATTTCTCCTACCTGTTTGGATCTTGAACAGGAAGAGGGGTGAAGCTGAGAGGTGGACCTCCTTTGTACCAAAGTGGTTCCATAGCTGGCCGTCCTTCTTTGCACAGTGGGTGAATACAGTCATCTTGGTAGCAGCAGGTTAAATGGAAAACATATTTATCTGGTAAACCAGGAACCAGGTGACGGGATCGAAGCTTCCACACATCTTCTATCTGCTGGTATTCAATAGGGTGATCTTCCTTGAGTTTCTTTTTCAAGCTGGGTTTTCCACCGAGAAATGTTTTCACCATTGATCTCAACTTTTGGTACTCTGAGCTGTCTGTACCTTTGTAAAGATGTATCACTGTGTCTGCACATAAACATTTGTTCACTCGGTTTAAATAGACATCAATTGCATCACTGAGGTTTTGTTTCAATTTGACTTCATCAACATTACCACTTTGCGAGTTCAAACAAGAACCTTTTCAAAGTAGAGCAAAAAAAAAATTAGCATCCAGCATGCATATTGGTAGAGATGGAATATACTCATGAATATGTAAATGCGTAGAGAAAGCAATACAAGAAAAAAATTAAAGGAACGAGGACGTTTGTACTTGTTAAAACACGAGAACAGATTTAAAAGAAGCGATGGCCAAGATGTAAGGGCAAATAAAACAAATTTGCTTACCTTTCGTTTGCTCATGGCGAAAAAACTCCAAAACGACGTCCAAAACAGCGCGAAAAAGCAATAGAGATCCTTTGCGCGGCGACTCATTTCCAAGTTCTCTCGGCCTTCCAAGATGGCTGCCATGTCAAATTACCGACCCAGGGGCAGCGCCCAAGTGTCAAAATCCCTTCCCAGGGGAAAGGTGGCGAGTCAAATTCCCGTGGGTAGCCCGCCCCCCCCCCCACCCTGGGGCTTAACTATGGAGGGGAATACTGGACAAAATTGTTATTAGATCGTGTGCGGTGAGGTATTATATCGTACTACATGGCTACGTACCACATATGCTACTATATCGTACCCGATAATGCTATATCGTAACCGGTGTGTTGTTATATCGTATCCGATAATGCTATATCGTAACCGGTGTGTTGTTATATCGTATCCGATAATGCAATATCGTACCCGGTAATGCTATATTGTAACCGGTGTGTTGTTATATCGTAGCAGTGATGCCCTTGCATCGTACCGTATGCTGCTATATCGTACCCGATAATGCTATATCGTTACCGGTGTGTTGTTATATCGTAGCAGTGATGCCCTTGCATCGTACCACATATGCTGCTATATCGTACCCGATAATGCTACATCGTAACCGGTGTGTTGTTATACCGTAGCAGTGATGCCCTTGCATCGTACCATATGCTACTATATCGTACCCGATAATGCTATATCGTAACC
Source organism: Ricordea florida (assembly GCA_949710005.1). Taxonomy (NCBI): domain Eukaryota; kingdom Metazoa; phylum Cnidaria; class Anthozoa; order Corallimorpharia; family Ricordeidae; genus Ricordea; species Ricordea florida. The sequence continues at coordinate 18,702,027 of OX453279.1, forward strand.
GGTGATGCTTTATCGTACGTCTAACTTGTCAGCGGCTTACGTTAAAATTGGCGCGAAACTGACGTCACGTGATCTAAAGTGTGGTGGCCCTAGTGAGATTGTACTTCTCTGGAATAGCTGTACTGTCTACACAATTGAAGACCGCTTATAAGCTTATGTACGTGTTTCTTTGTTCCAATCTGCTATGTCTGATCAAGATCTCTTAGAAAGAACAACATCCATCTTAAGAAATGCTCTAACAGAGCTTGAAGGCACTGTAAGTGCAAACAGGACAATTACAAATAATAACGTTGGTGACCCGCATGGTGTCAGTGTCGGCGCATCTTCTAGTTGGGAACGTGCCTCGGATAACTTCAGGTCAGTACATAATCGCTCATTTAAGAAACGTAAGCTGAAGGTTCTTTATTTGTGAAAACAAACTTGTGGCCTGCAGAACAGACGTAATTTGTTTGCGTATTTTAGGCAAACAGAGGCGAAAGCAAGGCGAGTGCGAAGCGCGAGTTTCGCGCTCTTCCCCAAGCGCGACTGGCGCTTCACACTCACCTCGCTTTCGCCTCTGTTCGCCCAAAACACGCCAAAAAGTTACGCCTGTTCTGCAGGCTAAGAAACTTGCAATTGCCAAATAATTATTGACAATTATTGGTGACAGTTATGAACATAATATATATAAAACAACCAGTCAGTTGGATTAATAGCATAACACACTGCTTCACATTGCCGCCATGTTCAGCCAAGTTTAAAGTAATGTAAGAATTTTCCGGTCGCACATGAAGCCACACGACAAGGCTAAATTCTTGTCTCAACACTGATAAGACGCTGTTGTAAACAATACTGTGCATTAATTTTCTTAAATAAACACGCAGTTGACATGTTTAATGGATTTTTGTTTTCTTTGGGCAATTTTGGAAAAATCTGCCTGTCCCGCCCATACACTACGGCGTCTTTAATCTTTTTGGTCCACTGACAAATTGTTCCAAATTTTGCTCG
>OX453279.1:18705513-18708013 GCA_949710005.1 Ricordea florida
ATCTCTAGTACAGTACATTTTGCATGAGGACAAGCAGTTTTGTAAGTTTGAAATCAGGGAAATTCCTGACCCAGACATAAGGCGCAAGTGTGAAAAAATTGAAGGAACGTCTGAAGAAAAGGATTTCAGGGAAAACGTGTAAGCTCTAGAAGAGCGATTTGATGCAGGCTTCAACAAAGCCTCTGTTTCGTTTGGTGACAAGGACAAACTTCTGCAAACCATAGCTTATCACTATGTCATTCACACTTGCCATGATGAAATACTACAGTTTCAAGAGGGTCTTTCATTTGGAGGGGTTCTAGATGTTCTTCAGAGATTTCCTAAAGAGGCTTTTAAAGACTTAACAGATGGTAATGAGGCCATCATCACCCCTGAAGACTTTGACGGTGTGTTTGAAGCAAATCTTTCTTGCCAGGGTTCAAATCTAAGGATGGCAGAAGAAGACATATTGTATAACTGGGAAAATTTTATTACCAATGTGTTCAGGGGAAAGGTTTCCCAAACTAGCATCACAATTGATGATGATACATTTCAGGAGACTGAGAGTACCAAGGTGATTACTCTTAATGATGTAATAATGTTTACCACAGGGTCATATCACTTACCAGTTACGGGATTAGAACGTAAAGTTGAAATTGAATTTGAGCATGAACCCCAAGAGGGCAAGAGGGTTACTGCAAACACTTGTGGACCAGTTCTAACTTTTCCAGTGTCACCTAGATACAGCTGTGATTTGGAAACATTTTGTAAGAACGTGGCAGAAGATATTTTCTCATCACCAGGGTTTGGATTTGTTTAACCAGTTTTCATTGAACAATGTTGATTTTAACTGGCCATGGTCAAAGTGAAGGACAAATGTTAAGTAATGAAATGGTAAAGGAGTAATAAGACAGCCAACAACATTGTATTTCTGTTATTGTTATTAAACAACATTTATTCATGGGGATTGGATGATAAAATGCAACAAAGTTCAAAGCTTTAAATACTGGCTCATTTCCTTTATGAATAAAGTCTATTGTCACATATTTGCCTATTTATATGTGCACAAGTTGGTGTAAGATAATACTGTTTAACTTGAGAGAATAGTTTATCAATAACAAGGCACTCGTGAACTTTCTGTTGTATTGCATTTAAAAGTGTTATGATATTTGATTTTCAATAAAGTTCTGGTTACTTGATCAATGTGTATGTTTTATCATGCTACAAGTTTGGTGCCAGGGCCACACCCAATGACACCTTTGATAACCATAAAAGACTGCCTGTCAGGTTTACAAGGCAGGCTTACAAAATTGAAATTGAAAAATGCAGCTACCCTACTTGTTATGCTTTTGACCTTTCAATTGATTGCTGTGATAGTGGGCATGCATGACTATTTATGAAAGAGACAACAGTCAAATAGATGTCAACAACAGTCATTCGATCGCAGTGTTACAACAATATGCGTGATAACTTTTGGTGTTTTTATCGTCCAATCCTTTAACACTGGATCATTTTACCTGTCACAATTGCAGAAGTTTATGACTGGACCCTTTCAGACACAAATGTACAGGCACATATGTAAAGATCTATCCCATACCCTTCATCATGGGCAAGTGGGTTAACATGCTCCAACAAGTCATCAAAATCCCTGTTTGATAATGGATTTGCAACGTCTGGCACAACAAGTTCTTCATTTGAATCTCCTTGTGCTAGAGGTCCTTCCCAGTCTATTCCATATCGACTCCAGTCCTGGTAAATTAAAAGTTTATAATCAATTATGCTATAAGCATGTGTTGGATGTGAGATGATAGATAGACTGTTGGCTATAATCATCTAAAATCCAACAAGCACAAGAAGAATAATAATCGATTGTTTTACAGTGGTACCTGAGGTAAGTGACCACCCATAACGTCAAGCCTAGGTGATCACTTACGGGCAGTAGTCGCATTAAAAATGCCCCTAAAATATAAATTAGACATATCCTCTTGAACTGCATTATAGAATGATCCAGTTGTTCATGACATTGGATATTACACTCTAATAGGTGATAACTACATAGCATGACATTTCTCTCTGAGTGCTGAAAAATATTTCACGTGTGAGCACATCAAACAAACTTTGTATCTCCAAGTGGCCATGTGATGCTCTATTAAATTTACACACTTCACTTTTGCTGTAAAACATGAATGGATTTATTATGTAACCATAGCAACAGTGATCTTTTCAGATGTGATGATAACCTGCTATTTTCATGAGTGAAGATATCATCTGTTCACGTAAAAGCTGACCTGGTATTTCACTGGTGTTTACATAACAATATTAATGACTGAATTATTACACCATTTATTCAGGGTTTGTACAGGTCAGGGAAAACCTGGAAAATCATCAAATTTTAAAATATGTTCATAGTATTTACCTGTTTATTTATTTTACAGTATTCACCTGAGATAATTGTTCTTGCAACTCTGTTGCAGCATAATCAGAGCTCCTTGCTGCTTGTAAGAGTCCACTGATCCAAAGC
>OX453279.1:18713013-18853013 GCA_949710005.1 Ricordea florida
TAAACTAATGATCTTCTTGGAACTTGGCTTCTTTGCATTATAGAATGTTGACAGATCTTCCATTGTTTGGAAGGGAGTGTAAACCCTCAATGAATTTAATATTGGTGCAAGGCAGTCTACTATGTATCTTGGTTTCTGCACTATTTCCTGATGTGCAAGCTCATGCAGTAAGGCAAAAATGTTGTCTTTTGATGGACTTTTATAACACTTAAAACTACCTAACAAATCCAACAAATCTCCCTCAATAAAATCAAAGTCATCTCCAAGTGACTTTTCTATGACTTCTTGCTCATCCTGTGACACATACAACTTAAAGGACTCAATTAAAAAGTCAGGTGTCAAACTTTCCTCCCCGAAAAACACAGTAGCAACAAAGGCACGAGACAGGGTGATAGGGAAATACTTAACTTCTGAATAACCAAAGACAATGATACGAGCAATTGCTTCCCACTCCCCTTTTTGATAGTCATGCCTGACATTTGGAACCTTTTCCAAAGCACCAACAGTAAGGCTACTAAAACACTCATTCCAAAAGCTTGTTAAAACTTCCCTAACCACCCCAGACCCCTTTCCCTCCTCTTCCCTTCCATCTTGTGCAATGACCGTTATGTCAAGTTCATATTCCAAAATTCTTGGCTCTTTAAATATTTCAAGCATGTCACTCTTTAGCAGAGTTCTACGAACGGTAACTGGCTTTGAAGGTCGCACTCCTGGCAGTCGTGGGGTGGTCTCTTGAAAAATCACACTTGGGAGAGCTGAGAAACAATAAAAAACAACTTGTAATGCATTGAGAAGATACCAAATGTGGATGAATGAATGAATGGATGAATGGATGAACAAATGAAAACATCATTTAAGTGTCTGTATTTAGCTTAAAGCTAATGGGCACTATTTACTAAATTTTCCACAAAATGCAATAGGTCAGTATTACTGTACAAACAGTTAGCGGTAACACTGAGTAGTGTCTAGTCATAAGCTTATCAAAAGACAATGTATAGTATATCAATTTTGTGTGATGATAGTATTAGAAATGTCTCTTATACATCATTCTACATTATTTTTGAGGTATTTACCTACCTTCACAAACATCATTATTCATGCTGCAATACTGAAAAGAATCAGAAGGCTCTGTCTTCTCTGTAATTTGACTTGTAGTGGGATCATCTGTGAACAAGGGATAGTATCACACAAGATTTTAGCACTAAATAAATTAGGTAGCCTCCAGAATTTCTTCTAATCATGTTTTTCAGGGTTACATATACCTTTCAAGGCAGCGTTATTAGCAAATGAAGGTGCAGCAATAGATGAGTGCCCCAACATCAGAGTAAAATCATCATCATCTGCATGGACGCTGATGTTCTGTAATGATTCAAAAATGCACATTGAAACTAAAACAAATGCAACAAAACAAAATAAAGAAATACTAAAATCAATTTAATCTTTTGATTTACTTCACATTCAAAAGAAGTTAAGCATGAGCAAAATACGTATTCCGTCAACAAAACATAAGTTACATGTATGTGCAGGGAACAATATTACAATATTACACAATACTTTATTTAAAGTGGGAAACATGCTTAGCTGGAATAGCTAGTTTACAGATGTTCCACCTTCCAGGGAAGATGTTACATTCTCAGAACAGTTATATAATTTTTCAAAATAATAAATTGAATGTTATCTGAAAAATGTGAATACAGTTTACATTCAGTGTTAAGAATCTACATTTGTACAAGTCAGGCAGAAAAGCTTCTTATATATTGGGTATTTAATAAGTCAGAAGTCAGGCAGTTTAGGTTCTTAATTAGGTTCTTATATTATTGAGGGTGTTCACTACTGTTAAGAAATAGCTAATACCTTTAAACCCATTGTGTACAGTACGCAAGCCTATCATTAAAGTTGTGGTTCACCTGTAACCTTGATTATTACACCCATATAAAAATCAAGTAACAGGTGCTAAGGGTCAGGGCCATTATTAACAGCCCTGTAAGTGTGCTGTACTTTAAACAGAGGATCATTATATATTTAGCTTCTGTGATTTCCTTTACCCAACAACTCAGGTCCTTTGATATATTTTTCAATTGACTAGAGCAACAAAACTTAACTTTGTATAAAATGGTTTAATATGATAGGGGTGCAAAGTAAGCTATGTTCCACCCCCTCAACTCCCCCTTTAAATACTGGGTCAAATAAATATTGCCTCACAATTCGTCATGTATTATGGAAAACAAAAATAACCAAAAGGAAGACAATCTGAAGCTTAAAGTTACCTTTGCCTTTGGAGTTTGAACTGTGTCTTCATCTTCATTACTCTTTTCTAGATATCTTTTTCTGCTTGAAATGCCAACATCACAGATTTCTTTAAATGGTCTGATGTAGATAGGCTTCTCTTTAAATATTCTGTGAACCATTACTCCATTAAGAACTTGTCCTGGGGCTAAAGTGGGTTTAACCAGAGTACTGTGAACAGGCATAAGGATCTCAAAGTAAACACCGGCTGGAATCTTTTCTTCAAATGCTTCCCGTAAGGAAACCTCGACTATACACTCCGACCATTCTTTTTGCAGTTGAAAACCCGAAATGGCAAAGCCATTCTCCATCAGCCATACTCGCTTCGCTTGCCGGGGAACAGTATTAACATCAGGGCCTGTTAATAATATGACATCTCTCATGAATGGTCCTTTGACGACAGACTTTCCCTTACCTTTTCCTTTACCACGAAAAGGGTTGGAACTTGACATGAACTGATTTCTGAAACTTGGCATGTGACGGCTGGAGGAGCTGCCAGGCCCAGCTTGAGGAGGTGGAACAGCTGTTGGAGCAACTCCCACTTCACTGGAGAGGATCGACGACAGTTCAGATGCCTTCTGCTGTAGCTCTTCGAGTAATCGTTTTCCTGCCTTCGAAGATGTGTTTCTGCTGGCCGCCATATTTTCATATGTCACGCACACATGGCGGGAAAGTAAACTTTAAAGTTCATGTAGAGTTAATGAATTATCTGCAGGATGGCCGCTCTCCTCACTCCCATCTGAATTTCTCGATCGTAGCGGTTGACGTTTTGGATCATCAATCTCTGTACAATCGTTTTCAGACACCAATCTTTTTTTCGACCATAGCAATCGTCAGTATTAATATTCAATCGCTTTTTGGACCATAGCGACCACCATTTTCAATCAGCAATCGATAATCTCAACCATAGCGATCGACAATCTCGATCACCAATCGATTATCTCAATTACAGCGATCGATGTTTTCAATCACCAATCGATAAACTCAACCATAGCGATCGATTTCTTGATCACCAGTCGTGAACTCATACCACTTTTGACTGGTATGGCCTCCCATACTCGCAGAGAAAAAGTCTGATGAGCGTCTCGACAATCCCGAAATAAGAACCGCTGACCTTTTCCTAATAAACACTAGCGGTCATGTGACGTCACTTTTAAGCGTAAGCCGCTGACTAGTTTGGGTTACGATAAAGCATTATCGGGTACGATATTGCAACACACCGGTTACGATATAGCATTATCGGGTACGATATAGCAGCATACGGTACGATGAAACGGCATTACTGCTACGATATAAGAACACACCGGTTACGATATAGCATTATCGGGTACGATATTGCATTATCGGATACGATATAACAACACACCGGTTACGATATAGCATTATCGGGTACGATATAGCAGCATACGGTACGATGCAAAGGCATCACTGCTACGATATAACAACACACCGGTTACGATATAGCATTATCGGGTACGATATAACAACACACAGGTTACGATATAGCATTATCGGGTACGATATAGTAGCATATGTGGTACATAGCCATGTAGTACGATATAATGCCTCACCGCACACGATCTAATAACAATTTTGTCCAGTATTCCTCTCCATACTTAACATTGACAGGTGCATAGTCTTTACTGGAAATTATGGCGAATCCGTGATTTTCTTCTGGGACGTTAGCAGTAGACCCACAATAAATGATGTCGAGCGTTGTCGGAATAGGTTGGTGATCCGCGAATTCTTTAGCTTGAAAGCTAGCCAAATGTGCAGAGTTCATACTAGTTCTCACGAGGTAACAAATGGGCCATATGTTAGTTATCAAAACTGTGCCAGCCGATTGAACAACAACAAACTATATGATGGCGCTAACAATTGCGAATTGGATAAGGATACTGACAGAAGCAACTTGAATAGTAAATATCTAAACTTAGCTCTTCCGTTAAATGTCCCGTTTCTGTGAATGGTTTTTATTGGGTTCAATACTTGTAAAGCACGATTTGGTATTGCGTACGTAATCACTATTATTGTACAAGGGATCGTAAATGTTGGTTTGCTCTTTGCACGGAGTTGCATGTGCTTGATAGAAGAAAGACATGATGAATACTCTTGATGACTGTGAGCTACTAGAAAAAGTTGTCAATATGACTAATGTACGTGAACTTAATGTTACAGTGTCAATAAAAGTACAATTCAGTTCTCGTTATGCAAAGTATTTATATTATGACTGTACTCGTGATTTGTGTAAGCGGCTGTACACACGCCAATAAATTTTTTTTGCACATGAGTAATTTTCAGAGATATTTCACTGACACTTGATCAGTCGTACTTAGTTTATTGTTGACAAGACTGAACTGTACAATGATAATGTAGTGGTTAGTTACTTATCAATCTGTGACGTAACGTAAGTGATTGATAGATCATAGATGTTCATGACACCCTCCCGGGCCAGCAATAAAGTGTTATTTTAGTACAGTTACACAGTATTAAATATCAGTTTAGAGTTTCTGATATCAAGTATATTTTAAAAAAGGCTTAATGTTCAAAGTTCAGAAAGTTCTTTGATTCTTTTAGTAGCTTCTTGTGCTGCAGCTCGTGGTGGTCATGTTGTTCTTGGGAAGTTCTCCTCATCGTTCTTTTCTTGTGGTAAGTTTTTAAGTTCAACTTCCTCCTGTGACACTTCAATAGGGTAAAGCTTTTCAATTGGCCTGGAAATGTGATTCCCTTTTGCTGTCCTTAAAGTTACAGAGCGCACGTAACCATCCTTTCCTTTGTGTAGTTGTGTAATGATTCCGAGTTTCCACTGATTTCGTGGTGTTTCGTCATGTATCAGGACGATTTTTCCCACGGCGACAGTTTCTCCTGAGAAATGTTTGTTTCTTTGTGACGAGTGTTGTTCTCGGAGACTGGTCAAGTATTCCTTTTGCCATTGTTGCCAGAAAGCTTGCAGCATTTTTTGATGGTATTTTGCTCGTCGTGATAAATCATTGGTTGATTCTTGTGGTACGTATTCTGAATCATCTTCTATATCTGGCAAAGTTAAAAGTCTTTGCCCGCATAAGAAATGAGATGAAGTAAGGGGTGGGCCATCGTTAATATCTGTATACGGATAGGTGAGTGGGCGACTGTTGAGTGTAGCCTCGACCTCCGTTAGTATGGTTTGTAATTCCATAAAATTCAGAGAAGTATTTCCGATAGCTTTTTTTAATCTTCTTTTGACTAATCCAATCAATCGTTCATAAAAGCCACCCCACCATGGTGCTCGTTCTGTAATGAACTGCCACTTTATCCGGTGGTGGGCAAGAAACCTTTGAGGTTCTGCTGCGTTAAGTATTTGGCTTTTGAGGGTAGTTAGCTCTTGGGAACCTGCTTTGAATGTCTTGGCATTGTCCGAGATGATGTATTCAGGAATTCCTCTCCTGCTTATGAATCGCTTGAAGGCCAGAGAGTAGAATTCCACAGATATGAGGACAGAATATTTAATAGAAAATTGTCCAAGGATTTATCAGAAAATTGTTCAAGAATTTATCAGAAAATACGAAAAAAATATCAGAAAATAAAATTTGAATTTTTAATTTTAATTTAAAGAATAAATTATGAGAGCATAAATGGAGAAATTACTAAAATTGAACCTTGATGAATTGAAATTTGTGGAATTAAAAAAAATTGTTAAAGAGTTGAAAATTAAAGGACGATCTAGAATGCGAAAAGAAGATTTTATTAATGCGTTAAAAAAATTTCAAGATGAGGAGATTATTAAATTAATACCAAAAGATACTATAATTAATAATTATAATTATATTTGTATTCATGGAAAATGTAAATATTTCTGTAGAGAGTGTGGAGGAACACAAATATGTGAACATAATAAAATTAGGCCGTACTGTAAAGAATGTAAAGGTTCTCAAATATGTACACATGATATACAAAAGTATTTATGTAAAGAGTGTAAAGGTAAAGGAATATGTAAACATAATAAACAAAAGAGACAATGTAAAGAATGTTGTTAAACAAAAAAAATAAAATTTGAATTTTTAATATTAATTTAAAGATATAAAATATAAAAATGGTAAGACTAATACTATTAAAACAAGTATGCAATGGAAAAATGAATATTAATTTAAAATATTTTAATAATAAAAGACTAGGTTTTTGTGATTTTATAGAGGAAATCAAAGAAGATTTGTTAAAAAAGATCTCAAAAAATCGTGGTTTTATTTATAGTGATGATATTTATTTTGAAATTATTTATTATAATAAAGATGATGATGAATATGATAATGGATGCCATATTAATTATTACGAGGATATAAAATTTGGTGTGAATGGTATATGTGGTGATAAGTTTGTAAAAAATTTATTAAATTATGCCAATGAAAAGTATAAAGAAAGTTTAAAAGAATATGTTGGATTTCATTATTATTATGATAACGAGGAATATATTCTTTCGGATGGTTATGATGAAATTTTTGGTTATTATGATAAGGAATGTAATATTAATAAGTTTGATAAAAATTTTATTGTTGGGCCATTAAATGTTGAAATAAACATAGATAGTTATAAGTTAGAACATAAAAAGAAATTTTACAAATCCCTCCGTAATGATTTAATGGAAGCGGCCTGGGATCCAGATAGATATATGGATTGGTGTCTTGATTTTGAGGAATTAAGGGATTTGAAAGAACGTTGGGGGAAAAATTAAGTTATATAACGCTTATATGTGTTACATAACATAAAAAATTAACTAAATCTTAAACTAAAAGTTATAGGAGAACCCTTAAGATCAAGTTTTTTCCATTCATTGTCTAAGATGGTTAAATCAAAGTGGTTTATTAGAGTATCATATTTTCGAACTGGAATTGTTGGATAATCCTTTGAGGGTATGTTTGCAAGTAGTTGTGATGGTGAGAGTTTTACAAGTTCTCCATTTTTATTTTTGTTCATATATGAATACTTATTATCCACTATACTACACATAAGTCTCAGCGGCTCCTTAATCTGAATATTTATGGGGTATAATTTACCCGGATTTATGACGTCAGGAACACCTAAACCAAACCCCAAACCTCTAGTAAGTTTAATTTTGAAGTTCTTATTTGAATATAGATAGTCAACAGTATCAGTCTCAATTATTGTTATCTTTTCCACATCAAGATCATTAAGAAAAATTGATTGAATATTACGAAGAGAATATGTACCGGGTTGAATTGTTATGAATCCTTGATTCTTATCATTGAATATTATCTGTTTATCCTTGAAATTAATCAATCTTTTTGTTTGTATATTACAATCCAGGAGTTGTATCTCCAGAAGATTTTTAAGAGGAGGATCTAAATAAATCCTAGTTTCTGCCTCATACATTGTTATGCTTAACATTTTGTTTGATTACACCATATTCATCTTTAAATTTATATACTCCAAAGCTATTTCGCAGGTACTTGGCTTTTATAACCCCATGACGTCAACATTCCACACTTCCCTAGTAATTTCGAGCGCTAGAGGAAAAAACGAAATCTACTTTCAGGTTCTTCGGTTGTTAGGGAGCTCTGGTATGCAATCTATTGTTCTCCACGTGAACAGCGATTGTATGTAAATTAGTGACCGCGTGAAATAGCCAGATGCGCCAGAATGTGCTCTCGTGATTACCGAAATAGAAACCACGCTAATCCACCCGCAAAAACTGTCAATGCTAATATATTCTTTTCATGCTGCGTTGAGTCAATATTATTTTCGGCGGAGCTGGTACTGCGGATTTCCTTTTTCGTTGAGTCTGGTTTTGGTTTCGTTTCAGTTTTATCTTCCAGGCGAATATGAGGTAACTTTAACTTTGAAGATCCCAAGTTATGACTTATTCCAACTTGTTTTGCTTCAGTGTTTAGGGAATTATTCACACCAAAATTCATATCATTACTCGCTTTCATGAGTTTGTTATTAAAACCCGTCACGCTTTCAGTGTTGATTATCATATTACTTGGCATCAACCACAAGCCAGGAGCAATAGCTAAATCAAGCCGTAATTTCGCTTCTTGTACAGATAATTGATACCTTTGGATAGAACTAGAAATGTCATTCTCGATCACACTACTTTCAAATAAAGATAAGAATTCTTGTTGCGTTTCGATTGCACCACCGCCATTACCGTAAATCGAGTTTCTTGTGTTAACTTGTGCACCCAATATGCAGTAAACAAAAGCTTCAGCGGATCGATTCAATCTACCAAGTCCCGCTTTAGTGAGTCCATGCCCACTTGTTGGGATAAACCAAGCATATTTGAAATCAGCAAAGTCATCATTACGGATAAATGAAATTAAATTACCTTTTTCTTTCTTTCCACCTTCATCAGCGAATTTATTACTTTCACCGGGCCATTGATTCGCTTCAACATCATACTTCCTTATAATATGTAAATTTTGATATCCCCCTCCTTTTCCTTTAGTTCCTCCCGGCGGTCGGTATCCTGCACCATAATCAAGGAATATATCTCCCAATCCGCCGTTTCTACCCCCTTTCCACCTAAAATCGGAATTATTGGCAATTCCAAATTCTGCACACAATCGTTGATATGCCACTTTACTATAGGGATTGTTGTTTATTACAAAAGGTTGCTCATCGGGTAAGGGAAGACTCAATTCATATAATATCCGCCTTATTGTGAAATATATATGAAACTTTATGAAGCTACTCACTACTTTAGGATAATTTAGACTTTCAAAAGGACTTATACCGCAACCAGATGTTGCACACCAAACTGCAAAGTTAAGTTGTTGAGGCCAATAATTCATATCAGGGGAGTTCAACCATTTTATACTCTGTTTTCCAGATTTGAATGTTACAACTTGAGATGTAAATATGTTTCTCATCTTTGCTGTGAATTTCTTCGTATTTGAAACGTATATATCCAGATAGGTTAGCATTTTTGTTATATCAGTTGAAAAGTCATCAAATTTAATAGCAGGTATTGGATAAGATTGGTTGGTTATGGATAAACTTTTTGGAAAAGAACTCACTTCAATTGATACCAAGCCTAAATGTTCCCATAAAAGTTTTTTCAAATTAAAAGGAAGATTATCAGCCCATGTTTTTCCAGTAGTATCATCATTAGACATGATAGTAATCCCATTATATTTCCATTTAATATATCCTCCATATGAATCATTAACAAATGTAAATTTATCAAGGTTTGCCCTTGGGTACTTTTTAATGAAATCATTGAGTAACATTTTATTACTTTTTAGAATAAGATGTAAAGTCTTTAAAACATTTCGCTGTTATTTCCAATACCCGCAAAACAATTACATCCTACATCTGTTCTCTCATATGAAATTTTTAATGTGTGGGACCGGTTAGTTCTTTTAATATTTCCTCTCGAACTTCTCTCCTTATCTGGTTCATGTTTAAGTTTTTTTCTGTATCGTTCCTGTTTTTTTGACGGATTTCTAGTTTTAGTTTTTCAAACTTATCCACCTCTGACAAAATTAGAGAAAATTCTTGGTCAGAGATTGTGTTATCTTTCAGAGCCTTTGAAACTAAGTCGTGAATGGTGTTTGCTTTTGCTTTTGCCAAAGAAACGGTCTGTTCATGTTTACTAACTTTATGGGAAAGTCGTTTAGAAGCCGCACCGAATCCAACCGATATTCCCCCACAAAATCCACCAACAACGCCTAATGGGATACCAACAACAGCACCAAAACCAGTAAGAGAAGTTCCAAGCCCACCTGCAGATAGGATAACTGAAATAACTCCACTAAAAACACTTATTTTTGTAAATATACCTCTCGCTCGATTATACTTTTTCCTAACATCCTCGTAATGTTTAATTTCATTTTGAAGATTATTTAGTACTTCGCATGACTTTTGTATTCTGAAATTATTTGGATCTCCATTAATAGGTAATTGTGGATAAATTCTATTGTATTCTTCCATATTGTATTTACTGAACGATATGATATCTTTAAATAGATACGGCCAGGTTTGTTATCTACTCTTCTTTACCCTTTCCACAAAATATAGAACCACAGCCATTATCAAAAGCCAAGCATTCTTACCTAAAAATCCAATAACCTCACCCGCTGTTTTGAATAGAAAGCTTACAATCGCACCAACCATTCCAGGTAATATTTCACCTAGTTTCTTACCAATAGCTTTAAACCCATTACCAACACCTTTACCTAATGTTGTTAGACCTTTTGAAAGATTAGAAACTATAACACCAATTACTACACCAACAGCACTCACAACTGAAAATACTGTAAAACCATACTTTTTGAATATGTATTTTATTTTATCTCTTAATCCCATTCTTTCCCAAACTTTTTCTCTCTCATTCTCTATGTTGGATATATTATTTCTCTCTTCAGTATTTTTTTGTCTAATATTTTGAAATTCGATTTCTTCTTGTGTGCTTCTATTATTTTTGTTTTCTAGAGATTTTTCCCTCTCAATATTTAAACTATGTGCTTCTTTTCTTTTTTCTATTTCATTATCATAAGCTTCAACAATTTTTGGCGCTCTATCCCCCAAAGCTTTTTTCAATTCAATAGGAAGTTCTCTATTCCCGCCCCTTAATGGTCTTACTTCACCATTTATAATAATATAATCAGCAACTTTACCTCTTCGGATTAAATTAATAACTGGTCTAACAATTTCTGTCAAATCATCTCTTTTCGATCTTATGATTATTTTTGAGAAGTCTACATTAGGGTAGTTATTTTTTAGTTCTTTTTCAAATTCATCTATTATAATTTGTTCCTCTTTGATTTTATTTTCTATTTCTTCACTTGTTAATTGTGTATATCCTGATTTGGTTTTAGGTCTAGCACCCTCCTTCTCATATTCCCTTCCGCCAAACGATGTTTCTGCCTCCGCATCAGGGTTAATTACCCTAGTGGTGGATGATATTGGATCCATTTCTATAGTTTCTTTATCACCATCATCTAGATAAGTTTTTTCAAATTTTGGTATTAATGGTTCTTCTTCTTCCATGATTTTTTTACTCATCAGTAAGAAATCTTTAAACTGGCCACACAATTAACTAAAAGAATTTACTAGCCATATAACCTAAAGCTAACATACCACCGCCTACATATACCATTTCACCCATCTTTTGATTTTCACTGGGTCTATAATAATCCGCAAATTTTGGTTCATGCATTTGACTATATAATTTCAAAGCTTCATCTGTATTCGAAATATTTTTTAACGCTTGATATTTTGCATCCTTTTGTTGTACTTTCCAATCAATTAGTTTCTGTCTATTTTCCTGAAATGTTGCATAATCTTTTTGATATTTTTCTAATGCCTTATCGTGTCGTATTTTTTCTGTATCTGTTTTATCACCAGAAAGATATTTTGCAAGATATGATCCACCAACAAAGGCGGTTGCATTCAAAATAGCTCCTCCAAACATCATTGCTATTGTTGCCATTTTTTTAAATTTGGGGCTATTATCCTTTAGGCCGGGTTTAATACTCACATCGGCAAAATCTTTTGATCTTCTAAATATGTTTTTAGGTACATACTACCTGTCAATACAACCACCCATTTAGCATAATTTGTAATACTTGAGGATGGGTCGTTCATAAATGATTCTCTCATAGCCTTTTTAGCTACATAACCAACAGCTGCTGCTAACCCAATAAGTACTGCTGAATCAGTAACAGTTTTCACAAGTTTGTTTTCAGTTGACATAATTTTTTACTGTACCAGTAAGAAATCTTTAAACTACTTATTTCATCTTTAGATTCGTCCTTATAACATTCCTATTTTTGGAATCTGTGTTGGTATGGGGATATTTTGAGGCGGTGATGTTCTGTTTTCCTTCGGGTCTTTCTTATAATATCTCATAAACATATCAAATGCTGTAAACCCTATTCCAACAATAGATAAAACAGTGGTAAAAGATAGCTCTGGAAGCCATGCTTTAGGTTCGCTCTCTTGGTTTGAATTTTCTTCATGTTCTTTTTCACGTTTCATTTCCCTAGCTAATGCTTCTCTAGCTTTTTTATTGCGTTCTGCTAGTTTCTTACCGGCCGCAACCTTTTTAGGATCTTTCTCTCTCATTTCATTACGTTTCTTTTTAGGATCTTTCTTTTCAGGTGCTGGATCCATTGTAATTTGTTCAACTTCTTCTGACATTATTATTTTATTTAACAAAGTAAAGAATCTTTAGACCCCTTTAGGCCCGCGAAGCAAATCAGTATCTGGATAAGTTTTGCGTATTTGTTCTTTTAGCGCCTCAATATCTTTTATAATTTCTTTAAATTTTTGGTTTTTATGATCAATCATACTTTTAACATCTGCAATAAGTTTTAAAGCTTTTTGATTTTCAATTTCCATATCTCTTTTATATTCTACCAACATTATTTATTTTTGTATTCAGTTGTGTTCAGTAGCCCGCTCATTTGTGTTAGAATCATCTATATTTTTACTTGTAACTTGTTGTATTTTACCTATTTTAACATGTTTAGCAACCTGAAATAGCCCGCTAGCAAGGGCTGTCAATCTTCCTGCTTTCAATGCTAATAGACCTACAATGTTTGTCAGTTCGCGATTAACCAAATCATCATTCTTCAAATCAACACATAGAGCTTCTATATCATCCACAGGAACCATGTAAGAAATAACTTTAGAAACTAATTGAAGGGATGAATCTACCAACCCGCCATTAATTTTCTTACCTAATACTGCTTGATATCGATTAAAATATTTTTCAATGTCTTTTACCGATAATTTTTTTATATCACCAAGACTCATATCAACCCCCAAATATTCCTTTGTAGTTCCAAGAGCTGCGAGGATGGCTAGTGATTCTTGTTTTATTTCAACTTCATTATTATAATTATCTTTTACCTCAGTCTTTTCTTCTTCAATATAATCTTCAACTTCTGCCATATTACAATTTTCTTACCTACAGTCAGGTCTTTAAGCCCGTTAGGGGCCCCGCGAGGCTGCTCCCTTTGGTTGAGTTCCGCACTTCGCTACTCTCCGTTTGGAACTTCCAAATAGCAATTGAATGGGTGTCGTAAACATAAACAAAGCCTAGAATATTTTTCAGTTTTTAATAATTGAACAAACTTTTTACTATTTTCGGGGTCTAAATCACCGCCATAATCTTCGAAAAACATCTTCATACCTCTTTGCGAAGGGTTATGGAAAGTAACAACGCAGGCCACATTTTCGCGGAATGGTTTTGCTATCGACGTTAATTGCTGAGTGAGAACCCAAACAGATAAACCATGATGTCTTCCAGAAAATGCTAAATCTATAAACTTATTGGATCTTTTCTTCAGATCATTAGAAACGGCACAATCATCTAAAATTATTAGTGTATTTGTTCCGGAGAATAAAGTTTGACAATCAGTTAACAATTCATTAATCTCATCAATATTACTGGCATCTGGCGATAGTACATAGAAATGTTTATCTTTATTAGCAAAATTATGATAGGTTTTATTTTTAGCATAAGTTGGGCATATTAAAACAATGTATTCAAAAACTTTTCGGAATGGACCTCGGAGTTGATCAATTATATACTTTGTCTTTCCACAATTTGTCGGGCCCGTTATAATGCAATGAAAAGGAATTTTATCTCTTAATTCTTCCATCTTTTTTCCTTCGGGTCTTTCTTTTAACTAATACATGATTGATCTTAAGTTTGAATTCATGATTTCCATTAATGCATCAGCTACCACAAACATGTAACAAGTCATAATACCAGACCCACTAACTTTTCTCTTCATTTCTATTTTTACACCATCTTGTGCGTTATTTAAGGCCAGTCCCCCTCCGTGAATACCATTATCTGGGTGAGTTCTCAAATCTATCCACAGAGCAAACTTTTTACCATAAAAATCCTTTTCATTTACCGACCATCGGGAGGAACCGCTGAAACGTTTCTTTACCGACTCCCATAGGTCTGAAGGTACCATTCCCTTAGAGTAGAAACGGTTTGGTACGCCATTAACATCGATATTGATTGAGGTTATGCCTGGATTGAAAAAAAATTCAGAGTTACGTGCTCCTTCACCATATGGTAATGTAAACAAACATAATATCCCAGTAATTGACCTTCTAGGTAGATTAATATGCTGGTTTATAACGCTGTCTGTAGGTCTGGATATTATGAAAGTTTTGTGTAGAGTTACATTCTCATAAAAGAACCCCTTTCCAACCTGATAGGCTGCCTGTGCCTCGCGAGCTAAGTATTCGCTTGATATACAAGAATATTCCAACTCGAGGTTTGTTATTTTGTAAGTTGGAGTCTTTGTCTTGTCAGAAAAAACAACAATATCGTTAACTGGAGCTAGTGTAATCTCAAAGATTATTTGATGATCTAACGCCTTTGGATAGAAAACCCCATGATCGTTGAGAATAGGATGTTTTAGTGGGATATTATACTTGGTGTTGTGTACTACTGCAAGTCCTACTTCCTTTGCATCTGTGTCTACCTTATCACCTGCATTTGTCCGTAGCTTCCTCATGTTTTCAGAAGAAATACCTTGTTTTAATCTATCCTCCCGTTCTTCCTCTGTTAAGAATAAGTCATGGTAGGTTTGAAATAGATCGTATCTTTGAGTATCCTGTAGTGTTTCACCTCCAAAAAGAACCTTGAGTCTGGATACAAGGTTACTGCCTACATTATTCACTAGGGTGTTATCTTCATGCCCTTCAACAGTCAAGTTAAATACTATAGATACACTTCCTGGCACAATCACTAAATTTTCAGAAAGTTTAGGAATATTTATATATAGTGTTTCTCCCGGATTAGCTGATGATGGGTTTAGAGTAACTCTATGCAATGTTGATTCCGATTTCAAACCGAGTGGCTCTCTTGGAATCCTGTTTGGGTTAATTTTTTCAGATACGTTTGTCATATTTATTTTAAGGAAGTGAGGAGTAATCTTTAAATGAGTAACGAAAACATATCCCGAAGGTTGTCGAAAATATATTATTCAACTGATGGATATTGGAAAGGATATTCTGCGATTAATAAATTAGCTGAAAAAGCTAATCGGGCAAAGCCCTCCCACGAAGTGAAAGTAAGTGAAGATGAGGCTAAAAAATGGCTTGAAAAACAGGCAATATGGCAAATATATCTACCAGCACCAAAATATATCCCTAGACCGCACTGGACCGTGGATAAACCTAATCAGATTCACCAAGCGGATTTATTATTTTTACCGCATGATAGAGTTGGAAGAAAAACATATCGATATGCGTTGGTTGTGATTGATGTGGCCTCAAGATATAAAGATGCTGAACCATTAACCTCAAAAGAAAGCCGAGAAATTTCAAATGCTTTTGAAAAAATATATTACAGGAAGTTAAAATATCCTAAAATATTAATGGTTGATCCAGGAAAAGAATTTATGGGTGAGGTTACAAAACTTATGAATTACCATAATGTAAAAATCCAAAGAAGTGAAGCTGGAAACCATAGAGCCCAAGCGTTTGTGGAAAGAGCAAACAGAATATTAGGTGAAAGATTATTTAGTCATCAATATGCACAAGAAATGATTAGTGATGAAAGATCAAGAGTATGGGTAAAACGATTACCAGATATTTTGAAAACTTTGAATAATACACCAACAAGAATAACCGGTAAAGAGCCCGATAAAGCTATAAAAATGAAAGAGGTAGATATTGAACCTAAAAAATATAATAGGGTTGTTGGTCTTGATGAAGTTAGACTACCATCTTATGCTAAAGTTAGATACTTGCTTTCTCCTGGGGAACTTGAGGGTGGTGAAAAAAGGCGGGCTACAGATCCTATTTGGAGTATCAAAGTTTATGATATTTCTAAAAGCGTGATTTCACCCAATCAACCGGTTTTATATTATTTGGTGGATGGTCCAAGACGTGGATTTGTAAGGGAGGAGCTTCAAACTATCTCATTTGATACTGAACTTCCGCCTGATTCTGTTTTGAGACTATAATGTCCATATGCTAAAGTACTTATTTTATTTTCACAAATTATTCTCTTATCATCATTAGCAGATAGTGCAACTTTATTAATTGTTTCTGTATAAACATCATGTAAATGACTTCTAATTACATTCATTGGTCTCATCTGCGGTTTTCCAGTAAAAAGACAATCCTTATAATGATTAAATATTATTTTCTTTTTTATAGCTGCTTTCTTCATTCCCTTGCATTTCTTTATTTCTTCATCATTTTCCATTAGATAAGAGTATAACTTTGCCCTCAAACCTACAAACTCTTTTATTATCTTTCCACCAGCTTCATCTTTAAACATATTTACAACTTTCTTATTAACACCAGTCTCAATACCAGATGGATGGTCTTTAGGAAAGTTGCTTGTGTCAAACTTATCTCTAACATCTGGGTTTATATCCTTATAAAAATCTTCTGTTTCTATATAATAAACAAGGCTGTCTGTATCTGTCATAAGTAATTTTGCTTTTTCTCCATATTTGGGTTTTATATAATTATAGTGAAAATCATACATTATTGTTTTACTTAAATCTAAAATACACATACCCAGGTAAACAGGTTTATTGAATGTTAGTGATGTTTTCTTCATATGTATAGCCGCCAAATTTTCAGAAAATATGGTAAAATGATTAAAGTTAGGTTTTGTTGTTAATTTTTTTGCATCTTTTTCATTAGTAACCAATCTAATGTCTACCCTTTTCCTAATATTTTCCATTGTTTTACCAAACACAGAGTTATTCATTAGTTTGAAGAAATCTTTTTCAAACTCATTTTTTGCTTGAGATCTTAATTTAGTATTCAAATCAATGTAAGGCTTTAACCACGCCGACTCTTCAAATTTAATACCTTTATGAATCTTTGTTATTTTTAATCCTTTACTTTCATAAAATTTTAGGGTTTTATAGTGAACCACGTATTCTTTCTTATTTTTTAGGTTTGGGATTAATTTCTGAACTTTATTAACTTTCATTTTATCTGGAGCTAGAGGATAATCATTATGTAAATCATGAAGATGTTTAGGATATTCCAATTCAACCTTATATACGCCCGGTATATTTCTCCAGTTTTTGAGATCTTCTTCTTCCACCCAACCAAAACCATGTGTGGGAAGTTTTTCACTCATTGATCCACCATATAGATTATTTGCATCTAGATATATAATATATGATTTAATTATTCCTGATATAAAGTTTGACATATATGGGTTGTTAGCTTTAGCATATCTATTTGATATTTGAGAAACACCCCCTCGCACACCTTCTTCAAACATAAGTAACATATCAACATCAGTTAGTAGCTCCAATTTAACTTTAGTTAATTTTAACATTGCATCCCAGGCCAGTGAAGGTGCAGTAAAATACCAGGCTGGATCCAACCCATAGTTTTTAATACAAACATTTCTAAAGTTTTCGAATACATCTGCCAATAGTAGTACATCCGACTTTAGATAAATGTCATGATAATCCCTAATTGTTTTCATATTAAATGTTTCCCACACCTTTTTAGCATGTTGGTAATCATCTTCTGTTATATGTTCATCATTTAGTTTTGAGTAAAATGCCTCCTTTTTTGGAAGTTCAGTTTCATTTAGTTTATCAAAACTATCAAAGTAATCGTAAAAGAAAACACCCTTTCTAATCATAATATTCGTATTTTTCCCAAAATATCTTCTAGTAAGAGTTAGTTTTTCATCTGTTGGTGAAATACACTTACTTTCAGCTAAATTACAATTCTTACATTCACCGCATTTTCCAATACCTTTATACTGAATAACCTTTCCATCTTTTATGTATCTCCTTATACAATCTCCAGGTTTACATGCACCACACTTTCCACATTTTGTAAGATTTTCAGCTAAGCTACTAAGACTGCTTGGCATAAATTTAAATGA
Organism: Ricordea florida; assembly: GCA_949710005.1. Taxonomy (NCBI): domain Eukaryota; kingdom Metazoa; phylum Cnidaria; class Anthozoa; order Corallimorpharia; family Ricordeidae; genus Ricordea; species Ricordea florida. The sequence continues at coordinate 18,731,147 of OX453279.1, forward strand.
ATCTATGAATCTTAATTCTATTGTTATTGGTTTTTGTTTACCATTTTTATCAATATAACTATCTACCACAACATCTTTTTTGAAATAAATATAATTTTCCTCATTTTTTGGTATACAGTCTATTTTACCTTCTGTTAATCCAAGTTTATTTATAATAAAATGTGAATCATATCTGGATAAGTTGTGAATTATTACTGGAATGAATTTAGGAATTTTATAATCCAAATTGCATTTTTTATGTGCGGCTCCTCTATACTTTCCTGTTAGGTGGCAATGATCCAATACCTTATCTTCTCCTAATTTATTCTCACAAATATGGCAGTGAGTAGCATATTCATAATCTATTTTATCCTCTTCAGTCATAACCACCTTTTTATAATATTCTTTATCCCTGGATTTGATAATTTCATAAATTTTCTTAGCTTCTTTATCTAATGATAATACAAATTTTTTTGCCACATCATCATCTGGGGAATTAGCTGTGTATTCTTTAAGACATGGTTTATATATTTTATCATCAAAAAATTTTGTAAAATAGCTGTATCCTGACGGTTTATGCTTCTGATATTTTTCAGTATAACTTTTACTTTTATCTGGTGAGCATGAATCTATTTTTTCTGTAAAACACTCAAGATCTCCATATATACCAAAAGGTGCTTTCATTTTTCTATTAAAATTATTGAATTCAATATGCTTGGGGGTTCCATCTTCATTCTTTGGCATTTTTATCATAACTTCTTCATTATTATAACAAATTATTTTATGTTCTTCCAATGTCTGTTCTGAATAAAATGAATTTAGACAATTATCGCAATAGAAACGAGCACATCCATTATTATTATAATTTTTATTATTTATCCTTCCAATATTCTTAATAAAACAAAAATGTGTTTTTTCACCCTCCGTTAAAAAAAGTAAATTTATCTTTTCCGCATCTAATTTTCTACTTCTATTAATTATTCTTAACTCTCCTTCTTCATAAGAAAAAACATTAATACCATATGGATTTTGACTTTCAAACTTTTCTATCTGATTTGTTCCAAACACTGAAACAGGAAATTCTATTCCCGACCAGTTTAATTCCTTAGATCTTTCTCTCATTTCTTTAGTTATTCTCTCCAGATGAACATCTTTTTTATATTTATGTATCATTATATATATCATTATTGACCACTTAAAACATTCATTATCATGAAAATTCTTAGGGTTAATAATTCCCTGTTTGGCGGCTAATTTTTTTGGTAAAGGAATATATGAACTTCCCCTAAGAGGATTGTATGGCACAATTCCAATATCAAACTTTTTCACATAGTCAAATTTAAACTTATACGCATTTGATAAAAATTTTTCATACTCCTTTAGTATACGATTTTTCATAATATCAAACATCTCGCTTAAATCATCTGAATCAGTAATTATTTCCATATTTGAGTTAAAGTATCCTTCTGTTTCTTCCTCAATACTATTTTCAGCTAAAGACTCTTTTATCAAATTACATGTTAACATAAAATTTACCTTTATTGGTTTCTTTTTCTCATTAATTAGATCTATAACTTTTTCTTTTATTTTATTTAGATATTTTCTAGGGTCATACCCCTTCCTTCCATCTATCCTATATATTTTCAAATATCTATTCAATGCTGTCTCTAGTTCTTTTATAATGAATTCTTCTTCAGTCAATTCATCTCTCACACTATCAGATATATTTACGTTTTTTCTAGGTCTGGGTTGTGGTTTTTTGTTATTAGTAAGTTTTAATACATTTTCATTTGTTAAATCTGCAAGCTTTTTGGAAAATTCATCTTTATCCATCACCTTAAATGAATAATTTCCCCAATTAAAAGTTTTGTTTGATTGTTTTTGTGGTTTTATAAAATTTGGTGCGAGTTTTCTTTTTGGTTTTGCACCCTCCTTTTTATAATTTCTTTCATAAATTTTTTCACTTTGATATTTTGTTTGTCCCTTAATAGATTTTGCATTTTGTTTAATTTTTTCCCATTTATTATCTTCTGAATCATCATTAAAATTTAATTTTTCGTATTGGTTTGGTGTATTTTCAGTTTTTGGAATCTCTTCATTATTTAATATTATTCCCAATCTTTGCTCTTTAGTAAAATCATCAGTAATTTTATTAAACTTTTCCCTGAATTTAGTATTATTAAATAACTTTTCTGCTAGTGTTGCTTTTCTAATTCTTCGCCATTTTGGAATAGCGTATCTTTCACCATATAATTTCAATTCATCAAGTTTCAATTTTAGTAATTTCTCCATTTATGCTCTCATAATTTATTCTTTAAATTAAAATTAAAAATTCAAATTTTATTTTCTGATATTTTTTTCGTATTTTCTGATAAATTCTTGAACAATTTTCTGATAAATCCTTGGACAATTTTCTATTAAATATTCTGTCCTCATATCTGTGGAATTCTACTCTCTAGGCCCGTAAAAACGAACTTGCAGTTTGATCTTCTACTAACTCAAGATGTATCGCTCGTATTGCTGCACAGGTAAAGAGACAGATGTAGACTTTGGCAATTTCTTTTGTATTGTTACGTATGTACAATGGGCCTGCATAGTCAACTCCAGTGACTCGAAAGGGTTGGGATCCTGTGACTCTTATTTCTGGTAAGGGAGGAGAGGTAACTGAGTGGAAGGGGGGTCCTTCAACTTTTCTACAGGTCACGCATCGTTTTAGTTCTTTTTTCACTAGTTGTCTGCCTTTGGGGATCCAATATGATTGTCGAAGCTGAGTTAAGGTGTCGCGTACACCACCGTGTAAAACTATCAGATGTGTGTTTCTGACAATAAGTGTTGGCAAGTAGCTTTCTGCTGGAATCATAACAGGATATTTGGCGTTATAGGGTAGTTGTGTGTTTTGCAGTCTCCCTTTGCAACGTATCAAGTTATTGTCATCCAAATAGAGGCCAAGCTGTTGAACTATTGGAGGACGCTTCGTTTGCAGTTTGTCTTTGTGTTTGAGTTTCGATATGATTTCTCCATAGTGTATTTGTTGTACAGATTTAACTAGGGTGACGCATGCGTATTTCATGTCCATGGCAGTGATAGTGTTTTGACTGTTTGTTTTCCCTCTCAGCTTTCTGGTAAAGCGGATAACGAGTGCTGTGATTCTGAGTGTTTTGTTCAAGGTACTGTATCTGGTGATATCGATGACATTCAATAGATTGGTATTTTCCTGTGTGTTTGCGACGTTGGTGATTATTGACGTTGTAGCTACGGTTGATTCCGTATCTTGAATTTCGCCGATTGTGTTTGATGGCCATTCTTGTGGCGGTCTTAACAGCCAGGATGGTCCTTGATTCCAGTATTCTTGTTTGGAGATGAAGGCTTTGGCGTCTAATCCTCTAGTGATGATATCTGCAGGGTTTGATGTGGTTGGACAGAATCTCCATGTACTGGGTGAAGTGATATCGGTAATCAGCTGTACCCGGTGTCTGATAAATTGCTGTCGTAGAGGTTTAGTGCTGGATATCCAAGATAGTGTTATTTGGGAGTCACTCCACAAAACTGTTTGAAATGGCTGGAAGTTTTGTAATACAGCTTTGGATAGGTATTTTGATAGTTGTGCTCCAAGCAGTGCTGCGAGTAATTCTAACCGTGGCATTGTTTGCGGTTTCACAGGTGCTACTTTGCTTTTTGACATTAGGAACGTGCATTTTGTTCCTTCTGGTGTGCTGTATCTTAGATAGGCTACTGCTCCGTATGCTAACATACTGCTGTCACAGAACACGTGCAGTTGAACGTCGTTAATGACACTTTTGAAGTAATGTCTAGGTAGCACAAGGGAGGACAGGTTTTTAAGTTCATGTAGCCATTTAGTCCAGTTTTCCTTGTGATTTGCCGGAATGTCGTCATCCCATGCAGTGTTGGTTTTCCACAATTTCTGCATCATTATCTTTGCTTTTGCCGTCACTGGTTCCACGAATCCTAAGGGATCAAACAGTTTGGAGGATAGGCTAAGTACGGATCGTTTAGTGAATTTTTCTGTGTTGCTGATTTCTTCGCATAGCTTTGCTAGTGAAAGTGAGAATGTATCTGTTTCAGCGTTCCAGACTAGTCCTAAAACTTTGATTGTCAATGCTGCATTGACTCCGTCGGATCGTGCTTGATCGTTTAATATGGTAGAGTTGCTTGTCCATTGACGTAAGTTCATGCTTGCTCTTTTGAAATAGTGTCTTGATGATCTGTAGTATTCTAGAGCTTCGGGTTCGGTGTCTGTTCCGCTTAAGACGTTGTCCATATATATCGACTTTTGTAGGTCTGTTGATACCCATTAATGTTGTTTGGCAAGATGGTGTTGAATTGTGGCGTTTAGCAAATAAGGAGATGGTGCGGCTCCAAAAAGTACACGACAAAATCTGTAGGTGACTATATTGTCTGGATCATACGCGGATTTGTTGACATCTTTAAGCCAAAGAAATCTTGTCGCGTCTCTGTCTTCAATGTTGAGGTCAATCTGGAGAAATGCCTTTTCAATATCTGCCGTGAATGCTATATTGTGTTTTCTAAAGTTTAATAACATGGTTTCCAACTGTTGCATCATGTTTGGGCCGGTATGAAGACAGTCGTTTAAGCTCAATGCCTTTTTCGAAGTCTTTGCTGATGCGTCATAGACGATTCTCATTGATGTGGTGGAGCTCTCTTTAAAGACTGGAAAATGTGGTATGTAGTGCATGATGCCTCGATGTGTGTTTGGATCATGGACAAGTTCTATGAATCCATGTTTGTGATGGTCGAGAAGTTGTTTATTGTATTTGTGGAGGAGTTCTGGATCCTTTTTCTGTAGGGTATGTAGAAGGCTGTTTAAGCGTTTTTTTGCCACTGTAAAATTTGTTGGTATGTTCTGTTTGATGTCCTTCCATGGGAGTCTTACATTGTATCTGTTTGTGTCTTGATTGAATATGATGGTATCTTGAAAGTGTTCCTGGACTCCTGTTGCGTCGTCTTCACCGAATTCTTCAGGAACTTTGCTTACTTCCCAGAATTTCTTGAGCGTTTAGTTTAAATTGTCGTCTTCTGTTGGCCCTGCATTTATGATTTGACATACTGTACTGAACGTTTTATCCTGTATCATCTTGGGTGTTGGTCCTGAAAGGAGCCATCCAAATTTGCTTTCTATAGCCATCCATCGTTCGTCGTTTGATTTCTTCGTGTTTCCTATTATGACTTGAGCGTAGTGGTCATTTCCTATGAGAATGTCTACGCTGTGATCATTTTGTTCTTCCACTGGATCAGCAACATTGAGGGCTTTAAATTCGAGGGGAATTTCAGTGAGTTGTACGTTGTTTGACAGTGGTGGGCAGATAATCGGCGTGACTAAGGCCATTATCTTGATGTTCTCGTTTACCACGTTTAAGATAAATGTTACGACCTCATACGTCTTTGTAGTACTTTCAGTCGTTCCAAATGTGGTTATGTCCAGTGTCTCATTCAGGATGGGTTTTAGTTGTAGTTTATTCCTCAAGTCTTGTGTAGTAAATGTTTTCTGTGATCCTGTGTCGATGAGGATGCGTGCTTGACGTCGTGTAGTTGGTCCGCTTGCTGTGATGACAGCAGTTTGTAGAAGTGCGTTTGTGCGAGTAGTAGTCGCTAAGGTTGTTGATGCGGGCCTAACGTCTTTGCTGTTTTGTAGTGAGCTTTCCTGTCGTTCGGCCGGTTTTTTGTTCGAATCTTGACTTGTTTCGCTTGGTTCGCAAATTGAGGTGTGGTGTTTTAGTCCGCAATTAAGGCATCTTCCTCTTGAGCGGCATTGGTATTTTGTGTGGCCTGAGCGGAGGCAATTCAAACATCTCTTTTTTTGACTAAGTATCGTTTTTCTCTGTTTTGTTGTTTTCACTATATGGCAGTTGTTGTGGCGGTGTTTACCGTCACAGTATATGCATGGTTTTAAATCAGGTTTGTTGTGCATGTAGGGAGGTTTTTGCGGAGGTGGTGATTTGCGCTGGGAATGTGTTAGTAAAGCGCCGGCATTAGGTACGAAAATGTCGTCTGTAGTAGACACTGATGGATTGGTATCCTGAGTTAATTGGCTGTTTTCTCTTGTTTCCAGTTCTTGGCAAATCGCTCTCCGCAGACCATTAAGTGAGCTATATGCAGTAGGGTTAGCCCTGAAAATTATGCATCGTAAATCTTCTGGCAATTTTTTAAGGAGTATCGGAATTAACAGGCTTCCATAGCAGTCTGTCTGTACTCCCAATGTTTCTAAAGCGCGAATGTTGCTTTCGCAGTCATCATAAAACTTTCGCAGTTGTTGAACATCCATTGAAGGGGTATTGAGTTTTGACAGTGATTCCATGTGCGCGTTAATTAAAACTTGTTTTCTTCCAAATCGTTCTTGTAGCATTCCAATTGCTTTATCGTAGTTTTGTGACGTGATTGGTAATCCTGAAATCGCGCGCTGCGCCTCCAGTTATCATGCTTTTTAGATAATTCATCTTGTTGATGCTGTGTAGATCGGGATTGTTGTGTACTGCATTATTAAAGCTATCCCAAAATGTTAACCATTCCAAGGGGTTGCCGTCAAATGGTTGGATTTGCAATTTCGGGAGATTAATGTGAGCTCTAAATGTTGGTTTGCTCTCTTCTATATTTGTGTAATGGAGTGGACTCACCGGTAGTTGTCTTCCTGCAATAAATTCTGTAATCTGGAGCTTCCAGTACAAGATGTTATCTTGAAATGTCAGCGCCTCATCTGTTTCGTGTATGTTTTCTTCTTCTTTGTCTAGGGCGTTTATGATCTTGTTATCCATGAGTGATATTTCGTCTAAGCGTCTGGTGAGTCGCTCGGTGATGGCTTTGAGCTCAGTCATGTTCGGCGTGTCTGTGTCTGCCATGAGTCGTTCGGCGCGCTTGATATCTTGCGTGCAGTGTCCTTTGTAGGACCCTCTGACGGCCTTGTTGTGTGCTAGTTCAGCTTTTGACATGCTTAGTCGGGTCTCGGCACCAGTTTCAGAGATATTTCACTGACACTTGATCAGTCGTACTTAGTTTATTGTTGACAAGACTGAACTGTACAATGATAATGTAGTGATTAGTTACTTATCAATCTGTGACGTAACGTAAGTGATTGATAGATCATAGATGTTCATGACAGTAATTAAACTGACTGTTAAAATGTGGGACTGGAGTGACTGATAATGAAAATTCCCCACACGGATCCCGCATGTAGTTTCGTATACATTTTAGTCGTGGTAAATGCTCAAGTAAAACGCTTCATACGAAGCCGGAGTGAACGCTCCTCAAGCGTCCTGTGTTATTTAAGACTTGCTCTAAAATCTATTGAACTTGTTGTTTGTGTATAATAAAGTTCTTGGTGACCACAAAACGGCTAAGTTAAACTCGGAGACTGTTTGTCAGCCCGAAATCCCTCTGGCCTCTTTTCAAAATCATGCCTGGATTCTTTTCTTATTCAAACTCAAGTTTTTTTAACTGCGTGGTCGTGTGGAAAGACATTAGCGGGAACAGGCGAAAGCGGAAGAATAGTATATCCGAATGAGGGAGTAATATTGTTGTTTTTCCCCAATATCGCTTCTTCGCCGTCGATAACTTGGAATCACGATGAATGGCATCAGGTTTCACAATTGTTTTTCTACCGTGGGAACCAAAGAAGCTGATTGGTAAACATTAATCCGATTAGTAAACAAACCCAATTATCACTGAAATTTCGGTAAAACCTTAGAAATCTTTCTGATAAAATCGCTCAGCTTAAACACGACGTCGACAAGAATTGCGGTGCGATATACAGTCTGCTAGGTTTTTTTGCGGTCGTGGAACCAGCCATGTAGAATACAACATATATAAACCCAGGAGCTCCTGATAAACCTTAAACGTAAACTGACATTCACGTTTGTTCGAAGCGGTATTATAAAGTGTAGCCCGAGTGAACGCTCCCGAGAGTGTCTAGTTAGCTGCAGTAATAAATGTCGTGAGAAATGACCTCCTCTTCCTTTGTTTAACTCTAGTCACTACGAATTATAAGGTACTCTTGTGAAGTCATTGTGTTTGTAACCTCCCAATCAAATTGCGCTTGTGACAAAATTTTTATTCAAAATTACAAATTATCTAAGGAAGATTAAGAAGAAAGATACTACCGATACTTGAGCGATATTTGAGTGATACTTGACCGATACATCACGGGTAGGCGATTGCTACATATCGACTGATATGTCAGTCGATAGTCGGTCACTTGTCGACCGATAAGCCAGTTGGTCGATAGTTGACTGACTGTCGGTCGATAGTTGACCGATATATCGATCGACTATCAACCGAGTCCACCTATAGTACACATGATCCGTCATTTTGCCTCTTCATTGGAAATCAGCGTGGAAGCACAAAATAAGACGAGGAAAACCTCCAAGAAAAAATCCCTATCTTCACTATTGCAACTGGGCGCATGCGCTATTAGTATGTATTGTGTTTTCATTCCATACCTCGTGCTATGAAAAATCGCGTAAAGACCGTCGCTGTGACAAGGAACAGTGAAGAGCTCACTTTTAAAGTGACCATATGGTGTCTAGTTTAGACATTTGTACGATTCTTGCCGTCCATTGTTGAAATGGGCTTCACGCCCTACTTTGGAAAGTAATGGACGAAAAGCATTATTGAGGACCCATTAGGAGAGGGGGCGGTGGTACAGTATCCCCTATCCCCTTAATTCCGGTGATTTGTTTTCCTATTTTTTATGTTCTATATCCCAGAATCTCCCTTTAAATAACTCGTATCCCGTTAATTTTCCCCAAAATACCACGTATACCTACAATTTTTACCTAAATATCCTGTATCCCGATGATCCCCATTAGGGCCTCACTATTGGTTTTTTTTTTTCAGTCTAATTTTTGTCTCTTATTTTTCCATTACATTAGCAGAAAGAGATTGGTCCACCAGAGGCGGAATTTTCGTTTCCCACTACCGTGCTGTCATTCATACGTCAATTGGTCCCTGGTGACATCAAAGGTGAAATTCGCGAGGTTTGTATTGCACTCTTTGTTTAATTTGTGACGATGTTTTTGTCAATTGTTGCATACATGTATTAAAAAATAAACTTTCTTTTTTACTTTCAGGGAGCTTACAAAGTCACAATGCCTCAGTTTTGTGTGGCAATGGAGCTACCACGCAAACTGTGAACAATATCTGTACATGTCTTAAATTTGGCCTGGGTATAAATTGAGGTCCCAATACACCCCCTCCCCCTCTAACCACCTAGTCAAGAGGCCAATAGGCCAATTTACAGTTGTCTGCCAAGTGACCTGGCATCTGAATCGTAGAGAGGCTGTAGTTGACCTTGCATTGATACAAACCTCTCTGTTTTCTCATGTGATTGCAAAGTAGTTAGCATCAGAAAAACTTGATTTATATGACAAACGCAGCAAGGTTGGTATCAAAACAAGGTCGCCTCCAGCCTGGCTACCATTCAAAGGCCAGGATCCTGAGCAAACAACTGTAAAATGGTCTATTAGAGTGTAGATTGTTTGCCCACCCATTGGGCCAATGCTCTTTGAGAAGGCCTACTAAGGCAAAATATTGAAAACAAACACCCACCGAATAGGAAGAAAGAACACAATCAACACAATGTGCAGCATGTGTGTATCTCACTTATTCTAATGCACTAATCTAGCACTTAAAAAATGATTCATCAATGCACATGCATATGTCCCTAATGCTTTTGCTTACGACAGTAATGAGGGAACCAGGTTTTAATTACATATAATGAGTGTCATTTCTTGGCACGAGATTTTCTTTTCTTCTTCACCTTTCCCTTTTTCCCAGCATTTTCTCCTCCACCATGAAAGGCCTCTGACTGGTATGTGATGCCCTCTTCATGAATGAAGGCATCCTGTTTCTTCATTTTTTCTTTCCGCTTCTGTTTTCGTCGCTGTTTGACTTCTGAGGAACTTAGTCCGACTGATAGATCCTTTCAGCATCAATTTTCTTCCATGTTTCTTGCATCTGTGGAAGAATCTGGATATCAGGGCGTGGAAGAAGATCTGCATATGTGGCACTGTAGCCCCGGTTAAACTGCAGCACCCCAAGACTAATTGCAATGCTGATATCCTGTGGTGAGCTGTATACTTCTTTCGAAGCCATGCCCCATATCACATGATGCAAGCATTCATTTCTATTCTGTGTGTAGCACTCTTCACATCCAGCTAAGAAAGTCTCAGCACCCAGCCGACCAAATAGTGGCTGAATCACTTCAACAACAGCATTAGGGAGTGGGCTCTTTATGGGCTTGTGTAAGTTCGTCCCATTAGCAATTTTGCATTGGTAACTACACCATGAGGAGGGACCTTCTGGGCAATCTTCATGCCGTGGATTTTCAATGCTACTAGAGTAATGCTTCAATAGAGCCTGTGTTGCCCTCTGCCATTCCCTTGGCATTACCCTTATTGTCCCTGATGGACCTCCCATAAAAATTCTGGATTGTGTCGATTCTTGCATTAGTTAATCTCCCTATGCCACCCAATCCTTGACCATCAGACAGCTTTTAATCTAAAGACAAAGGCAGTATCAGTTATGGGGTGTTCTGGTGCATGTTGGGACAAGGCAATATACAGAATAAGATAGTTTCCCTCTCCACCCAGGTGTATACATGGGTACCAAGCAATTTTAATGCTGGGGGTGACCCTGCGATGGACTAGAATCCTGTCCAGTAGGGGGAGAGAGGGGGAAGAGGGAGTAAAAATACCATTAGTTGGTTCTTGCTACCAAAACGAGGATAGGCTGATAGGCCACCAGATTCGTATGCAGACTTGACCCCTTTTTACCATGGACGAGGTTACATGGCCTTCTTATGATTTAGTGCAAAGCAAGCCAGGATCAAGCTAGGATTTGCTAAAATAATCATCCCTAAGGAAATGCAGTATTAAACAAAAAATAGCTGTCTGATTTTTTGTAAATATAGTCTTTGTGCCAAAATAACAAACCATATGCATTCTATGCTATACTGAAATATCAAAAAGCTGGAAAATATTTACCCAAACACTTACCCTTATAATCCCTCACTAGTGCTCTCAGGCCTGTTCCCATCCTCTTGGTCACATTCGACACACACTCTTGTTTTGGAATGAAAACAGCTGGGGCATATGGTTGTTCTTGCTTGACAGCAGTATACGCTTCACTGTCACCATCACCTATGAATGGTATATACTGCAGCTTTTGCAGTTTCACAGATCGCTGATAAGGGATCTTTGCTCCTGCTGCTTCCATGGACTTCAAACAAAAGGGAAATGTTTGTCTTAACAAGATAATACATGTCAATACAAAACTACTTGTAACAAACCACAGAAACAGAAGCCATTTTTGGACTGTCTATGATCCCCCACCCATCCTCTCCCAAACAACAATAAAAATAATTTATCAACTAAAGCCGCTACTAAGTTCTAATTCAAATTCAGTGTACAGTATTACCTAGAATAGCAGCTCACCTTCAATAATAATAACCGAATTAATGTCTCCCTTCCCACGTTCAACCTCCCAAACTCTCTGACACATCAACATATTTCTGACAATTTTAAGAAGGACACCGATGTTCAAAACCTCTTTAACAGTCCATTTTCAAATTAGTTTGTGTAATCTACAGCCACAATATCCAGCAAAATTTTAAATAAGTGTTGATTAAGGGGAATTAAAAAACAAAACCTCCCCCTGCTCAATCCAGAAATATGGTATGTTTTACACATACATAATATACTGCAAAAAGAGGAAATACATACAAAATAGATATATCAGAAAGCTATTTCCGTCTGGCAACAACAGCATCAAAAAATGTGTTTTCAATAAAACATAACAGATAATTCCAAGAAGGTTTAAGAACTGATATATTTTAAAAAGTTCCGTAGCCAAGGCTGGTGAAAAAATCTGTCTGGTGAAGTTATAATCTGGGATTGAAAAGTATCATTGACAAAGGGCTTGATTATGGATGGTATAAGGGGTTGAAATTTTACATGTTCACAGCAGGCTGGGTTCAAATGCCCTGATGGCCAGCACAAATTTGAAATTTATAAAATCCCTTATTCCCCAAAAAAGCACTTGGGTGTCACAGAAACAGGTCCTCTAATGCTTGCAGCTATAAAACGTTAGAAAATATTTTGACTCACCGCTGAGCTGCCTTCGTGCAGCTCAGCCACCAGCCAACAGTCAGCCACCAGCAAACAGCCACCAGTCGTGGCTGTTTAACCATGCCCCCTTCAGTCCTTCTTTTCTCCATTTTCTTACATTCACTACAAGAACTCACGTGAACGACATCAACCACCTTTCCTGTGTCCACAGAAATAGCGGCTATGACAGCGTCGGTAGCTGTCCAGCCTCTTGAGCACCAGGAAGCATCTATGGTCACACCTGCATCAACTACAGCATTATCGAGATCTTCACAAGAACAGTTCAACTCTCCAAGAAAAAACTTCCACTCCTTTACTTCACGAGCCGTTTCATTCAGTTCTTCTTCTAGTAAAACCCGCACCTCTCCCTCGATTGTTTTAGTTTGAGCAGCCCAGCAGCTTTTGCTTATTGGTGCGAGTCCAATAAAAGTTAGAAATTTCAAGACCGCAGCGTGACCACAACCGATGGATCGAAGGCCAAGAACGCTTGCCCTATTGACCTCAAAACCCTTCCCCTTCTCAGTTGTTGTGAAGGCTGAATTAGTGCTTTGGGATGGGCAGCTTTCATTTTGGCATCAGTAATCCACGATGAACCATGTCCATTTTGGGATAGCACAGGTTCCATTATGCTCACATTTCCTTGACAAAAGCAACATGAAACCGTATCCCCAAGACGTTCTTGCAGCGTTTCACTCGAAACAATTGTTCTGCCTTGCAACTTTGTCCACTTTTCTTCATCAATTTCCTATGCTTCGACAGTTCTACGGTTCTTGAAATCGTATCTTACGGCGACTTGAGCTCATTTTGACCTACTCGCTGGCTTCGTGATCTCGATCGAGTTCATCCAGCAATTTTTCTTGGTCGTAATAAGACCCTTTGTCACTTTCCGCTAATTTAGTGGCCCACTCTTTTTCAAAAGTGCCTTTTTTTGCCTTCTTTTAGCCAATGAAAACGGGCAAGATCGCTTTTTCTTCCTCGAAGACACCCGTGCACTGATTATGACTTGCGAAATCGTGTGTCAAACCACATGATCAAACTTAGCATGTTATTGATGTCATGTGACACCTTGTTGACAGTACTTGTCAACTCTCAATTAATTAATTAATTTGCAAAAAAATCTTTCTCGTGCAATAACTAGCGACAGATATAATATTTTTTCGTCAAGTTTTTTTATTTTAAACATAACCTTAAGATTAATCCAACCGCTTAAAAAAGTAAATTTATGCAAAATGGCAAATTTTCCCCTTACCGATACCAAAGTTGAAGTCGCATTAGAGGAACTGATTGAGAAAGAAGATGCAGCTGAGACAGAATAATAATAATAATAATTATAACAATAATAATTTACATTTATATAGCACAAACCTCTATATGAATATATTCGGTTGCGCTTTACAATATTGTTATATTAAATTTATGCTAAAGGTGACTAAAGCATGAGAAACTATTAAAACCTACAATAAAAAGTATTTTAAAAAAACCTATTGTAAAAGCCAACAATTAAATCTATTTAAAAGCTAAATTGAAAAAATGAGTTTTAACAGCAGTCTTAAAAGTGTCCAATGTCTTCATGTTGCGAACAGAGAGTTGTTGACAACCAGAAGAAGGTAAAGGACAATCAGGACAGAGAAAATGCAGAGAACATTCGGAAGAAGGCTATGGAAAGACTTGGACAAACTCAGAAAAGACAAGCTGACGAGGGAGAGAGCGAAGGGAAAAAAAAAGAAGAAAAGGTCAAGTGACAGTGACACACTTAGCTTTCTAAGAGAAAAAAATGAAGAGGTTCAAGCAATCCAAAAAGAAGAATGCGATCTTAGGAGACAGCAGCTGGAGCTTGAGTCTAAGAAACAGGAAAACTTCATGCAAGTGATGCTGCATCAGCAACAACAACAACAACAACAACAACAACAACAGATGCAGGACTTTCAGGCCATGATGGGTATGCAAACAAAACCCCAAAATGATTTGATGCTAGCCCTTGTTAATAGTTTATTACACACCTCAAACTTTTTATGCATGTCATTAAAGAATATGCTTTGATTTGGGTCAGTGAAGATCTGCCCATTCTGCCTTACAGCCACTTGAAGAAATGTTAAACAAAATAGTCTTGCAGGGCTGGGGGATCCAAATTGAAAAATCTGAAGTTTGATTGCCATTGAAGCAGGTATGGGCATTGCGAAGTAGTGCACTGACAATATACATTTTCCCTACAGAACTGAAACCAATTTTTAAATTCTTATTGAAATCCATAAATTTAAAATAGTTGACAATGTCGCCAAAAAACCACTCTACAGATTAACGCACAGTGGAGATGGATGCGTAGAGGGTAGGCAGGGTCACCATAAAGGCACATAGCTTGACCAGTTGGAGAAAATGCATACCGCTGCAGATCATTGGGCAGGCCAGAATCTGCTAGCATCCCAGCATCATGCTTTCTTCCTTCTGGAATGAAATTGGTAACCAAAATAATGAACATTCAGATTAGTCAGAAACTTGATGGGTATCCCACCAAGATTTATTAGGGGTGTATGCTGCACTTCTTAACACCCTTGCCGTGTCTTAATTTAGACCTTACCTAGCCTTAAGGTGAGTCTCTTAACCCTTGGGGCTAGGCTATAGAGTCAGGGATTACTGACATTTTGGTCTAGACCTAACCGTATTTTGGACCAGACCGCACCCAAGGATCAGAAACCATTGAAGCCTTGAAACAGATTACAAAGGCATTCTTGGATTCTTAACATTCTAATTGGGTTAGTGTAATTCACTGTTATGAACCACAAGAAATAAATCTTACCTACAGGACCATACATATTCGCAATCATACCATTAGGCGAGGTCACAGATTGAAATTTGAGTACGTGGACCCGCTTATGTCCATTGTAGACAACTCTTTGTAATTCACCTGGATGACATATTGGTCTCACAGTTCCATTTATGAACCCTATGCAGTTGTCCAGTGCTCCACCTTTGTCGGAGATAGCAACTGCATATCTCTCAAGGCTCACAGGATCAATAATTGTGTTGTTCCACTGCGTGATTCTGTGTCCTTGTGTATTATAAATGTAATCCAAAACGATGTTATAAATCATGCTCAGTTCCGGTACTGGTCGGCTGAAACGAGGGATTAAATCGGAATAGCGACAGGGGTAGGTCAGTCGTCTTAAAAGCACACAGAAACCTTCAATTCCAGGGGCTGTCGTACCTTGATGGCAAAAAAACGTTTCGGGAATATCCATTGCTTCTGCAAGTAGTGGAATTTCAGTTTTCCTAAAGCAAAATTCGGCTTTGCATTCGGTATCATCCATCGCGTCCATGTCAAATAGTTCGTACTGTTCATACGGAAATTCTGGATTCTTCGAAAAATGTTCTTCATACATACGTTATAGCTATCTAAAAGAAGATTTGTGGCATCTTTATAGGACGTCATTACAGAAAGTATCAGCGTCGCCGGCCTACGCGAAAATACAGACTCTTAAGTATTTTGTTTTCGGCGGGTACGACGGGATCAGTCCCAGTCTAACTGGTCCAGTGCCGTCCCCGTCCTTGTATCTTAAGGTCCCTAATATCGTCAGTTAGTCAGAGGAATGTCCATTCTTTGCTTCCTTTGTAGTTTTTGGTAACAACAACAACAACTTTATTTTTTACCCTAATAAATTACAAGAAAGAGAATATATATAGTATAAATAAATAAGTAATTAAGGGTCTGGCTGCCTGAAATAACTGTAGAGTTAAGAAGGGCAGGCACCTTTGCTGTTTGGGGCATTTAGAAGTGATTTGTTCGTATGCTAAGCCATGGTGGCTGTCAAACTGGAAGTGAGCCCAAATGAATCTACACTTCGCAAAAGCAGTGTAGTCAGGTCTGGCAGAGGGGTCATTGAAGGATTTCATTAGACAGTGTATTGTACTCTTCTTGGGTGTCTGCGAAGATCAAATGTGGGTACACCACTGACTCATAAGTTGCTGGTCATCTTCTTTCTCCAGAATGTTAAAGGTCAGTGTCGATTAGAGAATGAGTTGGTTACCTGTTGCTGCAGAAAATTTTATGGCAAGATTTCCGCACAGGTCCCTACTTCATTATGCATGCTGTAGCCGTACGGTTTCGTTCCCAGAAAACAAGAAATGTTTGCACGCGCACTTCCCATGACAATTCAACTACAGCATGCATAATGAAGTAGGGACCGGTGCGGAAATCATTCCAATTTTATTTCAGTATACGTATTGGGACACAAACCATACTTCCTTTTTTAGGGAAAAAAGAGCAATTGCGACGACAAGTATGAGATCAGAGGAGGTTGAGGCTCCTCCTGCTAAACACCATCTTGAAGGTGAGATGTACATTCGACTTTCAATTTATTACAATGTTTATCTTTTACATGCGGTTTTATTGTAATACATACAGGCTTTAGGTTATAAAAAGCCAAGTTTTTTGTTGTCTCAGAAAAGATATGCAACAAATATTACAAACAACATGATCCTCGATCATAATATCTTTATTTCTTGAATTCCTAGTTATGTAGGTCCTCCACTGACCTCTTCCCCTGTGAAACCAGTGCTTGTGTCAGTAGCACCGCCTAATTTGACACTGGAAAGTATTGGTTCCATAAGGTCAACTGAGTTTTTTTTCCTCGCGAAGCGAGGCCGAAGGCCGAGCGTAGCGAGGTTACTAATCGTGTCGCTTCCGGTCAGACCACGTGGCTCGCAAGCCCGAGTAAATCGAGCCGAGAGTTTTTCCTCGCGAAGCGAGGCCGAAGGCCGAGCGTAGCGAGGTTACTAATCGTGTCGGTTCCGGTCAGACCACGTGGCTCGCAAGCCCGAGTAAATCGAACCGAGAGTTTTTATATATGTATATATATATATATATTTATATATATGTTTATATATATCTATATTTTAAAGGTGTCCGTTCGCAGGCCAGGTTACCTGGCAATAGTAACGCACTTGAGAACGCTGAATTTCCGCCATTATTCGGTGATGCCTTTTTGAAAGTAATGTAAATTTTGTGAAAACCGATTTCACTCGTCCTGGAAGTACATCCCAGCAAGGTGATCTCCAAGATATTCAAGAAATATTAGCACGAGATCGTCGCCGAGTAAGTTCGAATACCGTGAAAATCAACACGAGGAAAGCACGACTCAAAGCAGGGATAGAGAAACGACAGCAGGGAGAATAACAACAGAAATCGCAGCCAAGACAACAACCGCTCGCTCCAGAAAAAGGCAAACAAAACAGCAGGGAAAAGGACCAGGAATTCAATCAAGTTAGTTTTGAATTTGAATGTGTTATTGATAGAAATACAGGACATGAGTGAACGATTACGTAACGAAATATATTGGCGTACTAAATTTAGCAAAACGACTTAGAAGGGAAACCGAGTAGGAACGACTTCAACGATTGAAGATGTCTAAAAACGAAATCGGAAGACGACCAACAGATTACAAAAGAATGTAAGTTGGTATTTGTCATAATAAAACGATAGCGTTTGCATTTTGAAGAAATTCCCAACACAGAGAGTTGCAGTTGTTATAGCAATCATTTATAACGATGTGATCTGATATCATTGAAACAGTGAAAATATTGTAAATTTTCTTGATGTAGCAGTTGTGTTTAGAATTTTCAACAGAATATATACCCAGTGTCACTATAAAGTACTGGTTCTGCAATTTAATCAGTGATCAATGCCATCATTTGAAAATAAAGCAAATGTTATTACTTACTTCTGAGTAGTATTTCCCTTTGCTATATATATATGTATGTATTCTCTGATTGAAAGATTTCAATAATATTGCATAGAGACAACAAGTTTCGTAGCCTTTTCACAATGGGTAAGTTTTACCTTAGAGTTCAATGACCCCCCTGATAATATTGCTATCTAGAACCCTTGCCCTTTTCCCACAAATGAAATGCTAATTCAAGCCTTAATTTGCAAAGTTAGACATAACATGTTAACCTTGTTACTTTCTGCTGTTTACTTCATTTTTATGATGTCAAATATCAAGCTAACAACCACAACATACAGTTAACCTTTTACATTGAAAGAACTTTATAAAGAAGAAAATAAATTTTGTAATGCCAAAATGTTTATAATCTTTCTCATATATTCATTGCAAGTGTGCTGTATGTAGTAACAAGTGTTTCAAGTTTCCTAAATGCCCTAAAGTATGCTTTCAAGAATGATTTTCCACACAAACGTTATAGACAAATGACTGCACTAGATTCTAAGCCTTTAAGAATAAATGGTATTGTTTGGAGCTGTTTTGATTACTACCACCTCTGATGGAAAGCCTATGAAGAAGATTTTTGTATTGCTTGTAGTAGTAGAGTAACAATACCTTTACCAAGATTAGCACATGCATCCCACCCCATAAAAATATATTATGTTTAACATAAAAAATATAACAATAATAATAATAATAATATCAATACCAGTAATAATAATAATAGTAATGATAATAATAATGATAATAATATAATGATAGTTTGTCTCGTTACTATATGTCATTGGTTACAAGTTCAATACCTCTGGCTGCCATGACTTTTTCGATGAAATACCATCCTTATCATAAATCTTTCTTCTGCAGTTTTTATAATAGAAATTTTCATATATTCAAAATAATATACTATTCTCTGGTTGGGTATGGATATTTTGCCTGTTTCTGTAACAGCACACTTAAACTTTCATGTGGTATATACTTTTGACTGATCGATGTTGATTTCACATTATTTTTTTACAGGAGTACATAGTGCAGCAATCTTTTTCAACATATTTAGATTTCAATAACTCTTTCTTACATGTATTGTTTTTATGATATGACCTAAAAACAGCACAACCACATACTATACAGTCGGCACTCACTATTACCAAACCTTTATTCAAAGTTTTTGTAGAATCCAATTGTTTTACCCCCAATTTTTTTTTTATGTAATGACATTATATCTCACACTTCTCTTGATATGGCGTCTCTTTTGAGGGAAGAGGAATTTTTCTATCTACCACAAGGGTACCATTGCAACTGAAGAGAGTACACAAATTGAAACATGCACTATTCATAATGCTCTCATCTGTGGTTACCTAGGAATGAAATAATGACTGCAGTAGACAATAAAATATCTAATCAGAAGATTCTTCTTACAATGAATCTCATGCAATTATTAGAAAAGAACATAAAAAATAATTGGAGCATTCAACTCATCCTCGGTGTAAGAACATATTGTGTTTAAAAGTGATGTACAACAAAGAAGACAAAGCAGTAGAGACTAAGAAAATACAACTCCAAAAAGAAACAAGGTTTTTACACTGTGGTAAACACAATCATTCATATCAACTCTTCAAGATTTCACCTTCAAAAGATTTACAATAATTTTCAATTTGTGTTAACTGAATATTATTGTGATACTTCATTGACTCTGTATTCCCTGTCAAGAAAACAAATAATTTTACTTCTATTCTCTTTCGTGCAATCTCAGTGGCAGTGAAAGAACTAAATGAAGGTCAATTTTCAAGCCCTGTGCTGAGCAGTATACTGATCATGTAATTTGCACCAGGTGTCACTAATTGTGTACCAAACACAGCATAACAAATTAAATAATAGCGATTACGCTGATATAAAAAATAAAATATAAAATAAAATAAAATATAAAAGTATTGTGACTTATTCAAAAACTAGCTTCGCGAGGTTTTTGCGAGAGTCGTATTTCTAGTATATATATATCTATATTTTAAAGGTGTCCGTTCGCAGGCCAGGTTACCTAGCAATAGTAACGCGCTTGAGAACTGCTGAATTTCCGCCATTATTCGATGATGCCTTTTTGAAAGTAATGTAAATTTTGTGGAAATCGATTTCACTCGTCCTGGAAGTACATCCCAGCAAGGTGATCTCCGAGATATTCAAGAAATATTAGCACGAGATCGTCGCCGAGTAAGTTCGAATACCGTGAAAATCAACACGGGGAAAGCACGACTCAAAGCCGGGATAGAGAAACGACAGCAGGGAGAATAACAACAGCCAAGACAACAACTGCTCGCTCCAGAAAAAGGCAAACGAAACAGCAGGGTAAAGGACTAGGAATTCAATCAAGTTAGTTTTGAATTTGAATGTGTTATTGATAGAAATACAGGACATGAGTGAGCGATTACATAACGAAATATATTGACGTAGTACATTTAGCAAAACGACTTAGAAGGGACACCGAGTAAGAACGACTTCAACGATTGGAGATTTCTCTGGAAAATAATTCTATTAGTCTAAAAACGGAATCGGAAGATGACCAACAGATTACAAGAGAATGTAAATAGGTATTTTTCATAATAAAACGATAGCGTTTCCAGTTTGAAGTAATTCCCAACACAGAGAGTTGCAGTTGTTATAGCAATCATTTATAACGATGTGATCTGATATCATTGCAACAGTGAAAATATTGTAAATTTTCTTGATCTAGCAGTTCTGTTAAACATTTTCAACAGAATATATACCCTGTGTCACTATAAAGTACTGGTTCTGCAATATTATCAGTGATCAATGCGATCATTTCAAAATAAAGCAAATGTGATTACTGAATTCTGAGTAGTATTTCTCTTTGCTATATATATATGTATTCTCTGATTGAAAGGTTTCAATAATATTGCGTAGAGACAACAAGTTTCATAGCCTTTTCACAATGGGTCAGTTTTACCTTAGAGTGCAATGACCCCCCCTCCCCTGATAATATTGCTATCTAGAACCTCTGCCCTTTTTTCACAAATGAAATGTTAATTCAAGCCTTAATTTGAAAAATTAGACATAACATATTAACTTTGTTACTTTCTGCTGTTTACTTTATTTTTATGATGTCAAATATCAATATTTCATAACAACCACAACATGCAATTAACTTTTTACATTGGAAAAACTTTATAAAGAAGAAAATAAATTTTGTAATGCCAAAATGTTTATGATCTTTCTCATATATTCATTGCAAGTGTGCTGTATGTAGTAACAAGTGTTTCAAGTTTCCTAAATGCCCTATGCTTTCAATGATTTTCCACACAAACTTTATAGACAAATGACTGCACTAGATTCTAAGCCTTTAAGAAGAAATGGTATTGTTTGGTGCTGTTTTGATTACTACCACCTCTGATGGAAAGCCTATTAAGAAGATTTTTGTATTGCTTTTAGTAGTAGAGTAACAATACCTTTACCAAGATTAGGACATGATTCCCACCCCATAAAAGTATATTATATTTAACATAAAAAATATAACAATACCAATAATATCAATACCAGTAATAATAATAGTAATGATAATAATAATGATAATAATATAATGATAGTTCTTCTCGTCACTATATGTCATTGGTTACAGTTCAATACCTCTGGCTGCCATGACTTTTTCGATGAAATACCGTCCTTATATTAAATCTTTCTTCTGCAGTTTTTGTAATAGTAATTTTCGTATATTCAAAATAATATACTATTCTATATGAGTATGGATATTTTGCCTGTTTCTGTAACAGCACAATCAAACTTTCATGTGGTATATACTTTTGACTGATTGATGTTGATTTCACATTATTTTTTTACAGGATTACGTAGTGCAGCAATCTTTTTGAACATATTAAGATTTCAATAACTCTTTCTTACATGTATTGTTTTTATGATATGACCTAAAAATAGCACAACCACATACTATACAGTCGGCACTCACTATTACCAAACCTTTATTCACAGCTTTTGTAGAATCCAATTGTTTTACCCCCAATTTTTTTTTTATGTAATGACATTGTATCTCACACTTTTGTTGATATGGCATCTCTTTTGAGGGAAGAGGAATTTTTCTATCTACCAATGGGGGGTACCATTGCAACTGAAAAGAGTACACAAATTAAAACATGCACTATTCATAATGCTCTCAATTGTGGTTACCCGGGAATGAAATAATGACTGCAGTAGACAATAAAATATCTAATCAGAAGATTCTTCTTACAATGAATCTCAAGCAATCATAACCAAGAAACATAAACAAAAATAATTGGAGCATTCAACTCATCCTCTGTGTAAGAACATATTGTGTTCAAACGTGATGTACAACAAAGAAGACAAAGCAGTAGAGACTAAGAAAATAAAACTAAAGAAAAAAAAAAACAGGTTCTTACACCGTGGTAAACACAAGCATTCATATCAACTCTTCAAGATTTCACCTGCAAAAGATTTACAATCATTTTCAATTTGTGTTCAGTGAATATTATTGTGATACTTCATCGACTCTGTATTCCCTGTCAAGATAAATAATTTTACTTCTATTCCCTCTGGTGCAATCTCAGTGGCAGTGAAAGAGCAAAATGAAGGTCAATTTTTAAGCACTGTGTTGAGCGGTATACTGATCATGTAATTTGCACCAGGTGTCACTATTTGTGTACCAAACACAGCATAAGAAATAAAATAATGGGGATTACGCTGATATAAAAAATAGCATATAAAATATAAAAAAAATAAAGAATAAAATATGAAAGCATTGTGACTTCTTCAAAAACTAGCTTCGCGAGGTTTTTGCGGGAGTCGTATTTCTAGTTATGTATGTATATATATATATATCTATATTTTAAAGGTGTCCGTTCGCAGGCCAGGTTACCTGGCAATAGTAGCGTATTTGAGAACTCCTGAATTTCCGCCATTTCGAATGCGGTGATGCCTTTTTGAAAGAAATGTAAATTTTGTGGAAACGGATTTCACTCGTCCTGGAAGTGTATCCCAGCAAGATGATCTCCGAGATATTCAAGAAAGAGTAGCCCGAGATCGTCGCCGAGTAAGTTCGAACACTGTGAAAATCAACACAAGGAAAGCACGACTCAAAGCAGGGAAAGAGTACGACAGCAGGGCGAATAACAACAGACATCCGTCATCGCAGCAAAGACAAAAACTGCTCGCTCTAGAAAAAGGCAAACGAAACAGCAGGGAAAAGGACCAGGAATTCAACCAAGTTAGTTTTGAATTTGAATGTGTTATTGATAGAAATACAGAACATGAGTGAACGATTACATAACGAAATATATTAGCGTACTAAATTTAGCAAAACGGCTTAGAAGGGAAACCGAGTAGAAACAACTACAACGATTGGAGATGTCTCTGGAAAATAATTATATTAGTCTAAAAACGGAATAGGAAGACGACCAACAGATTACAAGAGAATGTAAGTAGGTATTTTTCATAATAAAGCGATAGCGTTTCCATTTTGAAGAAATTCCCAACACAGAGAGTTGCAGTTGTTATAGCAATCATTTACAACGATGTGATCTGGTATCATTGCAACAGTGAAAATATTGTAAATTTTCTTGATCTAGCAGCTATGTTTAGCATTTTCAACAGAATATATACCCAGTGTCACTATAAAGTACTGGTTCTGCAATATCATCAGTGATCAATGCGATCATTTGAAAATAAAGCAAATGTTATAACTTACTTCTGAGTAGTATTTCTCTTTGCTATATATATGTATGTATTCTCTGATTGAAAGGTTTCAATAATATTACGTATAGACAACAAGTTTCATAGCCTTTTCACAATGGGTCAGTTTTACCTTAGAGTTCAATGACCCCCCCCCCCCCTGATAATATTGCAATCTAGAAACCTGGCCATTTCCCGCAAATAAAATGTTAATTCAAGCCTTAATTAACATATTAACCTTGTTACTTTCTGTTGTTTACTTCATTTTTATGATGTCAAATATCAATATTTAATAACAACCACAACATACAGTTAACATTTTACATCGGAAAAAGTATATAAAGAAGAAAATAAATTTTGTAATGCCAAAATGTTTATGATCTTTCTCATATATTCATTGCAAGTGTGCTGTATGTAGTAACAAGTGTTTCAAGTTTTCTAAATGCCCTATCCTTTCAATAATGATTTTCCACACAAACTTTATAGACAAATGACCGCACTAGATTTCAAGCCTTTAAGAAGAAATGGTATTGTTTGGAGCTGTTTTGATTACTACCACCTCTGATGGAAAGCCTATTAAGAAGATTTTTGTGTTGCTTGCAGTAATAGAGTAACAATACCTTTACAAAGGTTAGGGCATGCATCCCACCCCATAAAAATATATTATGTTAAACGTAAAAAATATAACAATAGTAATAATAATAATATCAATACCAGTAATAATAATAGTAATGATAATAATAATGATAATAATATAATGATAGTGCTTCTCATTACTATATGTCATTGGTTACAGTTCAATACCTCTGGCTGCCATGACTTTTTCGATGAAATGCCATCCTTATATTAAATCTTTCTTCTGCAGTTTTTATAATAGAAATTTGCATATATTCCAAATAATATAACCTTCTCTTGTTGGGTATGGATATTTTGCCTGTTTCTGTAACAGCACAATTAAACTTTCATGTGGTATATACTTTTAACTGATTGATGTCGATTTCACATTATTTTTTTACAGGAGTACGTAGTGCAGCAATCTTTTTCAACATATTAAGATTTCAATAACTCTTTATTTCATGAATTGTTTTTATGATATGACCTAAAAATAGAACAACCACATACTATACAGTCGGCACTCACTATTACCAAACCTTTATTCAAAGTTGTTGTAGAATCCAATTGTTTTATCCCCATTTTTTATGTAATGACATTGTATCTCACACTTCTGTTGATATGGCATCTCTTTTGAGGGAAGAGGAATTTTCTTATCTACCACTGAGAGTACCATTGCAACTGAAGAGAGTGCACAAATTGAAACATGCACTATTCATAATGCTGTCAATTGTGGTTACCTAGGAATGAAATAATGACTGCAGTAGACAATAAAATATCTAATCAGAAGATTCTTCTTACAATGAACCTCATCCAATTATAACCAAAAAACATAAACAAAAAATAATTGGAGCATTCAACTCATCCTCAGTGTAAGAACATATTGTGTTTAAAAGGGATGTACAACAAAGGAGACAAAGCAGTAGAGACTAAGAAAATAAAACTAAAAAAAAACAGGTTTTTACACCATGGTAAACACAAGCATTCATATCAACTCTTCAAGATTTCACCTGCAAAAGATTTACAATCATTTTCAATTTGTGTTAGGTGAATATTATTGTGGTAATTCATCGACTCTGTATTCCCTGTGAAGATAATAAATAATTTTACTTCTATTCCCTCTGGTGCAATCTCAGTGGCAGTGAAAGAACTAAATGAAAGTCAATTTTTAAGCACTGTGTTGACCGGTATACTGGTCATGTAATTTTCACCAGGTGTCACTAATTTTGTACCAAACATAGCATAACAAATAAAATAATGGGGATTACGCTGATATAAAAAATATAAAATAAAATATAAAAGCATTGTGACTTCTTCAAAAACTAGCTTCGCGAGGTTTTTGCAGGAGTCGTATTTCTAGTTTAACAGAGTGTGGATGTAATCCATACTACCTCTCCCTCTCTGTAAACTCCTAATACACAATTTTCTTACCATTGGTTCATCCAATGTTCTTATAAATTCCTAAAAGGATGACATACAATAATAAGATATCCAGAGAATTACCAAATAAGACACAAAAAAACTTTGCCCTAGCATTCGATAGATAACAATGGAAAACTAAAACATGTGACGGGAAATGAAGTCTAATGTCAAAGATAAACTTTTGATGTACAGGGCAAAGGTTCTTATTCATATATGTACTATGCTTATGTTTCTGGTGGATTTGAATTGGGTCACCCACATATAATTATTTATTGTGTTAAGATCTTAGGTTCGCTAACATTCACAACCTTGTTGTCATTCACCTGCTCTTCATCTTTGCTGGGCCTATTATTGGCATTGCTATATGGTTGGCTTGGTCTCTGGCTGGCTGAGGGGGAAATACTTTCACCAGGCTTGATGAAAATGGAAGAGAAGAATTGAGTCAAAGGCATCACAGCCATACTGAACAAAATGTGACTACCAATTGAAATGGAAAAATAATTAGCTGATTTGAAAGCTATGGAAATATTCTAGGTACCAAATACTGAAACATTAATAAAAGTACTTTATTTATTTAAAAAAAAATTGTGTGAAGGCAACCTGGCGACCCTGTCTCTTTTCTTCAAAGGCATGGCGGCACCACTTGACAGCGGAATATGATGGGAGCTTGGAGGTGACTAGTTTTAAAATGTGTTCTGTGTCCAGGTTTTTCATGCACTCTATACTCTTCATGGCCTCCCCGCAGTGGACCAGAAAGTCTGAAAATGCTTGCAAGCCAGCACTGTCTCCTTCTGAAATCTGCTGACACTCCTTTAGGTGCATTTTATAGGCATCTGAGACACGGCGAGGATCGCCAAATCGTTGAGCGAAAAGTTGTTTGGCTCGCCTGTAGCCATCACCAGAATTCAGAGACACAAACCCTTTCATGACATTATTACCTTTTCCTGAGGTGTATTTGTTTAGAAAATACAGTCTCTCCCTTTCGCTTGCCACTCTTCTTTCTATGATAGTTTCAAAGGCAGTGATGAAAATGGGATAGTCAAAGTAACTTCCATTAAAGGTTGGGGGTTCTCGTGTTGGAAAGGAACAGATCCTTTGTTGTTCTGCTATCAAGGCACTAATCTCAGTTTGTCTTGCCTGAAGTCTAACTATCTCTTGAAGAGCAACTTCGCTGATAGTGGGACCATATGTTCCTAAGGTGGCTTTGGTTGTGACAAAACAAAGGAGCTTGGAATATTATTAGACTGCGGCTCAGTCTTAAGTGGATGGCGAAGCTGCCAGATAAGCTGCATTCGTATAAAGAAGACCTAGATGTAGGACTCCTGCCTGGTGTCAACTGCCTCAGAGCACTCAAGCCTAGGGAATTAATCCTTGGGAAGGGAGATGACCCCTATGCAGTTAGAACTCTTCTTGGAGGGGGAGTCACAAGAAGCAGAAAGGGGTTGCAGCGAAGACATAGATAATAATAATAATAATAATAATAATAATAATAATAATAAAAGCATTTATTTAGACACGATAGTTTAAAATACAGCGTTGCTGAGTGGTCGTGTACAATCTCTAACGTTAAAAGTATACATTATATATATATAAAGCTAATCGAATAAAGTGAAATTGTCTAAAACATTACTTTTGGTTACTTTACGTTTAAAACTATTTACATTATCTTCTGCCCTAATATCATTACTTAAAAAGTTCCATAAGGTGGCACCACGGTACGCAATAGATTTCTTTAAAAATTCAGTCCTTGGAAGGAGCAGCGAAACGCACATCTTCTGTCGCAAGTTATATTTTGGGGTGCGTTTGTTAAACAGCTCTTTGAGAGGAACCGGGGAGTTTCCATGGTAGCAGTTATGAACAAAAAGAAGAACCCGTTTCAAGTAAATATGTTTGAGTGACTTCCAGTTGGTGCATGTAAGGACGTCCTCAGAAGACATATCCCAGTCAAGGCCATGGATAATTTTTGCAGCCTTAACATGAATACGTTCAAGGCTGCTGAATAATGTCTTGCCACATGAGCCCCAAATTAAGAGTCCATAAGTCACCGAAGGTAAAATAACCTTAAAATAAAAGTCAAGTCTGGCCCCAATCGGTAAAAAATAGAGGGATCTCAAAAGGCTTAATTTCTGAGAAAAGTTCTTAATTAATTCACTAACGTGGACATTCCATTTGAATTCATGGTCAACTTCAACACCTAAACATCTGGAGGACGTGACTTGCTCGATGTAACAGTTACCAAACTTTAAACCCGGTAGTAGGCCAACAAAACGACTACGACTTAGTAACATGAACTCGGTTTTACCGGGATGTGGTGTTAGAAGAGAACGGCAACACCACTCGAAAAGTAAAGCTAAAATCTTATTTAAGGCCATAATGACCAAATCTGGAGAAGTCGCCACTACATACATCGTAGTATTGTCAGCATACATGTGAATGACACTATCATTATCGTTGATGATATCAGGTAAGTCATTACAATACAAAGAAAACAGTGTGGGCCCTAAAACTGATTCCTGTGGAACACCGAACTTTACAGAACGAGGGCTAGCCTCCTCCCCATTTACTATTGTTATTTGTGAACGCTCGGACAAATAACTGCTAATCCAAGACCATAGGTCACCGGCAATCTCTAGCCCCTGAAGTTTCTTTAGCAGAAGAGGGTGCGAGATGGAGTCAAATGCTTTTCTAAAATCAACGAAAACGATTCCAACCGTGTGATTGTTGTCGAGAGCACATCTCCAATCCTCGGACATTTTAGCCAGTAATAGTTCTGTCGAGTGGCCTTGTTTGTACGCCCACTGATGTTTGTTGCTGAGACCGTGATCAGCAATGTGCGACGTAATTGTTGAAACGACACAAGACTCCATTAACTTTCCTGGAACACATAACAAAGAGATCGGTCGGTAATTAGTCTTGTCAGTTTCATCTTCCTTTTTATGCAGGCAAGAGACGTTGGCAGACTTCCACGTCGCAGGAACCGAATTGTTACAAACGCTAGCAAGATAAACACATCGTAACGACGGCACAATTGCATCGCCTGCGAGCTTCAATAATTTAGATGCAACATTATCTGGTCCACAAGATTTGTTTGGCTTAATGTTCTTCAGGCCTATAGCGATTTTGGTGTCATTTAAGTCAATGTTCATGATAGAAGGCGTGACTCGAGAAATGTGGGAGGCACTGGTTGCCGGATCAAAGGAAGGAAGATCGTTAGCAAGTTCTTCGCCAACAGGGGAAAAGAAATCGTTCAAAATATTGGCTTTGCCTTGATCAGAGGTTTCAAGACTACCGTCCTCTCTTCTGATCCCGACAATAGGCTTCCTTTTGGCCAGTTCACAGGTGGCAGTTTTTATCAGCTTCCAGTAGGATTTGCAGTCCTTCACTTCGTTGAACAAATCACTGAAATAACTACACTTGGCGGCTCTAACTTCCTGTGTGATTTGATTTCTGAGCTTTCTGTATTTCGCCCACAGATCAGGCTCATTTGATTCCTTGACTCTGCCTAGAGTTTTGAATCTAAGGTTCATCTTATGGCGTATCTGTGGGGTGATCCACGGGAGAGACTGACGTCTCAGCTTGATTTCTCTATACAGAGCATGCTTGTTGCAAGTGACATTAAAAATGTGCTGCCATGCCCAATAGCAGTCATCCGGATCATCAAATGACGAGCACACAGACCAGGGAGCTGATTCAATATCCTTCATGAACATCTCTCGGTTAAAACGTTTAAAGCTGCGCGCTTTGACAATCTTCGGAGGATCTCTTCGAACTTTTGTGCGCATGCATGCGTGCACTAACATATGATCGGAGATGCCCAATTCGAGAGTCTTTGTGTTCTTAACCAAACCGCACTTACTAGCGATTACAAGGTCAATTAAGGTAGATGAATCACCAGTCACTCTAGTTGGTTGATCGTTGATAACGGAGTAGTTAAATTGTAGAAGAGAGGATTGTAATTTACCACCGAAGGTGGATGGAACGATGTCGCCGACTCGCTGAGCATAGTCGCAGGTAAAATCGCCAACGATGAGCACGTTCGTAAATCGGAGCCAAACCTTTTCCAATGTTTTATGGAAATTGTTGAAGAAATCAACACTTGAAGGTGGTCTGTAAATGGTACCGATAATAAACTGGGTGGAATTAATATTCACTCTGAGCCAAACGCCTTCGATTGTAGGACATTCGAGTGATTTCATTCGCGTAGAACAAGTATGGTTCGCAATATAAACCAAGCAACCGCCACCTAAAGTACCAGCATTTCTATCTCTTCTTGCAATCTTGTAATTCTCAATCTCAAGTTGTCGATTTGAGACATTTATATCGAGATGAGTTTCAGTAATGGCGAGAATGTCAAAACGACATAGTTGTATTAGAAGCTTCACTTCATCGACCTTGTTTCCAAGACTGCGAATATTAATGTGTGCAATGCTTAAATTGTTAGACCCTGCGTGTATCGTCCTCGCAAATTCCTGTAAATAATCAGAGTCTCTATCCTGGATTCCCTGCCAACCAGGATTTAGCTCAATGTCGCGGGAAAGGAGCAAAATTTGCTTTGTGGCAGTCGAGTTAGAGTAATAAACAACGCGACAGTGTGACCATTTCGGGCGGCAAGCATTGCGGAATTTCCAATTACCACCGGCAATAGTAATTGTGCTCGTTGTGACACCTAAATTCAATAGGTGTTGATTGCAAGGTGTGGTAGGTCGACGCTGTATGTAAATTTCCGTAGTTCGGTACAACTGGAACCATTGACGAAACGAAGGCCAAACATCAAAATACTCGCCGTATGGGGCGTAAGAAGACTGCTCAAGCACATAAAGCTGGAAAGCAGTGTCACGAACATTTACCAGTATGTGGAGATGGTTCACAGGTATAGAATGCAGCTCCAAACGACCCAAGCATAGAAAAAAACACGGAGACCAGGAAAACGTGGCTGCTCTGCATCATTAATTAACTAGAACAAGCCATTGAGTTAACAGCGGCCACTTCCTTAAAATAACAGGCCGACTGGACAGTGAAATGCTTGTAGTCCGTGCTAGGCTTTTCTTACACTTCACTCCAAAAGGTCCATTTATGATTTTTCCTGAAGTCAAATCAACATGCCTCGGTCAGAGAGCAAACAGCAGAGTCTTGCAAAAGCCATCAATGACTGTCTGTTAAATCAGTACATTGATTCCTTCCGTTGCCAGTGTGTGAACATGGAAATCGCACTTTGCAGACAAATCCGGCCCTAACTATGAAGCCAATTAGCTTTCAGTTTTAAAACAAGTTTCTGCAATTTCTATTTGGTAAGCAATTGCCTACATAGCAGGGCAACCGCGGAGGAGCGCAAAGGAAAGAGTCACTTGCAACAGGATTGCCTCTAAGGAGATAAGTAACAACCTCCCCACGAACATAGGCCTTGTTGCTACAAAGCAGACAAAGGAGGAGATTATCTCCAGTATGGTGAAGTCAATGTTTGAAGCTGACTTCTCAGAACGGAGCACCGTCACTGAAGCTCTTTCTCAAGATAATAAAAAATTTCTGGCTATCATGGAACAAGGTATTCATCACTGTTGCGATGGCCATTATGGGATGCCGCTGCCTTTAAAGAAACCAGACATAAACCTCCCAAACAACCGTGCGCTCGTTGTGCGTCGCCTACATCAGTTGAAGAAAAGATTTCAATCTGATAAGTACAAAAAAGATTACATTACCTTCATGGAAAACGTAATCAAGAGTGGCTACATAGAGAAAGTGCCACTTGAGAACTCCACACTACGTCAAGTGGAGCAGGACGTCCACAGAAATTCGACAGGAAGGCAACAAGCCAGGGCAAAGAAAATTTGGTATATTCCACACCATGGGGTGTACCATCCAAAGAAACCCAACAAGATCAGGGTTGTCTTCGATTGTTCGGTGGAATTCAGAGGTGAAAATTTGAACAAACATCTGTTGCAAGGCCCAGATTTAACAAATAGTCTGAAGTAGCCTTGATGTGTGACATAGAATCAATGTTCTTTCAAGTAAGGGTATCAGACGAATATAGGGATCTATTGCGGTTCCTTTGGTGGCAGGATGGGGATACCTCTAAGGACCCAACAGAATTCAAGATGACAGTACTCCTCTTCGGAGCAACGTGTTCTCCTGGATGTGCAAACTATGCATTAAAGTCATCTGCTGATGATAATGAGGACGATCTTGGAGCAGCACCTGCTAATTTTCTCCGTAGACACTTCTATGTCGATGATGGCCTCAAGTCAGTTGATACAATAGAAGAAGCTGTGGATCTTATCACAGATGCTAAGGAAATGTGTAGAAGGGGAGGCTTCCGTCTTCATAAATTTGTTTTGAACAGGAAGGAGGTGATCGAAGCCATCCCTGCTGAAGACAGGGCCGAAGGGATCAGAAACCTAGACCTCCACCATGAAGCCCTACCCATGGAGCATGCTCTAGGCATTCATTGGTGTGTGGAGAACGACTCATTTCAATTCCGCATTATTCTGAAGGATTGCCCATGTACAAGAAGAGGAATTCTCTTCACAGTCAGTTCCATATATGACCCACTGGGTTTCGTGGCCCCACTTCTTTTAGAAGGAAAGTCAGTTCTACAACAGCTCTGCAGAGAAGGAATGGAATGAGACGACCCAATTCCTGCCAAAATAAAAATGAAGTGGGAAAGATGGAGGAATGACCTATTCGTTGTTGAGCAGTTGAGAGTCTCAAGATGCTTTAAGCCAGTAAAGTTTGGCTGCATCGCAAGTGTAGAGCTGCATCAGTTCTCGGATGCCAGTACCCAAGGTTATGGGCAGTGCTTGTATTTAAGTTTGCAAGATCACGAAGGAAAGACTCACTGCTCACTCATAACTGGCAAGGCCAGGGTTACCCCACTCAAGTCTCTGACAGTGCCTCGCTTAGAGCTTGCAGCTGCCGTAGTTTCCGTCAAGACAAGTACTCAACTACAGCATGAGCTAGATTACAAGGGAATAAGGGAAGTCTTCTGGACTGATAGCAAGACTGTTCTCAGGTACATCTCGAATGAATCCAGAAGATTGCACATCTTTGTGGCAAACAGAGTGCAGCAAATCCGAGACCATACCTCTCCTAACCAGTGGGCACCATGTAGACACAAAACGCAACCCTGCTGATCATGCTTCTCGAGGTCTCTCTGCACAGGACCTTGTTAAGTCAAACTGGATCTCTGGACCAGCATTTCTATGGGAAGATGAGTCACAGTGGTCTGCAGCTAATTCTGGCAGCACGACAGACTACCATGAGTTGTACGATGGCGACCCTGAAGTGAAGAAGAACGTCACCCTGGTTAGCAGCACTGGAGAATCCTTTGCAGACCTGCCTTGTAGATTAGAGTATTTTTCATACCTCCACAGAGCCAAGAGGGCTACTGCATTATGCCTCAAGCTTGTGCAGAAAGCCAAGGAAAAGAGTTGCCACCGTGAGTCACACAGAGTAGGACAACAGCAACAAATTGCTGCAAACAGTACCCCCCTACATCACTATAGCTACAGGAATAATTATTGCATTTTGGAAAAAAACAACATTTTTCGCACGTCACCTAGTTGCAGTATATCTGAGTCATAAAATATTTTAGTGCAATATGCTTTAAGTCCCCACTTATTATGGAAGCTTGGCAAATTTACGATTTTCAATATAGAAACTATTCTTCTGTTGTAATTACAATTGCATCTGATCTGTTTCTGTGTTTATGTTTCCTGAAATTTGTCAGAGTGGAGTTGCTTTAAAGCCACTGGCTCTTGACTACCAGAGCCAACCGATCACATGTATTTTGTGTAGTTGCATAAGTCCTTTCAAGCCTATTGACCACTGGGTGTATACTTTCAGAGCAGTGTTCAACTTCCATGCCCACAGTGTGCTTGGAAATGGCTTTCTCAGGTACATGGAAAGTTAACACATGAAACTTTCGAAGCAAGTTGGTGTTTGGAAAGTTAATAGGGAACCAGTGACCAAAGCTAGCACATCGGACCGCAAGGAAGGCTACCTCATGGCGACAGAGAGGAGTACTGGGTGAGTACAGTTGGAAACATTGTGAAAGTTTTGTCAATAATGTTGACACCTTGTTCATGCTTCTTTGATCACTGAAAACTTTATGTTCTCCATTTTGAAGATTCACTCTGAGTGGTTTGAAACAATTCACAATTTTTCCTATGTTTTCAGGGAGGAGAATTTTGGCAACGTCATTACCAACCAGAGCCCCTTTGTGATACACTTGCCTCTTTAAATTCATCCTTTCTAGTACACCATCCAATCTCTTTTGGAAAGGCCCTTTCAAATTATGTATTTTGACAATACATACAACTACATTAGTCAATTGCTCCTTTCCTGCTTTTAACTGGTCTTGATGTTGTTTCACCTGGGGTTGTTGTTCATCCCTGCCCTTTTTAAGTTCTCGTGCCCTCTCTCTTGCTTTAACAGCTTCCACTGTGTGGGTAGTGAACCTACAACAAAAATGAAGGCCATTTTGAAAATCAGCTACTCGTTATAGATTAACATATTTATTATTAATTTGTGTCAGCGTCAGACAGTTACCAAGATTGAGGCCTTTGTTATATGGTCTTGGGAATCCAAGTCAATCCTGCCCCTGAGACAAATTTAGTGAGCGTTTATATGAGAAAACGTTTTCCCTACAGGGAATTTTGATGTTAAGAATACCCTTAGTTGTCGTACATAGGGAGAATATGTTTATAATATATTTCTAAAAAGGTTTCTTTTATATCATTTTATTTATCAGATGACATTTGCAATTTCATTCTGCACATTGTACTGTACCTTCGCCCTTCCTTTTGATGACAAGGAGCTGTCTCGGCAAGAAACCTCTGAAGCTTTTCTTCAGTGGAATTAATGGCCTCATAGTCATTCTCCAACAATTCTTCTAGATTGGCACAGTCCAAGATCAGTTCCTCTCGTTTCTGGAATGCCTCAACCAGTTCTGGGGATGCCTCTCCATTTGCCTCTTTAATGGTGTTATCTAGTGAAATGGCTTCGCTTTCAACCAGCTCAAGTGCCTGCTTTCCAAGCCCCAGAGACAAATGGAGGGGCATGCATGACACTGAGTCAATAACTGATCCAGTTGCTTGATAGACTGAAGTGCTCTCACAATTGTGGAATTGGTTGACTTTTGACTTTACAGAACCACCTTTCACAAATCTGTCATTATCAGACAAGATTGACTCAAAACTACGCACAGGAAACTTTTTGGTAGGTATGTGACTAGCAGTGACACCTTGATGCAACAACCATGGAATATGAGGCTTCCCCTTCTCAAGATCTTTAAGTTGAGCTTGACAGAAGTTACAAAAGAAAGTTCCGTTGGGCCCTGTTAAACCCAATAACCTTGCTATGAACTCCCAGTCCCCTCCAAGACTGAGCCAGAACTCTGAAATGCTATAACTTGCACTGGATGGCTTGTTGGCATCGCAGTTGGAGGAATGTGAGTTGAAATAGGCTGTTTTCTGGCACAGCAAACATCTTTGGCTGTGATACTCATTTTGGCAGTTTCGGAATAACTCTTGAAGCTCTTTCGGCCAGTTTGCCATCCCTCTGATTTCAAAATTAGGCTGCTTACTTGGACTTGTGCTTTCTGTAAGGCCCACCTTAAGGTCCAATTCAGTTATGTTCGATATTACTTTCTTTGTTTCCTCTATAACAGGACCAAAAACCTTCAGAATACATTGGTAATTGTCCTTGTCGCCTTCAAATATAGCCAGCAGCCGGGCCGTTTGAATGGAGTGTTGCTCTTTGCAGTTCAGAAATTGCATCAGCAACTTTGTCGATTTCCCTCCCTTGTCCCCTGTGAGAAGTACCCACAGCAAATTTTTTGGAATAGAAATATACTAAGCTGGAAAGCTCAACAGATCAGTACACCCAGCTTCCCAAATTCTACCCTTTCTTTAATTACTAATCTGGGACTTCAAGTGGGACAAGCAAGCACCAGTCATTTTTAAAATCAATTTTCGTTGTTGAATTTTGTTAATATTTTTGTGACCTTCACTTATCATGAGTGTTAATCAAAGTGTACAGGGCTTTTGTTGGGTATTAAAGACTATTAATGACAAGGGTTTACTGTTCAAAAGCTTACCAAGAGCATCTCTAAAGGTCCTTTTGATCATCCTTAGCATCTCCATAGCATCTCCATGGGCATATGGGCTTTAAGCTCTGCAATCTGAAAGAAGTTATGTCATCTGTGATAATAAATTTTAGACAAACAGTGGGTTTAGCTTTTTTTTATTTTGATGTCAAAAATGTTACAGGCTGTTGTTTTTGTTATACTCTCTAATACTCATACAGTGTACATTTTAGAATGGTAGGCAATCACTTTATGTGAAATTATTTCTTTTTTTTATGTATTTGGTAACCTGTATTAAATTAGAATGTTCTGCAGAGTTGAAATAATGGCACACACTCATGCAGGCATCACACTAGTTAGTTATTTTGCTGCATTGTTGCAAAATGCACATGTAACAAATGAAAATTTTCAATGTTGTTTTCCAAATAAAACATCTTTGTAGTTGTTACTCACCTGCTTAAGTGTAAAAGACTGTATGATGTTCAGACCTCCCTCTGAAAATGACTTCAGAAACCGATCCTTTTTTCTTTTAATCGATGTTGCAGTCTGATGTATGACATCATCTGCCACCTTTGTTGCTGATGCTACGCTCTCTACAAATTTCTCAATGACTTGACTCCATTTTTTCAATGTGCTAGAAGATGCAGATGAACTTCCGGTTTGTGGCTGGGAAACTGACATTAACTTGATAGGCTTTCCTTTTGATTGGTTTGCAAAGATGAGGCCTGAATTACTCTGCCCTGTCTTCTTTTTGACAAGACTCATAAATACCTGCAGGTAACATAAACCTTAAGTTACTTACAGATATTTTCAAGGCGATACTATTATCAAGTTTTGCTAACAGAGGAATGAACGAAGTAACAACATTATACCTGTTTATAAAATTATATCACAATTGAAATGTAGATCAACATTGCGAAAACAATACTTAATACTGGTATACCTTTCCCATCCTCGGAAGAGGTAAATGTTTTAGGAACTCCAGAACTCATAACTAAACCAGTAATGGTCAGATATTTAAATTCTAAGTGGGAGAGGGTTTCACAGTAGAAAGGTAAACTGGAAATCTCATTAAACAAAGGAAAAAACATCTGTGGGAGAGGTATTTGTGTTTGGAACTACACATTTTTAGGTCTGCTTTTAAACGGGTGACAAAAATGCTCAATTTGAATGTAAGTGGTTACTAGTCACCTCACCACCAGGGAGTTTCTCCACCAACAAACATGCTGTTACTTTTTCTGACTGTTTACATGGAATGGTTAATATATGGTATGGCTAGTATCTTGCCCAGTTTGGTTTGTGGTTGCAAGACTCGCTGATGGCGAAGTGATCAGTTGCCATCATAGTAAAAATCTATCCAAAGCAAGGATAAAAATATTGACAAGATTTCAAAAGATGGGTTTCAGTTTTTTTTTTTGTTGCTGTTTTTTCAAATCTTGCCAAGATATTGCTCAGAAAAAACTCCTAACTCCCTCTCAATCAGCAAAAATCTGTAACAAAAATCAGATTTCATGAACCATGCATTGTACTGGTTTAGTTATTTCGGTACTACTTCTTAGTTTTGTGCAAGGGTGGCCAAATAGCCATAAGTCCAGCTTATTTGCAAAGAGTTAACATTTTCATTGTCACTTGAAAGAAAACTAATTTGTGTTCTTCATAGATTGTTGAGTGGTAAAGTATTAGATTAACGAATTTAATAAAAGTTTATGGAGAGATTAGTATGCGGACGCTCGAGGAAACACCTACACTGACAAGTTCGTTCTTCAATGCAACGAAATATGTAAGGCAGTACATATTAAATAAATGAGACAGTGGGATTTAAACTGTTATTTTACAAACATTAGGTTTCCTTTATGGGACGAAAGAGCACCTGTGATTTATAGTATACGATTTTCTGCAACCATTTTCAGACAACAGGTGAATCTGGTCGTTTCGGCCGAAACTCGTTCGCCCATAGTAAAAGGCGCTTTCAAACACCAAATATATAAACCTGTTATCGCCCATGGCATATTTTTCATTTCACACATCTACTGCCGAGCCAAGACGAGCCAATACGTACTTCTCGACATTCGTCACATCCCAGGTTCCGGGCGAACAGGTTTTTGGGTGTTTTAAATTAGTTTATTATGGTTTACCTGTTCTTGAAGTTTGCTGACTGGGTTGTTAGGATCTCGTCAGTTTGCAAGGTAAATAGCTTTGACTGCAGGCTGTTGATGTGTTGTAATTCCGCGTTTTCCACCAAGAATTTGCTCTCGCTTTTGCGAAACTGACGTTCAAGTTCACCTATTTGCCTGCGGTAACTTATTTGGTCTTTTTTCGACGAGAGCGTAGCCGAGTACAAAAATCTGTAAGCTACTAAGGATGCTGACAGCACTGTATTATTTAGAAAGGGAATTGCTTCTGGAAAGTCACGTTCCAACAGAAATTTCCACAAATAGTTAGACGTGCAAATTGTGTTTACATACTGGCACGTCAGTCTCAAGTTACAAATATCTGCGATACCAACATATCTGAAAATATCTAACAACACGACCTCCGGTAAACGTAGCAGCAACGATATTGGGGCTGTTTTTGTTTCGGGGATATTTTTTACGGCAAGCCTCCGGTTCTGTTGAGCTAGTGTTACCCTGTTAACAAATGCCTTTCCTCGAGATTGGGCTTTTACGAAATATTTTTCTTTTTCTTCGTCGCAACTTCGTTCCCATCTCGTCAAATTTCGCCAACAAGAGGCACACAAACACGCACCATTGCACGTTGTTTCCACATTAAAACAATTCCTCAAGTCTTCCACAATATTCTCAACAATACTATACCAGCGCGACGACGATTTGCAACAACAGACGTGACATTGTTTAGGGGAAGCCATTGTTGATGGAAACATTTCAAGGGCTTTATTTTCTTTATTAAACTTCCCGCCACAACGCGCGCCATAAGCTGCAATGCGCACGCGTATTATTTTAAATTTAGCTCTGACAGGTGAAAGCAGTGATGGCCGTCATTAAGAGTGGCTGTCTGTCAGGATCGAGAATCGGCGGTCAGCGACCCATTTGGCGAATCCCTGATATTTTGCCCAACGTTAGCCTTGGGTAGACTATTTTCAAAAATCATATTCAAAAGTTCCAACGATTTTGTTTACTTGGGAAATTTGGGAAAAATTAAAAGTGCGGTCAAAGTGCGGTTTTTTGGTTGATCAAAAGGTGCGATGATGAACTTCCGCCGAAGTCTTAAAATGAACTCAGTTGACCTCAAAATAAAAAGAATTTCAAAGCAATCAATCTTCTACACTACCAATGTTTTAATCTCTTCAAATATGATAGCACAATGTTTTTTCAGGCCATTTAGAAAACATCTTCGGAGATCGCTTTCGATGGCGGCAAAATGTAGCTAATATTCATCAGGGTAAAAATGTTCCTGGTATGTCAGTTTTTAACAATTAAACATTGCAGAGCTAAACTATAGGTCTTAAAGATTTACCAAGTAAAGTTTCAAGGTCGAACTCGGAACGCTTCCCTTCGAAGGAATCGGATTTCTGAGCAATATCAATGTGCAAAATGGGCCTGGATTTATAACAAACATCTAACATTATAGTTACAATCACTTGCATTAAAATATCAAACTAAATTTCAATCTTAAGTTTGCCGCTTATAGAAATATCCAAGAGCTCATAGGGGACACATCTAGTGCTTTGAACAGATAAGTTTGATGTAGATAGTCCATTTCGGTTATCGCAAGGTAATGTAAACAAACGTGATAAATCAGTTAAAGCAGCCGTCTCTGTGTAAAACTATCCATGCATCCAGGACGTTTTCCTGGATATTTATCGTTCTGCAAGGTTTCTTGAATGAAATAGTAATTGTGTGACTTTAAAAAAACGAAGTTAGTTTGCTGGAAAGACCGTTGAAATTTTGGAAATAATTAGTTATTATCGTGACAATAATAATAACCGGCAAAGTGCCACATCATAGCTTTTGGCGGTATTTAATCATACACGCAGAAACAATGTTGCGGAAAGCCATTTTCCACTACAGGGAGAGTTTGAATCCACGTTAGTTTTCACAATTTCAAACAGTTTTTGTTTTTAGTATCTGAAACACGTGAGGCTACATGTGTTTAGAAATCGAAACAAACGGCATTCTGTCAGAATAGACCGTGTGTTGATATTCGATTCCAGTAAATGTAACGCAATCTCAGTTATCCTCTCCCTAAAGAGTTAATTTTGCTCAAATTAGTATTTTTCTAAACGAAGTATTATTTTGAGGCTCCGGTAGGAATAATAATATATTAAAAAACAACAAAAACAACAACAATAACTTCCCACCTGCGGGATAAACGTTTTGACCTGTTGTCACGATGGGGGTGGGGAAGGAGTATGTTTAGAAGTAAAAATTTTTTGCAGGGTTTTTTTCAAAGTAAATGAATTTCATTGCTACATCCCTGTAGGGGAGCTTTCTTTGAAATTTTTTTTTTGTTTTGTTTTGTCATTGACTCTCAAATTTGGGGAGGAGGGGTTAGTTCCTTACTTCCTGTCGAGGCGGCTCTGATCGCAATATTCTCATTACGTAAGTGGCTTTAGTTCAACCC
Source organism: Ricordea florida (assembly GCA_949710005.1). Lineage (NCBI taxonomy): Eukaryota > Metazoa > Cnidaria > Anthozoa > Corallimorpharia > Ricordeidae > Ricordea > Ricordea florida. Next base: position 18,771,373 of record OX453279.1, read on the forward strand.
GAAACAGTTCCCTTCATTTTCATAGCTTAAAAAACCTAAAAGGTACTGCTGCAGCTGCGGTCGAACACTTGGCGATACCACAGATTTCATCCCTAATAGGTACAAACCTAAGAGAGAGAACCTGGGAACGAGGTTGTAAAAGGTACAACTAGAACCTTGGCAATTTTTTGAGGGAGTACGCCTTCCCCCCGTTTTCAACCCGTTTTATCAAACTGGTTGTCGCTAAAACACTTCCAGGAAGCTATTGATAAAAGAGTTACTTTCGGCATGTGCACTTTTTGGTTATTCCCTCTAAGAGTGCCAAGTATGGAGCCTTCTTGCGCACAGGCGGGACAGGTGCATCAAGGCCGAGATCCTCGCACAAGTGCTGAAGCATCGGTAGCTTGAGGACTTTCAAGTTACCACTGAGCGACATCTCACACAGGTTGTACTGATCGTATACCAGAGGATGGTTGAGCTAAATGGTTTCAACGACCTCCTTCGCTGCACTAAAGTTAGCTTCCTCTTGAGATGCCCGGATATCGGCCTCATCTACTGGGTCCTTTTGCCGTAGTGTAGCACTTTGTCTTGAGAAGAAGGACACAACCTGCCAGCTGGTTAGGAATTCTGAGGACTGGAAAAGTCGCACACGATCTGCTCCACGGGCGCGTCGCATTTCCCTCGCCACAACCTCGGCGTCAAGCTTGCGGCCCGTTGTCTGACCGATAGAGAACTTCGCCAGTAAGTAAGACTTGCTTTTTGCTGAATCTATACGCCTTCTTTGCTGCTCTGAGAGCCCATCCCTCATTTGGTACAAAGTGACCCTCCTGGCAAGCAACTGGGGCTTTAAAAGAGGGCAATATGCCAACACCTTCTTCCAAATGGGTTTTGTATCCCATTTTCGCTAAGTCCATTAGAGAATATTTCTCCGGGGATCGGGAACATTTTTCTACAGACAGATGTTTCTCTAAAGCAGACACTCTTTGGAACACACGAACACAGCCGTCTTGAGGGCAGGAATAAACCCCTCTGGACAGGTCGCTGTCTTCCGAAACCCCACCAGATGGCTCGGCAACAGTTGCTGATGTTGAAGCTGTCTGTCCAACCTGTTTTTCAGATTTACATCAGAAGGAAGTAAAATCTCCTTCGGAAAATGATTTCTGAAGTACTTGGTATCGAGAACCTTGGGTAAACAAATTAATACCAATAAAGAGTTGTTTTCTGATTTCTTTTTCAAATTATTTATTAGTTTTTAAAGCAAACATGACAGAAATAAACGTATGTTCCCAATACATGGGTATTCATAGCTCAGTTAGTAGAGCGCTGTCGCGCTAATGTAGAGGTTATGGGTTTTCCCATTTAAGCCACCAAAAAATTGAACGAAATGGTAATTCTTTAAATTGCTCTTACAACTGCGACAATAATATTATATCATTTCTTCATTTATCAGAACCAAGAATATTGCGTGGGACTCCAAAGGTATCTGATACATGTACTTGCAAATAATTATTGTATGGTAAGGGTCTCCAATAAAGTAAGGGTCTTACACTTTTGAGTTGCATTTTAATATAGAACTTAAATTTAGCGGCAACGCATACATTAATTCTCAATAGCTCACTTTTAGTTTTAATTCCCATACTTACTTGATGAAGATCCTGGATTGATGATTTTTCCGCGACCAACACAATACGCACGCCAACAGGTAACAGATTCTGTAGAGCTAAACTCAAAATTGTTCAGTTTTGTAATGCCAGTAATAGTTTGCCTACTGTCAGGTGTTTCGATGATGGTATCAAGGGAAACAACTCTTACACCTTTCAATCCACAATGTGATAATAATGCGTCTTTAAGCTCATCGGCAGTGCAAACATCATTGCCTTCATCAATAAACGCCCTGATATGTCTTTTACAGCTTGCAGCCAGCCGGTCTGCTGCCCCTTTTCCGCCTTGGGGATCGCTAAAATCTACGCGGACTACTTCTACTCCAGTGCTTGCTGCCATTTCTGTGCATGCTAGTATCGTGCGAGTGGAGTGGTAACAGCCTGCGTTGTCTTGTCTAAATTAGGCTTTCTTTATCTCAGGGTGCTCGTGCTTGAGTGTTTCCAAGACATGATGCATTATGGATGCCACAGCTGAACTCCCCTGGCTGCGTGGATAAAGGCTTGCCACTGTAGTTCCTCCTCCTTCCTTCTTCTGTACACCACTGATATGTGCCATGATAACCCGCGCTTGCCAAACCAGTCTGTTTGGGACTCACGGTATCTTTGAGGAAGAAACTTCATCGCCCAGTCGTTGATGATAAAAACTGTCTCCTGATCAAGAGCGTCGATAGCGTCCAAACGAGCCTGGTCCTGGTGAGCCGACCTCAGCAGATGACATTTCCATGACTGGATGGCAAGCAGTGAAGCGTTGACTAAGAACAGGGCCTCTTCTTTGTCATCTTGCGTGGCAAACGATGCTCTTTCTACTGCAGAGGAAATGTTCTGATAAGATATGCCGGATAGAAGTCATCCACAGCAACCATTTTGTGGGTAAGTGTCTCCTTCCTTTAGTCATTTGCTGTTGACGTTATTGGCTATTCCGGTCCCCATTGCACTGATACCCAAAACCAAACTAGCTATGTTGTGTATGTCGTGGTACATTTATGGCCCGGTCATCAAATTTTGAGGGAACAATTACAGTCAACTCTCGCCTTGCGGACACCCCACTATTACGGACAAAATTCAGATCCCGGCAAAAGAGGTTTGACTGGAAATGACTCTCAGTATTATGGACTCTCGCTATTACGGCCACTAAACGACGTCCAGAGGGTGTTCGCCATAACGAGAGTTGACTGTAATGTCAACTTTTCCTGATTTAGTTGAGTTCATATCATTGTTAAAATCAATATTCCACATGTTTTGAGGTTTAAAATGAAAAACAAGACACTTTATTTTTCTGTAATATTTTTTAACTGTAACAAGGCATAACTGTAACAAGTGCATAACGCAACAGTGCATGTCAACAACATCGTAAACTTAAAATACTTAAATATTTTAAAATGTCTACTGCACTTAACATTAAAGCGCTTTACCCTTTTCCAGAGAGGATACTTGCATTAGAATGCTCTTTATAATGAAACGTCTCTGATGATACCAGAACAACACATCTGGCAATAAGATTATTATTGTTTTGGTACTTCATTTGAGTCCAGTCTCGCTTTAAAAACGTAAAAAAGAAAACTAACTTGAAACTACGGTACTAACATGCACATTTTCTTGGTTAAAAAACCGCTTCTCTCAAACATTCTCTCTGGGGAGAAAAGCGCAGAATTACTTATGAATTGGAAAGCCTGGATGTTTTGCTTTTAAACTAGCGAGAATTTCCATGACTCTGCATTTTTCAATACTTCGTCCATTTGAGACTTGAAATCTGCAAAACTATCATACCCCCCAGAGGGCAAATCCACTACTGCTGAGCAAGCATGTACTGTACCATGTGGCAAATTTCCAACGTGCGCATGGAAAATAACTTCAATAGATGGAACTACAATAGCAGAACTGCCTGTTACATAGCGAAGAAAGCATGACAATTCATTTTCATTGAGTGATCTTACATACTTCTTGAAATATGTAAAAACAATATCTTGCCCTTTCGACATTGCAGAAGGATCGTCTATAACAATAAGGGAGAGAGCTTTGTCAGTCGTAACCTGTAGAGATTTGTAAAGATCAACGACTAGGTCTTTGGTGGCTGAGAGCCAGACCTTTTCGGATACTACACCTTCAAAAAGACCTTCCTTAAAAGAATTTGCTGCCATTACAGTCTTGTTCCAAAGTGCAGTTTTTGCGACACTAACGAGTATTGATTGCACGTTATCTTTATTTGGCATTTTTGACACACTGAACTCTGACAAAAAGTCTACAAGCAAATCAGTGCTACTAGCAGAAAGACTCTGTTGTGTACTACATTCTCCTGTAATATTATGTAGCCTTAATTTATCGTAAGATCTGACATAATCCAAAAACCCGTCAAGGAAATCTTCGTCAGTAACATTTTCCTTCCCAGCAACAAGTGCAGTAAAAAATGTTTTACTTATTAATGTTGGAAAAATCCCAACCATAACGTATCCATGAGACATAATCCTACCTAATGCGGTATAAATGCTTTCATCAATACCTGGGGAAATACGTGGGACATACGTTGTTCTACCTTCAAAATAAAGAGGCATTACTTTTTCCCAAAAAAGAGTAAGTGCTTCTCGTTTTACCCCATTAAGATCCATGGCAGGTTCGTTAAGAAAAGTAACATTTATAAGTGAGTCTACCCTTACCAAAGTCAATGATGTGGGCCAGATATGGCCCAAGTATGGAAATGGTATGGCATGACCTATGGCCCTGGTGTGGGTTATATATGGATTTTGTATGGGATATTACTTTCCATATCAAACCCATATAAGTCACAGTTTTCATTCAGCATATAATTCATATAGCTTTTTACTATGGGATTGCTACGTATTTGGCAGCACACCATACATTTCCCATAGTACATAGTATGGAAATGGTATGGGTCAGCCCCATATCAATACCACATGATTGCCGACCCTCAACTATGGAAATGATACGGTTTTGGCAGCTCCCCATACCATTCCCACATCATCCGATCAAACCACTATCTGATATGGGAATGCTATGCTGGTAAAGTCCATACCATTCCCATATCATCCACTCTCCTGGTTTCTGGTATGGGAATGCTATGTACTCTGTAAAGTTCCGTAGTATTCCCATATCATCCAGGCAGACTGATATGGGAATGATATGGATACTCATGATGCACATTCCATAGTAATGACATATGTTGAAGAACTGGGTGCATCTAGCCAAAAAATCAAATCCACTTATTGCCTGGTATTTGTTTTACCACATACCCACACAATCTTGAACAACTCAAATATCTTGGGATCACAACTGTCTTTAATACTCTTCTGATCAAACTACATGTTATAGCCTTGTAATTCTTAATTTGATAAATGAGCTGTATCATACATTTCGACAACTGAGAAGAAACCTTTTTGAGACATTTGCTATTATAACAGGGTTTCAATAAAAGTGGTGAAAATGCAGTCTACAGCAGCCTAATATATAGGGCCTCTCACTGCTATTTGTTAAGATTTCATTTCTAAGATTTGCATCTAAAAAGGTGTGTAGTTTTTTCATAAAATATATGTTCTGTTTTCAACATAATCCTCAACAGTACTCTTTGATGCACAGAATGGTGGAAATTGCACTACCAAGCTTCTAGACTTCAAGTTTTCTGGGCTGGGGTGTACACCAGACCCCACTAGGGAAAAGGGGCAAGACATCCCCCTTTTTTGATCACAGCTGCCTATTCCACCATCAAAAGCTGTTTATAGAAATCATTATTGAAATCCCTGTATAATTAATAGCATGAAGAAATATTTTAAAATGGTATTGTATAATGAAAAAGAGATGAAGATAAAATCTGTTCTTATATAATACGATGAAAAATTTAAAAAAACTTTTAAAACTGGTATAATATAGAAAATAATGTATCAGAAAATAATAATAAATAATGAAAATATTTATTAATAAATTATGCAAATAAGGGTCAAGATAAAATATCTGAGAAAATTCTGCCCTTATAGGCTTGTTTTCACTAGCGACGCAAGCATAAGCGCAAGCAACATACGCAGATGCAGTAACGTGTTGTTCGTTAGCACCCTTTGTCCTAACAAATAACACTAATGAACAACACGTTACTGCGTCTGCGTGTGTTGCTTGCGCTTATGCATGCTTGCGTCGCTAGTGAAAACCAGCCTTATCTCAATAAAGCTGTCAATGTATGTTAACAAAACAATGGAATCAAAATAATGTAACTTTGAACATAAAAAAAACTGTCCTTATAACTTCATTCTGATTGTTGAACAGCTGGTGTGGTACGACTTCTTGGTGGCCTTCGTGCCTCTACACACTTGACATTTAGTTTCTGAACAAGTTGGCTGGGTGTTGGCCCATCTTTTGCAAATTTAGAGGAGACTTTACCTGAAAAAGAAGTTCATTAATATTATTTTATTTCTAATGCTGTTAAATGCAATTTAATAAGCTAATAACAAAGAGTAGCTGGTACTTCTGGTCAGCGGTATCTATACAAGTGAAGTGAAGTGAAGTCAACTTTATTTAGGCAGGGTGGCCCAGTGCGCAGGCTCAGTGTCCTAGCATGTTTGAGAGAGGAGGCCACCAAAAATAATGTTTGGGTCGCGGAAGGAGTACGAGTTATCCACCTGAAAACTAACTAATAGTGGGAGGCCCAAGTAACTGGACGTAGAAAGAACTTTGCATAAGTTAGGGAGAACAAAAGATCTGATCGAGTTCTCTATAACTCCTGTAAGTGTTTCCATACCCTAAAGGAAACCATAGAAAACAAAATCAATGCTAAGAAAATGTTCTCTTTCTATAAACTCAAGGTAAATGACTTCAACCAATCAGTATATGCACAGTACTGTATCTTGTTTATTTTATAGTATAGAATAGAGTACCGAAGTGTGACGTCACGTTACCATGGGCACGATTTGAGTGGTTCTAAACAAAGAGCATTCGAACCAACATGGTGACCATAACGATAACTTCTCTTACTTCTTTTTTTTCTGGTGAGGCGAAATCAATCGAACGTGGTGAAAATCCCCACAAATCCGACCATATAGAGTCTTTTCAGTATTCCAATGGAATGATTATAGGATTGATACATGCCAGTATGAAGGACAAGTCTTACAAGGTCACGGTAAGTAAACTCACAAGTTCGGAACACTCGTAATCGTTTGTATAAAACTTTAATGTTCCCTCTGTTTACTTTGCAATACAGGTTTCTCTTCATGGGAATGAAATAAAGTCTGCTAAGTGCGAATGTCCCCGTGGAAACTATAAATGTAGCCATGCCGCGGCACTTATTATCTATGGAATCCATAATCTTAGCCGAACAGATCTAGAATGCAAATGGCAAAAGCCCAGGGCCCCAAACCAAGTGAAATCCGTAGAAGAGTTATATCCTTGCCCAAAGGAGTATAATTGCATTAAAAGAGAAGTAAACGAAGAGGATCGTTCCTGGTTCTACCAAGAATTGAAAAAGTACGGCAACTTTACCGGCACTTTGTGGCTTCTCTCTCCAGAGCCTGAAAAGAACAACGCCCTGCCTGCGATCACTGTAGAAGAGATTGTGTTGTCTCGGGAATTTCTAAATCATGCGGATAAGAAGAGATACCTTACCGAGAAACTTCGTATCTCTGAAGAGCAGCGTATAGCCGTAAATAAAGCCACCGTAAGACGAGATAACCCTTCCTGGCAAATGATAAGGAAAGGAAGACTCACAGCCAGCAATTTTGGAAATGTCTTAAACTGCAAGAGAGTCGCTCCATCCCTTCTAAAGCGAGTGCTTGGCAAGGACGATTTATCAAGGGTACAAGCCATTAATTGGGGCATAATTAACGAAAATCAGGCAAAGAAAATGTTTGAACAAAAAACAAAGCTATGTGTTGAAGAATCTGGGATTTGGCTTGAGCTGTCAGGAATGCTAGGTGCCTCCCCTGATGGCTTGGTAGGCACTTATGCACTGCTAGAGGTGAAGTGCCCATTCACCCAAAGAGATTTAACCATAGAAGAAGCAGTATCATCAGGTAAATTTTATATCAAGAAGAATTCACAAGGACACTATGAACTCGATAAAGGACATGTTTACTGGCATCAAGTACAAGGACAGTTATATTTAACTGGAAGGGAGATTTGCTTTTTTGTTGTGTGGACAACAAAAGAAACCCTCATCCTCCAAATCAAAAAAGATCCTGCCTGGGCTGACAATCTTCAACTCTTAAAGGACTTTTATATTAAGCATATTATTCTAGCATTCTCTAATGATCTACTGTAAGGCTACAGGCAGTCAGCAGCTCTGCAGACTGATTTTCATGAACATATGAAATTGTTGGAGACTGAACATTGTTAAAATCTCATGCATGTTTTTTCAGCATTTGTGAAAAACAACTTTGGGTTGTGGTCATCTGATGTGATGTACAGAATAAATTGGTTGTGTTTTGCAAACTTGTGATGTTAATTAACTTAAGTCTTTGGGTAGACTGTAGAGATATAAACATTTAATGGAATCAAACAAAATCATATTATGCTATATATACATGCATCATGTTCTAAGTATCAAAATATAGCTCACAGCTAGGGATGCATGTTTCATCTCAACTATACCCAACCAAGAATTAGAAAAAAATAATTCTATTCCATGTCAACAGAATCTCTAACTTCTCTAATGAGGGAGTTTTGTAAGTTTACCAAGCCAGCACATAATTTCAAAACTTTTTCAGTGTAGCATCTCAAGTATGGTGGAATGAAGGTTAGAATCTTGAAATCTTTGATGCGTGCATTTGCCCTTTCAACATGAATTCTGCACCGTGCAATAGTCTTTGTTAGCTTAATTTCACTCTCGTTAAATTTCCCATTGTATAAAAATGGGGGAATATTAACAGACACACCATTTGGAACAATATCAGCTATCAAAAAGCCTTTGTCAGCAAGTATCAGATCCCCAGGTTTAAAGTGTTCTAGTACACCAGATTTTTCCACAATGGCTTTATCTGATGTTGAGCCTGGAAACAATTTACTAACATGGGTAATAACAGCATTTGGTGCAACACCAATAAGTGTCTTGAAGGAGTTCATTCCCCTGTATGTTGAGTAAGTCAATTTTTGATCACTCATTAAACCAGGCGCTGCAATTTCTATATCAGTGCAGTCGATGACCATTTTGCAATGCCCAAACAGAGAAAAAGATTATGGCATAGAGGTTCTGTTCTTCTCTTTGGATAGCACAGATTGTAAACAGTCTTCATATAGTAGCTTGTATAATACATGAACCAATGTAAGTATTATATTACTGATTGTTGCAGTGCTACAGTTAAAGAGCTCAGCCAAGTGCAGGTTTGTGTAGTTCTGTCGTAACTTCATAAGGGTTATAAAAACTTGATCTTCCAACAGGATCCTTTCAACCCTCCAGCCATAAAAATAGTTAATTTCTGCCGAGAACCGTCTGACATAGTTCACAACAATTGAAAATATTTGCTTGTTTGGTAGACCTGTTCCATACATATTACTTCATCTCTTAAAGCCATTACCGAGTATATTTCTCTTTGATATTGTTCATTTGACTTCCTGTCCTGCAATTCCTTTCTCAAGTTTTCCAGTTCGACTTCAAGAAGGATATTTTGCTTAGAGGCATTGCTGGTTTCACACTTTGAGGCTTCCCCACTTGATGAGTACGAATCGTTTAACTGCTTGATTATATCAGAAACCGGAACCGAGTCTTCTGAACTTGTCTTCTTCGTCTTAGCTCGCTTTGGCGTACGTGTTTCAGCATTTGGAAAGAGTTTATCGGCATTTCTTTTAAATATCTCAGGGCCATTTACTTTCAGTCCTTCACGAAAATGACAGCTACAAACTCGAGAATTGCTTCCCGGACTTCGGTCTTCTCGTCTATTAAAAGCAGATTCATTTCAAACGAACATTAATACATATTAAAAACCGTTGTTTTAAAGAGTAACTGATAAGGGATATCGAAGATTAAGAACAATAATAAGAATTCAAAGAGTCAAAGTTCAATTGTTCGAGTCGTCAGGCCACTACCTAGCGCCGGTATTTCTAGCGTGTTTTACCTTACCTTAGGAGCTTTTTCCACCAGTTGAACTCCACAGGATCCTTCGGAAACCTGAAAAATTTACATGTCTCCCTTTCTGATTGATGATTACAATCTGGGGCAAAACATTGAACCATTTTCGACTTGTCCACGTTACGTTACCCAAAGAGAGACGCTATGTTGATCTTTTGTTTAGAACCAGCAAAAATGCTTCCATGGTAACGTGACGTCAGCGCTTCGGTACTCTATACGATACAAACTTACCAATAAGGGCCTGGACGATAACAGGGTTCAATGGCTGATGGCCAGCACCATTTTTGCTTTTTTTGTCATTTCCCATAGTGCAGGACACAGCAAGAGTCTCCTTTGTAAAAAACATGTCAGTTGCTGCATTGATGTAGCCTTGCCAAGTTTTGAACGCATTACAATATGCCCGTTGGTGAGAATACCAGAAAACCCCTGCTCCCTCCATTACCTCTATCATCTGAAAATAAAAACAATCCAACATAAGTGTTTGCAATTGCACAATCTTATATTAACAAAATCTGATACCATAAAATTCCAGTTATAGCCCCCCACCCCCCCCCCCCCCCCTGGTTATAGGCCCACCTAACTGGAAAGAAAAAAAATACATCCGGTTATAAGCCCCCCCCCCCCCCCCGGATGTAAGCCCCCCTTTGCTGGATGACAGCACTGAACAGGGTTAAATGACCCGTGGCTGGTTTCGAAACTTTTTTTTATTCAACTTATAAGCCCCCCCCCCCCCCCAGTTATAAGCCCTTCAGCTTATAAGCCCACCCCCAAACCCCATTACAAAGTTGCATAATCCCAGGGTTTATAACCGGAATTTTATGGTATTTCACTTCTACCTTTCTTTCTGGTCATTATTAATAGGTGTTGCATCATGTACTGTAACATAGAATCACTGCATCTGGACCAAATGCAATACACAAAAGCATTGAAAATTACCCTGTACTCTTCAGCAAGTGCCCTGTCAAGGATACCAGCTGCTGGCCTATTCTTTATTACCTCCTCAACCGTCTTTGCCTTCACTGTAAGACAACATAAAATAATTAAATTGATAAAAAAGAAACAGATACACAAATTGCAGAAGCTGCCAGTAAAATAGCATTTAAAATGCTCACACATCTTGTCAATAGGTTCAGAAATTTGCTTATATCCAACAGTTTGCATCTCAGAACAGAAACTTTACTTACATGCAATGTTTAGCCTTCTGTGGACTTTTTCCAGTCGCTTTCTCAACGCTTCATTTTCAATTTTCTGCTCCTTGCAGCAACTGCCACTAGAGCCACTTTCATCAGCCACACTACTGCAATCTTCATCTTCCTCGCTAACTTCCACAGGATGAAATGACATATTTAATGTTTCTTAAAGGTAACTTAAAGATACAGTAAAGAAGCATTTGCTGTATCTTTACTTTTGACTTAAATATTTTAAGTGTTAGTTTCCTTAACCTTTAAGGATAGCAAGTAAACTGATTAATGAACGACTTAATCATTATTTAAGATCTGTTCTTAAAGAGTCATTAATGACTCCTTTAAGAACATCTTAAAAATACAGTAAAGCATCATTTCCTGTATCTTAAAGAAACATCTTAAAGATACAATAAACCATCGTTTCCTGTATCTTTAAGAACATCTTAAAGATACAGTAAAGCATCATTTCCTGTACCTTTAAGTTTGGCGAAACATTTTAAATGTTTGTTTCCTTAACCTTTAAGGATAGAAAGTAAATTGATAAAATGACTTCTTTAAGAACATCCATCTGAGTAATTAAAGGTCAGGAAATAGTCATTTCATTTGCTTTCAAATAGTAAATGTTTATTAAATGTAAAGGAAAGTATTCTTTATGTATCTTTAATGACAATTTAAAAGGAAACAAGTGTTCAATGATTAAATAGCTATAATTTCTATGGTGAGTATATTAAAAACTGTTCTTTAGTATCTTTAAAGTCTAAAGGGAATAAATGCTAAGAGAATTTAATTTTTTTTATAACATTTAATTAAGTGGACAAGGTAAAATTACTTCCTGCAAACTTTCTCTTCACCATCACCTTTTACATTTTTGGATATAACATCTGCTGCCTGATTTGCCCTGTCCGAATACAAGCGCTTGTAATCACACAACTCATATAAGACAGTACTGGAGTTGCAACAGCCACATCAAGCAATACATGTATATTATGGCTGTTAAGAACCAATTAGATTTGAGCATTTTGTTCCTGACACATGTACAATTAACTTTCCAACTAAAACAATTATTGAACTAAATTTCTATATTTCTATTCTTCTCTGGTACTGATTCAGTAAGAAATATAACGTTTCACTGCATTTGTTTTGTATATATATATATATCTATTTGTATTTCTTTGAAAAATTTTTTTTTCAAATAAAGACTAATGTGTCACTTAATCAACCCCTTCTTTTCATAGTTAATTTACCAATTCAAGAATGTAAGTGAAAATGCATTATTCAGCAAGGTAACAACTTATAAAAAATCTGAGCATGTGTTCTTTCTAAGTAATTAGTTAAACATTGCTTGTATTTACTGCAAAATGTTCAAACTGCAATTCTATACTTTTCTGGTAATGATTAACTAACGTATATAATAAAATTTCATTCACATATACAGCTAATTATCTCTATTTTTAGTATAAATACTCAGGTGATTATACAAAATCACGCGCTCTGATTGGTTCGCTATCTCGGATTATCAGCCGATAATCACCTCAATGAACAACATGGCTGACAGTCGTTCGCGTGCTTTTGATGAAATAAATGTTTGTCACGTTATACAATGCTTTTTCTTTCCTTTTTTGAAAGAATCACCTGTGTACTTATACTAAAACAATTACTCACCTCAGGCTCAATGATTCTCAGTGAATATTCCCAGAGAATCACTAAGCCTGAGGCGAATAATTGTTAAATAATACTACAACTGAAAATTGTTTCAAAATAAAGTAATCAATTCTAAGCACATGCCCATTCTGGGCAGTTATCCGGTTTTGGACGGACAGAGATCATCCCTTCATGCCTAACTCTTTTTATAAGTCGCTGCCTTGAGCGCTTGGACTGGTTTTTTTCATGTGTTTTGTCCAAGACTTTTTTCCTTTTTGTTAATCTTTCACTTTCCCATGTGATCGTCCTAACTATGTAGGTTAGTTGATCATCTTCATTTGATGACTCCTCTGTGGACATGTAGTCCTCCGTTAAAACTTCAGCCACTTGCCCTTTCTTTTCTTTGCTCCAATTTATCACTTCCAAGGCAAGTGTTCTTCTACTAAGTTTCTGCAATGAAATTAATATTAATTTCATTAATATGATCCAAGTTGTCCTAAAAAAACAAACAAAGCCAAGGAAGAGCAACAACAAGGACAAGAACAACAACCAAAGACAAAACAACTTGTAATATTATATACACACACACACACACACACACACACACACACACACACACACACATACAATAGGGAAGGAAACCCCAGCTATTTTTGAACAATAATTATTGGTCAAGCTGTACCAATGAAAAGCAAGGGATGATTCTTGATAGACATAGCTGTTAACAAAAATTATTTTAAACAATATTTCAATATGAACTCACTTCTCTTTTTCTAGATTGCCGCCTGCACTTTTGCTTGTGGTCTTCATATTTGCCACTACTTCTTTTCTTAACAGTTTCGTAAGTTGAAAGAAAGTACCGTCTAAATGCCTCTATGGTAATCAAAGAAAAAGAAAGAACATGTATGAGGACCTGAACTGGAGTCAAATACCAGGGTTATGTATGACTAGGGTGGGAAGTGGGGATTGATTGCATTTGGAATTGACTGATGCATTGACTTCTATGACCTTCTACAACTGGAAGAATTAAATTCAGAGACACTGATCTCTGTTATTTTCACCTGTCCCTTTATTAGGGTACATCTTTTCAGCTTTATTGATAATGAAATTTTTGTTTTTGTTTTGTTTTGGTTAGTGCATGTCTTCTTTGAGACAAATCATTTGAAGGGATTAAAGGTTTGGGTCTTTGAGTAAATGAATTAATGTTCATGATCATTAATATTGTAATTAATACCAGTATTTGTTTCCTGTACTTCATGGTACAGGATCAACCTGCCAACTACATGTAGATATACATCTTGATGAAAGTGCACAAAAACCCAGACATGTTACTAAATGTTTTCAATACTAATACATCAACATTATTAGGACTACAGGGTTTTGACCTGAAGAACAGCTCTTGTAGTCACTTTGTCTTGTGAAGACTAATTATTTAATTTAATTTGCACAAATGTTACTTCAACTCTATGCAAACACAGACCATGCTTGTGTGTCTCAAAATGATTATTGTTAAGCTTTGATGCAAATTTTCAGACCAAAATTCACTTACACACTAGGTTACACTTTTATCAGAATATAATATAAAATTATGTATATATATATATATATATATATATATAATTAATGCAATGAAATTAACCTTACCCTCAATCTGTGCATCTGACCATGCACAACGATCTTGCCCGCCTACATAGTGATAGATTTCATCCTTGACTCTTTTGAATACCTCACTATTTGCAGCTGAGTTAACACTAACAAAAGAATCAAAAAGTAAGAAAGAAATGAAGAAATACTTTACAAATAAGACTAATTAGGTTTTAGCACTGTACATCAACAAATTAGTGACTAATCATCCACGCATACCTGCATCTGTCCATCATGCCATTTACAAATTCGTCAAAAGTGACTGATCCTTTATCAATCGGGATATAGCTACTGTCTTGCAAATTTTACTAAAATGTTACAACTCTTGTGGTCAATAGCAATTTTACATCTAAAGTCCTAAAAATCATGAACTGTCAAAGGTGATAACAACCACAGACTTTATGGACTGTTTTTATTAAAAGTATCTCAAACTTGATGAGTGATTTGCTTATGAAAAATTAAACTTGGCATGAGCTTCTTTACCTCTCTTAAAGATGAAAACCACTGAAATCCTCTTTCTCAGATAGAGTGCTGTACACTTTTCGCAAGGTACGCTTAAAGAGAAATAAATGTCATTAGAATGTGTATCATTTATCTTATTCATTGTATTGGTAAGTGCAGAAAGTCAGTAAAAATCAAGCACTTTGATTGACTTGCACAGTTAGGACAGTTTCACTTATCTGCACATTGATACACTCAGACTGGTCTCCAACACAAATATTTCAACCATGCAGGTGACCTACTGGTCTCATTTACAATGTATAGTGACACCACTAATCTGATGCATAAATGCATAGGATAGTATTTTTTACCATGGCCTAATCTACACATTAGAGAGAATCAAAATGTACTGGATAGGTAAACATATGCATGTACATGTATCTGGTTAGCACTGATTCCTTTTTCCTGTCCACTTGCAATACAAACCTTTATATTTTTCACATGGCAGTTAACTCGATTACCCACGATGCATTTAATGCCTGGTCTATTTCGCTCTCAAGACAATTTAAGTTGACACTATATGATTTTTTTGATATATTTTTCTTATGATTAGGCGAACTTAAAGAGAGCATGTTGATAACGAGAACAAGAAGATGGAAATTTATTTAAGCTTACAGACACAAGCTTTAGAAATCGGGCATATGATCGAGAATTGCAGCTTGAATAAAAAAAAAACTGGCGTCAACAGCGTAGAACTAACCGTAGATAACGAAGCCTAGAGTTTGCAATACCCGGCCACTTATTCTCAAAGTGCTTTACTGCGAAACACTTACCCGACAACTAGGGGGAACTTGTACTTTATCCTTCTTACGCGACAGCCGTGACTGCCCTTGGTTTCCAAAATTTCGGTTTTGTTTTAATTCTTGAAGCTCCTTTAACACATCGTGAAGAACTTTATTGTGCTTCTCGTCCCTCGATTTTATCTCATCTTGGAGTTTCTTGTTCTCCGCTATAACTTCCTTGTTGGTTTGAAGTGTTCTCTCCAGAAGAACAGCTTGATCGTCGGTAATGCCCGCCATTTCGTGCTTGGTTTCTTGTAAATTAAGCTAAGGTTAAAAGTTTTCCAACCCTTTGAACTGGAACTGCTCTGGAAAACGCGCGCTAGCAATAATTTATGCAACCTATTTTGGCGCGCAAATACTAATTGCAACTTTGGGTACGGGAGGTAAGGGAGAGGTGTTCATGGCAGTTGAAAATTGTTTCGTGTTCATTTTCATTGTAACCAGGTAATATTAGCTGTGAAGCAATTAGTTATGTTTAAGTGTTTGTTTAAGATAAATTTTCCCTCCGAAAGCAGAGTAAGATTGGAGAAATTGTATGTATTGCAGACTAGCCACCCCTAGCCAGTGAATCAGTCACGCAGCGACTCACGCAGGCTCACGTACATGTAGCTGTCAAATAATGCGCACGCACACCTGATCATTGCCTGCAAAGATCGTGACCACTGTTATGATAAAATCAGGGCAATCTTAGCTTTAAGCAAGCTGTGTACCTGAAGCAAAAATTTCTTATTCACTTCAATTTTGCTATCATTTTTCTGGTAGTATTTTTATCTCATGCGTTCAAAACATAGCCCACTTCAGAAAAGAGTGATGACCCGGGCCGAGAGTCGGGAAAGTTGGCCAATGACGGCAGTTAATTGTGTCAGCGGTTGTCTTGCGGGCGGGCGCGGGAAATTTTCTCCTGTTGAGTGGGTCTAGCTTGTAGCTTGCTTTACAGTAATTTGCCATGAAAAGACGTAGCAGGAATAATACTATGGAGGAAAGAAAGCGAATGCTCAAAGAACGAAAAAATAGAAAGCGACGGCAGCGGCTTTTAGAACGAAGGAACCGAGCAGAGGCGCGACTTGTAGCCGAATTGAAGGAAACAACGAAGCGTATATATGGAACGCCAGCGGGAAATTTACGCCTATCTTTCAAGAAAGTACTACGATAGGTGGCGTTCTCTTCCTAAAACAAAAGAGAATTGTGAAATTCGGAAAACAATATTCATGCCTGAACAGCGAAAGGTAAGAATCGATCGTCCTGTGTTTATAATGAGGACCTGCTTGTTGAATGTTGATATCAATGTTGTTGAGCTGCTGTATAAGCTTATGTTAGGACAATAAGCTTGCTGCAATCGATTCATTCCTCTCTTTGTAGTCGCTAGTTTTCCTGTGTTTGGAAGAGCAGCGATTTTGCAAGGGTTTATTAACTTTTCAATAAGCGTGGGAAGCCGGGTCAAATAACTCTTTCCTGCAAAATGACCACCATTTTGAATCAGATAAAGGACTATGTAAATTTATCAGGTACATGTAGCTGATTTTATCTTCATCAACTACAGGTGTCTAAAGAGAAGCCTATTCAGGCACATATTGCAGAGATTGACCGTAGTCTATTAGAGACTCCAAGCGATAAAGATGAGAGAAGCCACCTTGGTTCAGGTATGTTTGGTTCCTGCCAGAAAATGTTTTACCGAGGTACACCTGTAGCTGTCAAGAGCTTTTCCTCTGCTACTTCAGAAGATGTTAAAAGAGAAGCCATGATAATGATGTCATTGCAACACCAAAATATTCCCTTTCCTTTAGGGATCTCAATAGAATCAACTCCTAAATTATTAGTCATGAGTTATTATGACATAAACAACAAAGCATTTACAATGTACACTGCCCTCCATAGCAAGTCACTGCATCTTTCACAAGCAATTTGGTGCAGCATAACACTGCAGCTGGCTCAAGCAATTTCATATCTGCGGTTTATTCACCAAGACATTAAATTGGACAATGTTCTTGTTTCATTTTGGAATAATAAGTACAGAGCAGTCTTGATCGATTTTGGGAAGTGCATAACAACAGCTGCTGGGTCTGTCAAACACCTCTCACATGAAGAGCAACAAGAATACCACAAGAAGCATGCTCACATAGCTCCAGAAATAGTATCTGGAGCAAGTAAACCTTCTGCTGCTAGTGATATTTACTCCTTTGGTAGAATAGCTTCTGTAATTGCCAAAAGTGTTGAAAGCACTGTCCTTAAAAGTATAGGGAACAAGTGCACTAGCTTCAATCCAAATACAAGACTGCATTTAAATGACATCATTAAGCAGCTTGGTGCTGTTACCGAATAATTGTTGTGGATTGCTGGAAATTGTTGGTAGGAGTTTGTTAGCATGACATTTATATTCTAAGAAAAAATTATTCACATTGACAAAATTAAAGGAAATATTTCATTGTTTTAATTATCAGATCCCATTGCAACTGCTTTCAAATGCAATTTAGATAGTGACTGAATCCGAATAAGTATTGGTACTTGCAAGTTTGAATTATTTCTTGAATAATGGAGTAGCTCACCAGAGTACTGAGCCGCTTTCTTGATGGCTCATCAAATGTTAGCAAGTGGCGAGATGGCGCATCTTGTCAGTCAGTTCTTTGGTGATGCTAGCTTTCAGAGTTTTCTGAAACCTACCCAAATAGTGACATTCATAGATGTGTGCACAGATTATAAGAAAAAACCATTAATTTTCATTTTTCTGCTGACATGGCTCCATGCATAGCAGTTTCTTGGGGATCAAACCAGACAAGATTATTAAGAGGGCTTAATGGACAAATGAATTATTTATTGTTTAAATTTTAAAATATTACAGTAATAATTAAATTTAAGTATCAGTTCATGTTGTGTTGATTTGCCAATAGAGTGAGAACAAGAGTAAATGAGTACATTTATCATCATGTTTATTTATAAATACATTTGCTGAATATTAAATATACATTTATTATTTCAACAGAGATTTTTTTCTGAAAGTAACATACATGTACATAATTAGTTTCATGTGTGTAGATTATATTTAAGATGAAATAAGCTACATTATTTTGCTGACCTTGCTTATTTTATAATGGATTTAATAGACAAATGAATTATTTATTGTTCAAAAATATCACAATATTCCCATTCAAATTAAACTTACGTATAAGATCCCATTTATTGATGGAGTAAGAACCTAAATAAGCAGGTGTAGTAAAATTCAGTAACAAATTTGCATTTCTGTATGATGGCGTAGCTCACCAGTGTACTGAGCCGCTTTCTTGATGACTCATCAAATGTTAGCAAGTGACAAGATGACACATCTTGTCAGTCAGTTCTTTGGTGATGCTACAGCTGTAGTTTCAAGAGGTTGTTATGAAACCGAGATGCAAATACCTACATACAGGTATGTACAGATTACAAGATGAACAAATTTGATTAATTCTGCAGATGTTGCTTCATGCATTGCACTTTCATAGGGACCAAACAAATCAAGATTAATAACTCTTTACCCACTAAGAGTGACTTCATAGATTTTACTCTGTCTAATGCCAGACGGTTTTACTTGTCACAAGGAGACCTCTTAGGAGAGGTCTCAAGGAGACCTCTAAAAGACAAAATATTTAAATTTTTAAAAATTTCCCAGCATTACAGTTATAAATGAACTTAAGTACCACATCCCATTGTTTCTAGTTTCGAATATTAGAGAGAGCAGTGTTTATGGAAACCTTAGACTTTAATCATCACCTTTAATTTCAGGAAAGAAGTTGCTGATATGTAAAAGGAAAAGTAATAAACTGTATTGTTTTGGTGGGTTGACTTTCACTCACCACTTTTGTGTCTTCATTGTCAAATTTAGGTCTTTTTCATGGTAGAGATCTATCAGTCACATTATTCATCATGTAAACACAAACTGGGGGTCATATGCCATTTAGCAAGTCAATCAAGTCCTGAGTTATGTCATAACGAACACAACAATGGGCCCAACCCTTAAACAACATAATATACTTCACACAATAGAACAACACAGTAGTGTATATACATGTATTGACTTGGTATATGGAGCATCACCCGAAATTGGTGAATGGAAAAAAGGGCTTTTTTGCAATAACTGGTAAATTGATATTCTCCATTGGTTATGAGTCAAAAGCTGATAATGAGGTCAGTTTCAACCATGTGGAAACCCAATATCATACTGATACTGTAGAGAAGAGTGTGATGTAGTTGGGTTGGGATGTATGCAATGAGTTTTAATCGTATGGAGCACATGAAGTTAATGTTCATTGCCGCATACTGAGTAAGGGACTGAGTAATTTGTTTAATTATGTAATTTGATATAATATTTTTGGAGTATAAGCTCAGAGCATTTTATTTAAATCATTGGTTCCTTTTGTATTGCCTTGTGGGGTAGAGAGCTCATGGTTTTTTCTCAGCAACTTTGATAAATTGGTTTTGTAAATTGTACTGGTACACTTGAGCTGCACTGTTCTTTAATACATGTAGCATGTCAGTTTGTTTTTCTTTATTTTTGTTGGTTTGCTTTTAACTGTTGTCTTTACGAAAATTTGAGTGTTACCGCTTAAATACTGTAGTACATTTACTGGATCATGTATCTTATGGGGGTGCCTTGACCGATACATCGGTCGACCCATCGTTTGAGATCGGTCGACCCATCGTTTGAGATCGGTCAATGTCTCGACCGATATACTCGACCGATACTCGGTCGTCATATCTACCATGTATCGGTCGAGTACCGATCGAGACATCGATCGATATCTTGATCGATGTGTCGACGGATGTATTGGTCGAGGCCCCCATAAGGTACATGATCCCCATTTTCTTAGTTAAAGGCATATTTCAATTTAACTTTTTTTCTGAGACCTCATTAAAGGCAGTAAATTCATGTTTGTTGACAAGTACATTTAATAAAACTTAAATGTCATTAAAGACATCTTAAAGCGTTCCTTACCCTTTAAGAAGCTTTAAGAAGCTTTATGGCTTAAATTAAACATTCTCATCAGGTTTAAGTGCCATATAAATCTTTCCTAAAGATTTATAAATGTGATTTTTAACTGTTGTCTTTACGAAGATTTAAGTGTTACCACTTAAATACAGTATTACATTTACTTAACCTTTAATGGGAAAATTAAAGTTAGTTAAAGGCACATTTCAATTTAAGTTACCTTTCCAAGACCCAATTAAAGGCAGTAAATTCATGTTTGTTGACAAATACATTTAATAAAACTTAAATGTCATTAAAGACATCTTAAAGATTTTCTTGCCCTTTAAGAACTTTAAGAAGCTTTACGGCTTAAATTAAACATTCTCATCAAGTTTAAGTGCCATTTAATTTTTTCTTAAAAGTTCATAAATGTATTAATTCGCCCTGTGTTCGTCCTCACTGCTGTCACCAACAGCACTCTCGAAATGGATTCCTCTTCTTGGATGAGATGTTCGTGGTGTTGCTGCTTGCTTTCTTGCAGCTGGAGTTTTATTTGTGCATTGAGCAGGTGTTGTGCGTTGAGGAGGTGTTGTGCGTTGAGTGGATGTCTTCGGTGGGGCAGGTGTTGTACGTTGATTGAGTGCTGTGCTTTGAGCTGGTGTTGAGTGTAGAGGGGGTGTTGTGTCTTGTTCTGTTGTCATTGGATAAGCTGGCAGCTGGTTTGTTTGCTTAACTGCATGTGATGGTGCTGAAGTACATGTTAAAGGCAGATCTTGGGGAGATGATAAAGGCAGCGGTGTGGAAGACCCATTACCTCGATGAAGTGGCACTGGTGTAAAGTTGACACTTTGAGGCGTTACAATTGTAACATCAGAATTTGAGCAAGTGGATGACCACCTTTGTGCTGCTTGTGCTTTTCTTGCTTCTTGAAGGAAGTTTTGCCTTTTTTGTTCCTCTTCTCTTTTCTTTTTCTTTCCTTCTCTTTCTTTTGCCTTTTGGTCCATCTCTTTATCATTCTGAGCTTGGTTGTCTGACTTTTTCTTTTTCTTCTGCCCTGCACCATCCATCTGATTCTTTCGTTTCTGCTGGCCTTTTGGACCTTCCTTATCTGCATTCTTTTTACCTTTGTCCAACCGCATTCTCTCTTTCATGAGCTCATTCTTGTCAGCTACAGAATAAAAAGGTATTAACGAGAGAAGTTGTAAACCTCATGTGCTTCTACTATGAAAATAATAATTTTATCAATTAACATTTAATGCAAAACGACCTTTGCACTTGGCTGGTTACACTAAAGGCCTGTTTACATCTGCCTTCAGGAAATGGAAGAGAGTTACCTAGCTCTGTCTGTTGTTATGTTTATTTGCATGCAAAACCAAAAAAGAATAACGATATCAGAGAGTATTATCTGCATATGCAGGTCACCCTCTTTGCACACCTGGATCATCCGTCAGAACAATCAAGCTCTTGTGAACCAATAAAGAGACCTACTTCAATTGAAATTCTATGAAATCTTATGTATTGTATTCTGATTTACACTGCGGGTATCACAGTTAGGTTTATGGCTAGATATACAGTTCAATCTTCAGTTGAACAGCCAAAGGCCTGAAGCAATTACCATGAACAAATTAATCAATTCCATCCAGCAAATTTTATAAACTTGAATAGTGCAATACACTGCTTGATTTTGTATTTAATGGAATTCTTTTTGTCGAATCTAATTTCATTGAATGTTGTGAAAATTTTACACTGGTACAAGATTAATCTTCCTGGAAGAAGATTCCTAGAAATTCATTCTACACAGAGTTTTTGATTAATGGTTCGCTACATATAGCTATAACTGCAGCAAAAAAAAGAACTTACTTCCTATCTGAAGCACTTTTGCATCATAGTACTGGCCATTGGGAAGCCAAATGGCATCTACAATGTCCTCAACTTGGATGTCATCTTCATCATCGGGACAGATGTGTCGAACCTCGTGTTGCCCTAAAACCCTCAGATTGGCATCATCCTCGTACATCACAAGGTACCACAACTCTGTGAAATTAATTTTTTTTACATTTTCAAGCTTTATTTCTTGGTAAGCAATTCATTGAGCCAAGAGTAGCAATGTGAAATTACAGCTAAAACAAAATTTAACGTTTTACTCAGTTTTTTCTTCCATAAAACTCAAGAGCTTTTAAAAATTTATTGGTTTCCCGCCATTCAGTCACGTGATCATGGTGTAAGCGTCTTCTGCCGATCGTTCTATTCCAGTTGTTTGTTCAAAGAGTACACTTAAATTAACGACCTTCACAGACTAAAGTAGGAATTATCTTTATAGTTTTAGGTAAATTCATATTGTTCCTTCACTTCTTTTACTGTAGGAAAGCTATATTAACTAATTGTTGTCATACAATGGACGGCTTAGTGATTTCTATGGGTGCATGGTTGTTGGACAACTTTTACTCGAAGAAACGACAATTCCCTGAATCAGTGTAGCTCTAAATTAACTTCATACAGAAGCATTGTTCGTATAGTTATCAATGATTGTAGGAGAAGCATTTTTAACAGCAATGGAATATAATGTCTAACATTCTTTAGCTAGTATCGATTTGCGATCGTGTCCATCGCGTTATGAAAACTTTCCCACTTCGAACTTACCTTCTCTTAAGCGAGCTGGGGTTGTCCTTTTTCTTGAATTCCTTCCTGTCATTTCTTATTGTCTTGAGTACTGTTAAACAGTAAACAACACGCGACACGAGTTTTTCAACCGAAAGAAAGCTACAATGTCAGATTAAATGCCCAACGTGCACGCTCGAATGCGTCACCTTTGACCAAAATCAAAACCCGCGCGAAGAAACGACGCTCTTTTCTACTGTCACGTTATTGGCTGCACAATGTCACATGACATGTCCACATGACTTATTCAAGTTTACGTCATTTACACTCAACATGGCGGACGACATGGACGAACATGGACGGTATCGAAGAGGAAGGTACAAAAAATATCTGCGTCATTATAATCCGTACAAATTTGAAGCAGCACGAAGTAAAAGTCGAAGGCTTAACCGCCGAAAAGCTGATTCTTGTTCATATGTATCTCAAAGTCGTAACAACGAAGATCCAGAGATCGACAGCTGTGAAGAGTTGAGCTTCAATTGTTTATCTGTATCTCAGAGTTGTAACAACACAGATCCAGAGATCGACAGTTGTGAAGAGACGAGCTTCAGTTTTGAAGAATCCACTCTTCAATGGGATGTTCATAGTTCTGAAGCAACACTGTCAAGCGATGAACAATTGCCAGGGATCTCGAAAACAAGAGATTTGGGACTGGATGGGGACGCCAGTGATGAAGAACTGTCGACTCCTGGCACTTCGTACACGCGTTTTCTCAGGGAAGACGACGATGCTAGCTTAGATTCTGCAAGCGAGTACGAAGACCACGAGGACCTTGAATTGCCACCTGAAAACTGTGAGTCAGAAACTGATGATACCCTTTATTCAGGCGCTCCACTCACGAGCAGCATGAGTGTTGTTATGTTGTTGACATTCGTTATGAAGCACAAGCTTACACGTGAAGCATTTAACGATCTGCTTTCAGTAATTGAAGCACACTGTCCTCGGCCCAACAACTGCAAAACGTCCGTAATTCAATAGTCTGCTGAGTATGGAAATGATTAGCCAAATTGACTGTAAAATAATCCAAAAGAATCCTATTTGACAAGTACTTGTAATTATTACTATAGACACTAAGAGGCATGGTATTGTAATAAAAATGCTATTTTTAAAAAATTGTTCTATTTGAAACTCGATCAGGACTCCCTAATTAAATCATTAATTCACAATTGTCACATCAAACTTAGATGGATCATTTGAAAGGTACTGTTTGCAGATTTCCATAACATGGACTCTGCAAAGAATTTGCATACCAAACTTTTTCAGTTATGCTTCGGCTTCACAGAGATTCTGTAAAGCCATCATATGGAAACTCTATGGGAGATATTTCCAAATGAAGTTATCATGTGGAAATTCTATGGGAGATATTTCCAAATGAAGTTATCATATGGAAACTCTATGGGAGATATTTCCAATTGAAGTTATCATATGGAAATTCTATGGAACTTAAGAAAGTGAATACCACCTGGTATGGATAATCTATGGAACATTGAACAATTGGGTGCCCCATATCATTTCCACACAAGTTGTGCAGCAAGCATGTGTGTCAGTGCTATGGAATATATATGGACATTGTGTTGCCATAGCTCTCCCATATAATGAGTGGCATCACCTTTTCATTCCATATATTTTCCATAGGTTACATTTTGCCAAAATTAGGTCCCACATCAGTTCCATACCATCACCAAGCCTTCCCATACCATTCCCACATATGGGCCATGTATGGCCCAAGCTTTGCCATATCATTCCCATAGTTGTGTTTTGGTAAGGGTACTGTGGATTTTTCATTATACAAGTTTAACATATCCTGTACAATGGTTTCACGGTTTATTGTGACGCTCCTTGAGTTTCCCTGATCACATAAGGTAGAGAAGGCTTCAATTCTCCTTTTCGGAATGGTCTAAGGATATGAACAAATTTTAACTTACTAAAAAAACTGAGGGAACATTCGAAGAGTAAGTAGATGTAATAAAGAGTGTGTGAAAAACAACTTAAAGTGAAGGTAAAGTGCTACACGATACTGAATCCATAAATCAGAGGTACCAAGCAATAAAATATGTACTTTTTCTGATGATGATCCCTCAGCAGCTGGGGTAAGCTGGTTTGCCTAAACCGGTAGCCTCTGTTGGCATCTGCAGGAGCTCGCCTTTTTGTCTGAAAGATGAAAACAAAACTGTGTTTTGTGCTATTCACCTCTTATCAACCTTTCTTGAACCAATTATTCAGATGAATAATTTTCAGAAAAAGCTTACCATCATTTCATTTATCAACCTTCAATATTCTTAAGCAGGTTGGTGTTATCCAGCAATTTTCCATCTTTTTTTCTTGTAACCGTAACGGAAACCATTTATTTTCCTCTCCTGCAGTTCTAAGAAACAATCTAACTGTGCAATGTGATACGTTGAAATGTTCTTTAAACGTCAACATGTTTTTTTTTTACGTGACATAAACTATGCGTGGGCAGAGAGAGGCTCTGTAATTATGTAAACTGCCTTGTTAATAATAATGCGCAACACTAGGACTCTTGCCAGCCTTTGTCCTGAGTCTTTTGATCCAGAGTCCAGAGTCTTGTCATTAAGCCAAGTACCTCGAACTACAGTTTTTCATGGGCTACATGTACGTAGCCAATAACAAAGCATGCTGAAGAACACTGTACATCCTCTGGGGAACTGAGATGTCTTCTTGCTACACTTTTTACACTTTACACTTTAACACTTTTAATTATTATTTCAAACAAATATATACAGGTAATTTACACAACCCGCGTATAGCAACAGCTAATCTTGGCGGGTATTAGTAATGACAAAAATTGAGTTTAATTAAAAATTTACAATATTACTATAACATCGGCACTACAATGTAAGACTGTGAAAACGAAAACGAAAACACATAGCTATAAGGCACAATAATTAAGTATTAGAGCTAAAAGACTACAATATTGCTACAATTACACTACAACATAAGACGAAGACATACAATATGAAACGAAACACATAGCAAAACATAAAGCTATTAGGCTACACTTGTAATAATAAGCCAATAAGTTAGACAATGATTATTTTTTTTAGTTTTTTATCACAATGTTAACAGCTTTGAACAATGTCCCCTAAGTTTTCACAGTATGGTCATATATACACATTTGTAGTGAATCATGCCAATAAACTGATGACTTAGAAGTGTGTATTTTTTATAGCTTACGATGTTACAACTGTATTGTAAAAATTAAAAGAATTCACAATCACATTGAAATCTTTATAAAAATTTCTTTCTCAGAAAAGTACATAGGGGGTTAAAAAGTAGCCTTCTTTATCCTCCTTCTTTCTTCCTGAATCTAAAGCCATAGAAAGATATTTTTTGTTCCATTTTCCAGCAAGAGCTTACATGCAGGTTAGAGTAAAAAAGTATTTATTACATCAAAAGCAATTAGATAACACAAACAAGGATGCTCCTTTAGTTAAACTCTCGACCAACTTACTTTTGACCTACACGAACATGTACACACATTAAAATACACTGTGCAATATTTTGACATTAGAAAAGATATCAAACCTGGGTCTCTACACGTTGACCTTCGTCACTTTCCTCACATTCACTTGATTCTCCATGAAGGTCTGGTGATGGTGCTATTCTTAGGCCATTTTCTTCACTAGGATTCGTCGGCGATGGTACTTGTGTAGACAGCAAAACAACATTTTGCTGGTGTGAACAGCACTGTGGCACACTTAAGGCTGGCATGGTTACAATATCTTTAAATTCATTTGACAAACAGGGCACTTGATTGTACCATTTTCACCTGTCTGAGGGAGGTAAAAAAAACATAATAAGAAATGGTACCAAAATGCACAGCCTGCAAGTCTATACACACAACTTTTGACAACTCCTCACAAATAGATATCACTGTTGATCAGAGTGGTAATTAATAATGCTAAATAATAATAAAAGTGATAAGTAATGGTTTAATAATTCGTCAAGCTATATAGCTTGAACCATAAATTAAATAAAGGAAACCCTTCTTGAAAGAGTGTAATTTCAACTATTGAAACAGCTAAGTCATTAAAAAATCACACTATAAAAACGAAGAAAACAAAAGGTGTACACAAGAAAAATAGTCGTGGTCTCAAAGGGACTTTTGATTCCCTTTAAGTTCATTTTAAATATCATGTAATGTATTGATCTCATTGAACTTAAGACACTAATGTATATCTGCGAAATTACCTTCTGCCATTCCCTCAAGCATTCCTCATGAAAAATGTCCAAACATCCCACAGGGTTTGCACCAGACGATTCTCTTATTTCCTCTAGGCAAATTCCACACTGAAGGAAAGCAATAAAAGAAAGGAATGCTAATAATAGAAACATTTTCACGGATACAACACACATGTATGAGATCAGAAAATCAAATCTGAAATGTGCATTGAAGTACTTGAAGACACTTGATTACTGAATTATTTTGTAATAAAACTTTGTTGGAAACGTTCTGGTCATCATAATCATTTATTTACAGATTATTGTTGGAAAAGGCAAAGGTAACTGTAATGTTGTTAATTATTCATGAGTTTATTAGGTCACGTGACCAGAGAGTAAAATTACGGAATGAGTTTGACATGCAAGCATGGCCTTGTGTTTAGTTTAACTACGTTGAAAACACCCCCACACTTAGCCATTTAATCACAATAGCACGGTAACAAATGAATTTGTCTTCCTTTCCTTAAATTAAAAAGAAAAGCTTACTATGTAATTACTATGCAAGCAAGTCTTTGTTAACTTGCACCTTTCATTTTATGTTTGTTTGCCTGTTTGTCTGTCTTTTACCATTCACATTGTTTTTAATGCACTTATTCCCTAAAACACGACTACGTGCCTTCAAAAAATTGAAACTTGTGTCAATGAAGTGTGTTATTATTTAATATTGCTTTGAAACCTTCGGGTAGGTTGCCTCTTCTTCCTCGTGCACTGGCTCTTGGATGGCACTGGTATGGGGAGAACATGAAATTGAAATTATCTTTGAGTAAGGCATAATAATTATTGTTATTTCATTTCCTTTTGTCTACTGACTCTTAGTTTTAACCAAAAACATTCCGGGAAAAATTCCCTCTCATTTTAATAAAAATAAATATTAAAAAATCCCAAAAAACAACTTTTAAAAAATTAATAACAAAATTGGCAGTGTAAAGTAAAAATAAAAATCATGTGGGTAAAAAACTTAACAATTAATTTTAACATGGTATTAAAGCAAATAAACTCAGGTCACGTTTCTTGCATGCAACTACATGTCACTTAATAGCCATGGTACTTTTTGGTCAACTATAATTCCTACACATAAGAGTCGAACAGAAGACCAGTGAGATTAACATTTCCTTAAGAGACCATACACAAAAAGGAATTTTGGCCATTTACCTTGCGTGTTGATTGTCATCAAGCTCTGCAGTAATTGGATCCATCAGTGTCTTCAAGGAGCAAAGAACAAGCATCCAATGAGCCAAAGCCTTTAAATGCAACTTCATGATCACTATTATCTGAGAGGGCTTGCTCATATACATGATACTGATCACGACCCTCTAGTATTGGAGTGGAAGAAAAGACAGGCTGAAGAAGCATGGGATCATCTTCATCCTTGAGGTTGCAATCTTGTTCATGTTGCTTTGGAGTAAAAGCTGACTGGGGGACCTGCAGATCATCTTTTCCACTGCCAGTTAGGTTTGCTTTGCATTTAGACAGTAAATACAGTCGTGGCTTTGACAGCTTATTGGTGTTAATATAAGTTCCCAGTGTGAAGCCATCGCCCGAAATGACTTCACCCTGGAAATTTCCCAGGAAAAAATCCATCTCTGATGATTCCCCTCTAGTGCTATTACCATCTGGAAAAAACAGATCAATGAGGATTGTCAGAATTTCTTCTTGAGTGGCAGTTGTTGCTATTGCCATCTCTCGGTGCCCTCCACCGGTGCTTTCTCGTACCATGACAACGCGGTTTGCTTCCTCGCTAAAATGTTGCCAAGCAAGCTTGACCTTTCTGGTTTTGACCTTCGAGGATGCTGCTTCTACGACTTTTGCGTTTTTTTCCTTGGTGGTGGTCAAATTTGTGCCACTAACTTTTTTTTGTTCCCAACACTAGTTTTTCAATTAAAATTTTCTTCCTTTGCTCTCTTGAGTCTTCTTGACTAGGTCTCTTGCTAAGTTGATCAGAAACGAATGCCTTTAGGGCAAGAATATCTCCTTGGGCAACTAGGCCAAGTTACCGTAGATGCTCATCCGATGCAACATATATGGCTCTTTCATCCATCTAATGAGATTAAGGTATGTATAATGAAAGTATTATCAGATGGCAGTTGAACAGTCATGCTTTTTTTAAGCAGCAATGCCAGACAAGGACATTTTGTTGGATCTCAGTGAGCTCTACTGATCCCCATTCAAGCCAGAGCTCAATAGCAAATATTTTATTGCTCAGTTCAGTATGGGCTGGCAGGGTTGATTGCCATCCAGCAAAACTAGGGGCTACCTCTGGTAAAACGTTATTCCCAGGGTCTCTCCTCAGAGGCTGGAAAGAACTACAGTATTTTAAACAATTTAAGAATAACATAAATAACAATAAAATCCACAAGTTTAAATAAGTAAAACTGGCCAACAAAAAATACCATAAATACAAAATGGTACTACTACTATGTATTTAAAAGACAAAAAGTTAAAACCAATTAAAAGAATGCAAAATTATAAGTTTGGCACACTTTTGTATTATATAAGAACTTAAGCATTTCAAAATATGCTTGTACAAAATTAACAAAGCAATTAAAAAATTGACAAAATCTATTGAAATAAAGTGGACCAACTACTTGAGTTAATAACACAATACCCATTCTGAAAAAAATATACAAATAGCAACCTCCTTTTCCTCCCGTATTTTAGTTATAACGCTGTTGTCAATTCCCCATTTCGTGAGGAATTTACAAACCTATAAGAGAAGAAAATTGATTAACTCGCTTAAATGGTCAAAGATGTCAAAAGTATAATTGTTGATTGAAACGACCGCTACGGCTGCTCTATTCTTAACAAAAACGCATACGTGAATAATAACCAAAGTCAAATCGAGGAAAAAGCGAAAGCAAGCAACACGCAACAACGTCAACATGAAAGATTCTGTATACAGTAGGTTGGTCGAACTCTGCTCGTTTGCTCGTTGGGGAAAGCTCTTTCAACCTTTAAAACTGCATATGCTTCCACGCACTTCTAACAGGCAGAAATGTGAATATTATTTATTAATAGATCTTAAGCCTTAGCTAACTATAATCTCGGTAATCTTACCTCGTCCGTCATGTCCGTGTTCGCCATCTTGAATAAAGCAGCAGCACGTGTTTGATGCGCAAAGCCTGGTGCCTAGTTGTAAATGTCGATTGACAGTTATAAGTGTCGATCGACAGTTATCCGTTTCGACAGTTGTAAGTGTCGATGACCAGTTATTAACTGTCCATCGACAGTTACTGTCGAGAACAAAAATAAAGAGGTAGTTTTGATGGCCCTAACAAGCCACCGTAAATAGCAGGCACAAAAGCGCCTGAAGATGTTCATCAAATAAAGGGCAAACAAGAAACCTCTCGCTACGGCATTTTCAATCGGAATGGTAAGAATGGCAAGTCACGGAAATCTTGTAACTTCTGTTGTGGAAATCACCCTTTTGTTCGCGGTCAATGGCCAGCTTGGGGACACAATTGTAACAAGTGTGGAGGAAGAAATCACTTCGCAAAGAAATGTAAGAAGAGTGGCAAAGATGTGCCCAATATCAAACCAACAGAGAGTCCCGCCGAGGATGGTGAAGACGTTGATTACGTAACTAGCATAGAGGAAAACGTGTGTAGTGTTGGACCATCTGATAAGCGTGACTTTGCAAAAAAAGTCTATTCTGATATGCTAATTGATGACAAATCAGTCACATTTCAAGTGGATTGCGGCTCTTCGATAAATATCATCCCCAAGAGCATAGTTGACAACACCCACTTCAAAAACCCTCATCATGTGGAACAAAAAGGAAGTCAGGCCACTTGGGACGGCTAGAATTATTGTCACGAACCCAGCTAATCGCAACAAATACTCGGTAGAATTTGTCGTCGTGAATGAAGAATTACTTCCCTTGATCGGAGCTAGGGCAGCACAGCCCATGAAGTTGATCACTGTGAATTGGGACAGCTTCAAGCCAGCTCCACCGCCTAAGAACAGTCTGCTGACTCAAGTGGTAACGCAATACTCAGATGTGTTTGAACGACAACTCTCTCACTCCTGAATACTAGTCCGTCCTGAACGGACAGTTCATCTCTGACGCTGAAATAAGGCGTTACTTGCACGGCAGCATCTTTTCTCTCAGCGGGCCAACCTTGCAATATGACAGGTTTAAGGATTTGAAGTGTCTTGTCTTTGTCTGTCTCACGTCTGATCTCTTGCAGTTGCTGATCTGAGATCGGAAGGAAGCTAGCCATGTTGCTCGAATTCCTTCGCTTCCTCGTGGTCGGTGTTTGGCAGATAGGCTCTAGATAGGAGGTCTGCTATGTGCATATTCTTTCCTCTTTCATAATGCACATCAAAGTCGTACTTTTAAAGGCTCATGATCATCCCTTAGGGTTAGGGTTAGGGTTAGGGTTAGGGTTAGATTCCTGGGTGATAACGGGACCCACTGGGTCATAACTGGACTCACTGGGTGATAGATGGACCTTGGGTGATATTGAGACCCGAAAATTTCCAAATTTGAAAGTAAGGTGATTTTTAGGTTGTTTATCATCCCCTTAACACATATTAATGATCATTTTTGGATAAGGTTAAGAAACCAGAATAGTTAAGGCTTATTTCCCCGTTCGTGTTTAAGTGATCAAGCAAATATTGAATTTTTTATGAATATTTTTTGAGGTCTTAATATCACCAGATTTCTGGGTGATATTTGGCCCTCAGGTTAAGTGAGGTTTTGGTACCGTTTGATTTGTTTCTTTGTGTTGTGCATTTCTCTTGCATCCCTGTTTACGTTTTTGCCTTTTTTACCTTCTTAATAGGGCAATGTCTCGTCGTGGCAGTGCTTTAGTACCAAAACATGTTGCTGTTCCACCTGTTCATCGGAAGAAGACCAATATTACAAGGAAAGTGGTTTCCTGGTCCCCCTCTTGTTGGTGCGATTGATGACAACAGAATTATCCTTAGACTCTGACAACAACACCAAGTCTTTTATGGAGCACTCCCCAGGGATTGGCTACCCTAGCTCGTGTTTTATTCCCTGATAAAAGTTACTTGGTTAGTCATCATTGCCTTTAAGGAGGGTATCATCGGGTAACCAACCCGACTCATTGTTGCCAGGATGCATCCAGTGGTAGCCAGCCACATGAGAATGCCTTTCTGCTGTCCTTAGTCCGGCCCTTCGCCTTGGAATTAAGTACTCTTCGGGCTCACAAGCCTCACCACCACATCAAGGTGACAGCATTTGGGTGAAGTGAAACTAATTGGATTGTTTTAATTGGATTGTTTTTAATCTTCTTTTATATATATTTTTTTAGCTTTTTTCATGGAAACTTTAAGAAAAGGCAACTTGCCCTTTATGAGCTTTTCTAATTTCTAATGGTACTTTTCTAAACGTGTTCTTTACCTTTTGATAGCATGCTTCGAAGCCTTTCCTCTCGGCTATGTCTTTAAGTACCTTGTTTGATTCGAAAAATCCCCTTATCATACTCTTTCCTGGGGTATACTGGAAGGAGGAAAACCCCTCTTATTGCCGGAGCATCTTCTTGGGACCATTTTGACCTGTAACGCTGGATGCCTGTTGAGGTGGAAGGCTGAGATTACGCGGTAATGGTTTCAAGCCATTCTTCTGTTAGCTGTTCTGGTGTAGCTGACTGCAGGGCTGCAATGGTGTTAGGCGCTTGCTTGCCTTGAAGGTATTTTATTCTTTGGTAGATCTTCTTCAAGTCGCCCTGCTCTGTGGTTAACTCGGATAGACAGATAGACTCATGGGCCATTATGCGTTCTTTTGGTAGGGAGATCTTGGAGTTAGTGCAAATCTCCTCACTACAGATTAAATCTATAGCCTCGACTTGCTCCATTGTCAGTGTTCCTTTGTATGTGACCTCACTACTTCCTCCTTCCTTCCCCTCTTCCCCAACCTCGTCCTCGTCCATTTGTTCCATATCCTTCTCCCCGTCTGCCCTCTCGTCATCAACCTTCTCTCCATCGTCCTTCTTCGCCTTCATCGACACCTCCATCTCTTCGTCTTCCTCCTTAGGGTCTTGTATGCCTAAGTTGTTGACAATCATCAAATGGCTCTGAGCGCCAACGCAAGACCAGTCCCCAGTCATATAATACTGCTGAGCGGTATTTTCCCTATGACCTATGTGATGGTGTATCTTACGTTTCGCCACTGGCTCCGTATCATGGAGGGTCGAGGCTGCTAACTTTCTAATCTGGGTGCTGCTGACCTTTCGGCCAACAGCCTTTTGCCAAAAAGCAATAACTCGCTTTCCTATTGTTCCTTTTACAAAGGCGTTTCCCTCTTGTGTGATGAAAAGAGCCTCTTCCCCCTCTTTTGCAAAGTGAGGGCGGACGTACTTAACATAAGTTTGGATCTTCTTGTGTAGGCTTCTTTTCATGGCCAGAGGGGCAGGGCCTGCCTTTTCTGTTTTATGCCAGGATACATACAGATGTAGCCCTTATCCTCTTCCTCAGCCCTGGCAAAATCCCTCAACCTAGCATTTTCTAGAGGACCTGGATGTTGGGCATTCTCCAGGCCTAGTCTGACAAATAAGTAGTCTCTGACCACCGTGAATTCCTGCAACGTAAGGGGTCTTTCCGGACACACCTCCAGATAACTCACTGCGTCCATGGCCGGTTTTGTTTCATGGATTCTGGCTGCGTCTTCCTTTTGTACGGCTGTACTGGAGTCCTCCAGTATCTTCTCCCAATGCTCGGGCTCATATCGTTTGTTGATTGAGGAGCTCCACTGTCTTATTCTCTTGATCACGTTAGGTATTTTCTGCAGGCTTTCTTTTGTTACTCTGGGAAACCCTTGCACTCCTATCTCGGAGTGGTCCTGGTCAAACTCTAAGAACTTTACGAGAGAAGTTAGATAGGCCCTGACAGTCCCTGATCTCACATTTTCCTTGTCAAGTTGTGGCTGTACCCAGCTTTTCATGACATACAGGCCCCCGTTTTGAACGAAACAGTCCATGTTATCTTCATCTTCGTTTATTGCTTGCTTAAGTCGTCTAACGTTTTGACAATAATTTATCGATTGTCTATTGCTGTTCCCACCCCCATAAATGCTATTTAGGTTCTCGAAAAACATAAGCATGCAGTCAAACTTTGTCTTTGCCTTGCCTTTTCGATAGTACTTCTTCCATGTGTCCATCTCCGTGTCACTACTCCATTCCTCTGATTCGAACTCCTCAAAACTCCCTTCTGTCTCTCGTGCATCCTCTCGTTCATCTTCACTTTTACCTTCTTCTGATGCTTCTGCATCCTCTTCCCATCTTTTTCTAGCGTCATTGACCCCTCACTTTCTCCCTCGCCTTCGTATTTGTATTCTTTACTGTGGCGACGTTGAGACATACCTGAAGCTCCTTGGAACATGGATCTGGCTCTTTTTGGGCTTGGGGGTACAGCAGCATGGTGGTCTTCACTATAGTCACTCCAATCTGTGCCAAGTTCCTCTTCCAGGAGAAGCAGAGGCAGGTTAGAATTTCCTTCCCCTGACGGTTCCATGTCTGAATCACTATCTTTGCAAGTCTTCTTTTCCTTGAGCCCCCTAAACACGCTAACATCCCAGCGTATTTCTTTTCCCTTCCCCTCGTATTTTCTCGCTATTTTCATTGCTTGTGCATACTGGTTGGAATCTCTTGAGAGCTTATGCGTACGCTGCAAGTGGGTTGGGAGATGTTGCTGGACCTTTTTGCATACCGGGCATATTTCCTTTTTTCCTTTATATGTCTTGTACCCATCTTCATCTTTTTCCTTCCTTCCGGCTCCTCTTGTGTTATCCACGTGTTTCGACATTTGTATCAGGGCTTCTAACCTGCAGAGTGGAAGCTTCTCGTTTTTTTACGTGGATATTAAGAATATGTCGCCGCACTTTTTTTACCGTCGTCCCACACACTGCACACTTGTTCGCTCTACGTTCATATGCAGGAACGCCACTGGTATCCCTGCTGTGATGTGCTTGTGTCTGTAACTATTAAGACTCTAGAGGTCGCGTGATACTCCAATCTTAATAATTACAGGGGTAGCGAGGTGCGAGGCAATAGACGATTCGAACTCCACTTGATACTAACAGGTTTAATCAAAGTTCAAAGGTTCTGTTTCACAACATTACGGACCATTGATCGTAAACCAATAACGATGCGTTGCAATAGCAATAGTATTAACGGTAACGATACTAGTAGTGCTGGGAAACGGTAGCGATGACGATAGTAGCAATAGTAGCGGTAGCAGCGGTAGAAGTAGTAGTAGTGGTAGTAGTAGTAGGTTCGAACTGAAAACAACAATTAAATATGTTCTTACTTAAACTAACAATCATCATAGCAACATTGGCATATTGAACGTATAAACGTGATAATTGGTACTTAGGGAAAATAATTGCCGTACGAGATAACGAACAACTAAAATAAATCCAACGGTTCTAGAAGAAAATGGAGAACTAAAATAATCGTAACTATACTAAGCTTGACTCATATACTAATGGGTCCTAATGGGATGAAACTTAGAACGTTTCCTAGATTAAAGCTCCCTTTGGTGCATAATGACGCCGTAAAATTGGTAAATCGGCGTAATAATTCTAATATGATTCATTGAGGAGTTGACTTTGAAAATCTAACGACGAGTAGATACATAAACTAGCTAATAACAAAAAATGCAAAACTCACTTTGGTCGATGACTCGCACCAAATAGTAGCGGGTAGAACTGATTAGCGGATCCTGTGATCGTAGCGTGGCGACGAAGTACTACAATTTCTATGGCAGTTGCAAGCCTTTATCTAGATTCTGCTACGTGCATTCTGCCCTGGGCGTCGTCGAGAGCGTGTGATCTAAGCGTGAGGATATTTCCTGGCGGCAGTTTTAGCGGGAAGGGTGAGCGGAACACCACAAATTCTTAAACTGAAGCGTAATTCGTGTTAAGCACGTTTACTAAATTCTATTCAACTGTAATCACTAGTTGAAAATACCAAAGAAAGGAAGTTGAGATTTAACAATGGCGTTTCAAAACTAACAGTGTCTTCTTAGCCTTTTTGGCTGGAGGTGTACTGTTAGAGTCAGTTTGTTCGTGTTTGGAGGGAGAGGTACCGTCATTACGCGTTTCTGTCTCTACTTCCCCTTCCAAGATCTCAATTTGATCATTCACATCTGACTGTTCTATTTGTCCTAAGTTCCTTACTTTGATATCTGAATGGCATTCAGCCATGTGTATTCTCCTCAGGGAACCCATGTATCTCAATAGGAACATCATCAGGGTGCACCTATTTTTGGCTTGCACTGCCTAAAAGGCCACAACTGCCGTCTTATAGGATACGTGTAGTTCCATTGAACTCTTTTTCCCCATTTTTGCGTCTATCCACAGCTCCTGTGGTTGCTGGGTTTGTTGACTGCATTCATCATCCCCTTCACTCATTTTGTAATATATGTACGAAAAATCTCAATGATATTTCCTAGATTGGAATAATAACACATAGATATGAGGTAGTTGGTTTTCTGAACACTTACTATCACAGCCTCTATTCTGTGCAGCGTTAGAATACCCTTTTCAGGTGCCAAATTACTCCTAAGTTTGGGTTGTGTGTATTAAAAGGCCTCTGAGATATAGCCGTATAAAGTTTTTCCATTGTTTTCTGGCGCGGTGTAATAAGGACAAGCGAACTGTGTCCGCCACTTTGTAAAAAACTTTATCCGGTAATGTCTCAGTGGGATTATCATGGTTTTCATTTGTATTTAGAGATGTTCCTTTTGCCACGGGGTACAACAATTGCATCGAAGTGGATTAGTGCAGCTGAACATGTCGCATGGTTATTTTAAAGTTAAATTTTTTGCATAAATTGTGTCTTAATTACCGGCGCAGTATCAGTATGGTATCAGTATATATAACGCTTATTGTTATTTTCAGAGGGTAACCTAAGGTAATATGATGGCATTATCACACATAAAATTAACCTTTGTATTAAAAATTCCTGGGTTTTTAGCGTTTAATCCGTGGAATTAGACTTTTCTGGGTGATATTGGGACCTTGCGATTTTGTTTTTGTAGTAAATTAAGGAAATGGATTTGAAACTGGAAATCGAACACCTCCATGACTAGGGGAGGTCCGTCACTACATGCATACCATACCCCAGATAAAACAAAGTACTCTTACTATATTTTAAATGCTTTCAAAAGTTGTCTTCCTTAGGTAAACTGGTTAAATTTCTCAAGGGCGTAGACGATGGCTAACATTTCTTTCTCTATCTGCGCATAGCGTGTCTCAGTTTCTGTGAGAGCACAACTTGTATAAGCTACAGGCTTCTGATCTTGAAAGAGGGCTGCGCCTAGTCCCTTTTGACTGGCGTCGCACTGCATAGCTAGGTCACTAGACGGGTTGTAGCTGAGAACTGGCGCCTCTGTGACGAGTTTCTGTATTTCTTGAAAGGCATTTTCTTGCTCCTGTGTCCAAGACCATTGGACATTCTTGCGAGTGAGTCAGCGTATCGGCTCCATGCTGTCAGCGAGTTTGGGCAGGAATTTTGCAAGGTAATTCACAAAGCCGTTCAGGCGTTGAACCTCTTCCACATTGGTGGGCTTAGGCATCTCCAAGATTGCTTTGGCTTTCTGTGGATCGATTTTGATTTCTTCGTTTGTCAGTTCATGTCCCATGAAAGTGACTTTCTTTCGTCGCAATTTAAGTTTGTCCAGGTTAAGAGCCACGCCCATGCAACAGCATCTTTCTAGGAATTTTAGGAGCCTTCGATCATGGTCTAAACTGGCTTCTTCTTCTTCGGTGTTTCCAACACCGTATATCAGAATATCATCTGTGATGTCCAGTACTCCTTCTAGGCCTTCTAGAGTTTGGTTTACTCTTTTCTGGAAAATCTCCAAAGAGACCGATAAAGCAAACGTCAGTTTTCGCCAGCGGTATCTACCAAATGGTGTGGCGAAGGTTGTTAGGAGACTTGACTGTTCATCAAGATGGCAGTGCCAATATCCCGAGTGGAAATCGACCGTTGAGAATATTTTGGCTTTTGATAGCTCCAGGAGAATGTCATCAAGGACGGGGAGCTGATATCGCTCTCTCTTGAGGGCTTTGTTAAGTGGTCTCTGGTCTATGCAGATCCTAAGGGCTCCCGATTTCTTGGTTGCTACGACTACACTACTACCCCATGGCGTTGGCTATTGGGGAGATGACTCCTAACTCTTCAAGTCGTGTGAGTTCCGTCTTGAATTTTTCTTTTAGTGCTGTGGGTATTCTCCGAGTTGGAGTGACTTCAGGCCTCACGGTTCCATCCACTTCTATGTGTACAACTCCAGAAAACAGCCAAGTTGTCGTTCAAACACATCAGGAGTGAGAGAGTTGTCGTACCACAAGCTCTGCGACAAGACATAAAACAAAGAATCCACTCGTCTCACATGGGAACTGAATCTTGCTTACGCCGTGCACGAGAGTGTGTATTTTGGCCCAGAATGAATGCTGAAATCAAAGAAATAATCGCAATGTGCGAAACCTGTAGCAAATTTGGAACTAGTCAGCCCCAGGAACTCCTCATGCCTGAGACGCCCTCGAGGCCATGGGAGAAAATCGGAGTCGATCTCTTCTTCTTTGACAAGAAAGATTTCCTTATTACAATTACAGTTGACTACTTCAGTGACTACTGGGAAGTTGACAAGTTAAACAACACCCTGAAGTAAACTTTTCAATACTGGCAAATTAATCGCTTCTAAGTTAAACAAAAGTAAGAGAGAACACCAGAATTTTCCTTTGAAGCATCCTTGAAATTCCTTGACTGCTAAATAAACAGAGTGGATGCCCAAGACTTGCCTGTATTGTTGTAAACTGTTCCGCATTTAAACTGTAAACTGTTATCTGAAAGTTCTCACAAGCGCTCAGTTTTGCTGAAAGACTGTTTTACTCAAGGTATTCTCAGTTTTACTTACGGTATTCTCAGTTTTGCTCAAGGTATTCTCAGTTGTGCTCAGTTTTGCTCAAGATGTTCTCAGTTTTATTCAAAGTATTCTCAAGGTTGCTTCAAGGTTTTGTAGGAGACACAGGCTCGTTGATCAGAGAGACAGGTTCTCCTGACCTTAGAGTCGATTTCGGCTCTCATGCAGTGTATTTCTGTGTAAAACAACATAACAACGATATAATTATGTTCGTAAAGTACAATTACTCACCTTATGTTCCAAACTGTATCGCAAAAGACAGGACAAGAAAATCGAACATCCAAAACCTGTAGAGAAACGATTCTTCGATAGCGAAGAAGAAAATCGTACATCGAAAACAAATTATGCCACAGATTGTAATTATCTACTGTCATGATGCCGTGCTACTCGTTGAATATCGTAAAACTTTGTCGTACGGATATCGATATTTTTAACATTTGCCCTACCCCACCCCTGCTAAAAAGGAAGTTGATCACGATTCGATGTCCACCCGTGATCCAAACATCCTCCCTCGTCTTTGCTTACATAGGGCAGACATTAGCATGTCCTCCCAAAAATGAGAGCGCACTTATGAGCAGTAAGGACGCAAAGGCACTGTACTACCAACAATACCTGCGCAGTTTCTTTTGAGAAAACCAAGCATCTTATTAGCTTTGGCTACAATCATAACTATGTGATCTTTCCAAGAGGTATCATTTGCAATCACAATACCTAAATCTTTTTCAGATGACAACCTCCACATTAATACCATTTAAACTATAGCTACAAGGTGGACTAAGGCGTTTCCTAGAAATGCCCAGGTTACTGCACTTAGTAGGCTGAAAAAACAACTCATTTCACAACGACCAATTTGAAAGGGCATCTAATTCCTGCTGCAGTTTCAAGTAATCAGAATGATGGTTAGTAACCTTGTAACATTTTGAGTCATCTGCAAACATGGCCATCGTCGCACTGGTAACTACATTAGGCATGTCATTAACAAATAATAAGAACAGTATCGGACCCAATTGTGACCCTGGCGGGACATGACCCCACATCGGTCCATCAAAGAGAACGTTCCATTTACCACCACTCTCTGACTCCTCCCAGTTAGGTAGGAGTGAAACCAAGATAGTTAAGGGTCTTTAATTCTAAAAGGTAATAGCTTAGAAACCAGCTTAGCGGGACATACAGAGTCAAAAGCCTTGGCAAAGTCGAGATAGATAATATCAGTTTCAATCCCATGATCCAGCGTGCCACCAATATTATGCAAAGCTTCTAAGAGCTGTGTGACACAAGACCTTCCTTTTTTAAAACCATGTTGGAATGGATACAGTAACTCCTTCACGTGTGGGACGAGACGCGAAGCCACACAATGGTCTTGGATATAACTGGTAGTAGAGACACAGGACAGTAATTACTCGGGCTTCTGTAGGAAAGCACGAGTCTTGAAATACCCTCTGTTCTTTCTTTGGTCACCCAAATGGGGGTCATGTTCCCAGGCATTCCTTGCGTGGACCGCAGGAACTGGGGACGAGAGTGCGACATCATGCACTCACTCTTCGTAAACAACATGATTTACAGAATGCCTGTGTTTTGTGAAGACCGTTTTGCAAAAATACAAATGCACACGCTGGCCGTGATAGGCCCACACTAAATGATGTGGGGTGTTGATCCACGAATTCTTTAGCTTGAAGGCTAGACAAATGTGCAGAGTTCAAACTAGTTCTACGAGATAACAAATTAACTATATGTTAGTTGCCAAAACTGTGACAGCCGATGGAACAACAAACTATGATGCTGAGACGAACACATCACTTGCTGAAAAAACAAGGAATGTTTGTGAACACAACTTCGAAGCTGGCGCTAACAACAGCGAATTGGATAAGGATACTGACAGAAGCAACTTGAACAATAGGGTTGAATATCTAAGCTTAGTTCTTCCATTAAATATCCTGTTTCTGTTATTGGTTTTTATTGGGCTCCATACTTCTAAAGCGATCATAGATGTTGGTTTGCTCTTTGCCTGGAATTGCCTGTGGTTGATAGAATAAAGACATCATGAATACTCTTGACGACTGTGATATTCTAGAAAAAGTTGTCAGTATGACTAATGTACATGAACATATTGTTGTTACAGTGTCAATAAAAGTACAAAAATTCAGATCTCATTTTGCAAAGTATGTATATTATGACTATACGCGTGATTTGTTTTTCACTCAAGTAATTGAACTGACTGTTGGCACAAATAACCTTCAAAAAGTGGTATTGGAGTGACTGATAAGCAAAATTCCCCATTCAGCTCTGGCGTGTAGTTTCGTATACATTTTACGCGTGGTAAATGTTCAAGTAAAACATTCAACACGAAGCCCAAGTGAACGCTCCTCAAGCGTCTTGTTGTCAACAAGGTCTTTCTTGCCTTTTTTTAAAACTGGAGGAACATTTGCTCTCTTCCAATCAGATAACTGAAAGCCATGACTTAGACGGAAATTTATAATCGCTGTTATAGAGGGAGCTAGAGACTCTGCACATTCTTTCAATATGGTCGTAGGTAGTTTACCAGGACCGATAGCTTTATGAGTGTCCTATGAGCGTAGTATATCCTCAATTTTGTCAACTGACACTATAATGGGAGCTAAAGAGTTCTTTACTCCTGAAAGTATAGGCACGTCGACATTTACTTCACAGGCAGAATGATCTTTGTATATAGATTTGAAAAAGTCATTGAAAGCCTCTGCACGTCCTAGGTCATCAGAAAAGACAGCATTATTGTAAGTCACCATATCCGTCCTTTCCGTGTAAAGTATAATTTTTGAGAAGTGCATTCTTAATCAACTAAAATTTTATTTTATGATTGAGGATATCTTAGTATCTAATCAATATGGCTTTAGATCTGGGAGCACCACAACTGATTGCTTGGTAGAACTAATGGATGAGACAACAAAAGCTATTGATCAAGAAAAATATGCGGTTTCTATTTTTCTTGATTTAAGTAAAGCATTTGACCGGGTCAATCACTCTATTCTGTTATCTAAACTTAACTCATATGGTATTCGAAGTATCGAGAATCAGTGGTTTAAGTCTTACTTGAGCAACAGGAAACAAAAGGTATTTGTTAATGGTATCGAGTCTAGTTCTCTTTTAATAAGCTCAGGTGTACCGCAAGGGTCGATTCTAGGTCCTTTTCTTTTTCTAATTTATATTAATGATATTGTTAAATCGACCAACTACTTCTCTGTAAGACTATTTGCTGATGACACTTCTTTAACTGCGACTGGTAAAGATTAAGAAGTACTTCTACAGAGAATAAACTCAGAATTGCCTGCTATTTATGAATGGTTATGCTCAAACAGATTAACCTTGAATTTAAGTAACACAAAATACCTGGTTTTTCAACCACGTCAAAAAAGAAATTATAATTTACATATCCCTCTTAAACTAGCAGACCGGTACCTAGAGCAGTCTTTTAGTGTTAAATATTTAGGACTCATTATTGATTGCTCACTGTCTTGGCACGACCATATTGATTATATAAGTAATAGAATTA
This sequence comes from Ricordea florida, assembly GCA_949710005.1. Taxonomy (NCBI): domain Eukaryota; kingdom Metazoa; phylum Cnidaria; class Anthozoa; order Corallimorpharia; family Ricordeidae; genus Ricordea; species Ricordea florida. The sequence continues at coordinate 18,814,072 of OX453279.1, forward strand.
GCAAAAGTGTAAATGTTATTGCGAAAGTAAAACCCTATGTGACATCTCAATCCTTAATAAGTATTTATTATGCACTTATATATCCCCATTTAACTTATGGTTGCGTACTGTGGGGTAATAATTACGAGGCTCCATTGTCACAATTGGTTAGACTACAAAACAAAGCTATTAGAATAATTAACAATGTGCCACTTCGTGATCATATTACTCCCCATTATGTAAACCTTGGTCTTATTAAGCTTCCTGACATTGTTAAACTATATACCTGCCAGCTATTATATGACCACTTAACTGATGAAAAACCGTCTAATTACACCGTATCTCTGGTATCTGAGCAACATAACTAAAATACTCGAAGTGCATCCTTACAACACTTAAACCTCGGTTTCTCCAGAATAAATACAAGGAAATTTCGCCCCACTGTTATTGGATGTTACTATTGGAATGACCTTCCTTTATCTATACGCAACTTAGCGACTAGAAAACATTTTAAAAAAGCACTCTTTCAGTATTATTTTGCTCAATATTAATTAATTCATACTTCTTCCTCTCCTATGTCAAGTTTAACTTTTTTACCCTAATTTGTATTGTCAATTAAAGAAAGGCATCCAATTAGCTTGCTATATTTTTGCCCTTTTCCATTTCTACTCTTACTTGTGTACTTTATATTTATCTTTGTAATTCTGGAATGGAATAAATAAATAAAATGAAAAATGAAATGAAATGAAGTCACCTTTTCAGGAATCGGCTTTTTGTTTTTAAAAGAGAAGTGTGACCAAAAATGCTGGGAGTTCCTGTGGATTTCTTCACTTATTTTTTACGTAGTTTTTTCTTTCATAGCGTAGACGGGTTTTGATTTGCTGTTTAATCTATTTTTCTTGATTTTCTTGATGCACTTCCACATCGTCTTCTTTTTGTGTATTTCTTTTGCTAGGTCATTTGAAATCCACGGAGGACGATTAGAGCGCTTGCAATTTACCTTTTGGACATAGTTGTCCAATGCAGCAAAAACAAAATCATTCCATAGTTTCCAAAGAATTGACCAACAAACTGATTGTTTGGAGGACGATAACGGTTAATTAATAAAATACTACGGTCATATTTTAAGTAATTAATTTCGACAACAACCATCTCCAAGCTTGAGAAAACGGACGGTACTTCAAGTTGAACTGACGACAGCGAGCTTTTAATAGCTGTCATAACGCCATCGCCAGTTCGACCAACACGATCGCATCTGCAGATGTTGTTAGCAGTAGGACGAATCTCATGATCAGTAATTGCTTTATTTAACCAAGTTTCGGTCAAACAAATGACATCGAGATCATTTCCATAAGCTGTCACGAAGGATACCAAGTATAGATTCATATGAAGAACCATCTACTGCTTGAAAGGCCTTTAAACCTCTGACATTTTGCATAAAGCAGCCTAATGTTTTTTATGTGGTCCTGGATTAGTAGACACATCACCACAGCGTAAGAGGATCAGTCTATCAAGAGAAATAGCTAAGCATAAACCGCCATGCTTGACAAACTTCATAAGTTGTCTGTTCAGCCTTGATGATCCCTCTCTCTCAACGACAGCGTTATTTAACTTAATTTGCAGAGTCAAGTGAAGTCCCAATGTATTTAGACTTGAATCTTGCCTCAAGAAGGATATATACAGTCAAATTAAGTATAGCATCAAGCAAAATGAACGGAGCTTAACGAACACGTCCGCCATCTTTGACTCACTGGTTTCCTGTTTGACTCACTGGTTTCCTTCCACAAAAGGAACACAGGTGTCCCATGCTTACTGTCATGGAGTGCATGTATTTTCACAGCTGCAGCCATATAAGGGCCTGAAATCTACATCCGTAGTGAGGTGGGAATGTGTGTTTCCAGAAAATATCCATACCCATCCCACGAAAGGTCCTTGGAAATTTTGAGGGAGGGAGGGGGTTCAAACGAAAAACTTTCCATGCGGGAGGTATGTGTTTTCCGGAACCACACAATACCTGCCTGATATCCTTTGTGAAGGCTTTGTCTGGATTGCTTTAAATCAAAGCCACAGATTCAAAATTGAAATATCTGAAAATTATATTAAACAAAATTACAATTGATTTCCGTGTTCCTTTTTATGTTGTAAAATACGCATGTTTTTAAAATGAAGGAAACAACCTGATTCTGCCATTTCTTACACGTTACCAAAGAGGTGTCATACCTTGTACATCAAAATTTATAAATGTGGGGTCTACTCCAAAGACCAAGCAGGTAGCAAACGCAACTGCAAAAACTCCATGGTCACTGCCATTTGTTTGTTGCTGAACTGGCGTCGGGTCAAGAGCAGTCAAACATCCCTCTGAGAAATCATTTGTTTGTTCCTCTACCTGCTGAATTATGACCGAGTCATGATGGAGGCTATAAAAAAGATTTACATATCCAGGCACACATCCAGTTGAGCTAAGACACACCCAATGATCGTTCCCAGTGTGCAAATTGGAACCAATTCACCACTAACAACATCAAAATTTCTAACAGAGCCAAGTGTAAATCGCTGAAAACCTGCGATTGCCGGATTCTCAAGCTGTAATAAATCAGAGGCTCCTTCGAGATACCTCATGGTACAGTATGTGGTAACTATTCCATGAAGTGTTGTCCTTTCCCCAGACCATGAAGTGTTCATTCCGAATAGTTCGTTTTGTGCACTCTTGCTACAACTGATCGATTACTCGTTGTCCAAATTGGAGACATCGTAACTTTTAAGACTCTACAACCCATTTCTTTCCCCTCGAGCATTCTTGAACACATTTCCTGTTCGTTCGCGAGATCTTCAAAAGTGTATTTTGATCAAAGATGGAGCGAACGGAACAAAAACCCGCCTTGACATCTTTGCGTCGGGCTCATCAGAACAGACGCCATTTTGTAAACATGTGCTGCCGCTTTGTCTCACCCCCTCCCCGCACATATGTGAACACAAAACAATTGCACGACTTTGTGGACAAACCTAAACCTAGTAGGGGAGAACCTGTTAAATTCACATTTAATGCGTAAATTAATTGTCTAACGGGAATGGAGTGACAAATCCAACCATTACTATACCTCATGGTATGACATACATACCATGAGGTAAAAATGAGCTTGTTGGATGACATCACAGTCTAGCCATCCAGTAGGATTAACAATTAAATTAAAATGGTAGTCTGTTAGATTTGCCAACACACTGGTCTTATCAGTTTCTCCCTGGGTGACTTTCGTAATAACAACATGACTTTCATTCTCACTACTGGAGGAATCTGATGAAAAAGAACAAGTGGTAGAGGTGTTATTAGCTTGGGCAAAATCAAATCAAGACAATTAAGGTGGAAGTACTTTCCATTTGCGCAGCTTTTTTCATGGCACTCAATTAACCTGTCTGTAGGGGTAGGCTTTGCCTTGCAACTACAAATGCTGTCACATTTCATTGCTGCATGATCTGACACAACGGTAGCTCGTGGGGATTTTGTGGTATACCTTTTTCTCTTGAACTGAGGAAGTCTGCAACAGTGAGGGCAGTACCAGGTCTTTGGCATTGCCATGGAGGTGAGAGAGACACGATGGGTGAAACCTTTGATAAAGGCAGTCCTTGTTACTACAAAAAATGCTGTTGTAGTCTCTTTCTGTTCGACAGAAACAAATGGCATCCTTGCTTGGTAATGAAGGTGGTACTATGCACCTTCCGTTGTGCCACTGTCCCAAAAGCTTTTGGAGAATGCATATTCTCCAGAATGTTTCCAGCTTAGGCAAAACAAAGTTCCATTGCCGATCATCTGGAAATGTACGCTGCAGAAATAAGTGACTGTTTTTCGCCTTATCAATTGCATAGATCACAAAGTCATCATACTGAAGGTTTGGAACCGAGAAAAGCTGCTGCTGTACTTGATAGTAGTAGCTGTCGCTCTTTTTCAGCTGTAAATTGCCATTTACTTTTTCCAGGCAGGAATTTTTATGTTGAACATAGTCGTCAAAGTTGCCATCAATGATACCTATTTGACATTTAACTTCCCCACATCCTCTTTCACAACAGTCACATGATACGAGAAAATCAGGAGTGGCATGAAGAAATGAATTCTCTTGGTTGATGAATAACCCACACTTCTTGATTTCTAAGCTCCCATGACGTGCTTTCATAGATGCTTCATACGCGTTTATGGCATCAATTTCGTGCTTTTGGCCATACCTCGTATCTTTAGTGTTGACTTTATAGAGGCTTGGATAACAAATTGTCTCAATCAAAGACACTGAAAGGCACTCAGATGCAGAAATTCTACCAGCAAATTGTCTATAAAAACCAGAACCACTTGCTTGAGTTCGTGCGCTGTGCTGATTTCTATTTTTTTGATGTGTTCCTCAGAAACACCTAGTGTTACTTCAACACACATTTTGATTAATTTCGGGTAGTCCAGCTCAAGATTTTCCGTTTCAAATAAATCAGGAGTATTTGCCAGTGTGCGGCTTTCATCAGTAAACAGGTCGGAACAGGGATCAATTAAGCTAAGTGCTACCGCTTTGATTTTGCAAGCGTTTAGTTTGGCATAGACCTGCTGCATTTCCCCATCTGATGAAGTCGCATTCGATGCCAATGTTTAATCACACCATTCTTCTAAAATTTTTCTTCCTTCCCCAGTATTTTGATGTGATATCTCAGTTTTCTGTTCCAGCGTGCTTTTGAGCTTTTTTTTGCTGATAAAAGTCTATTTCCCTTACCTTTGCATATGGTACTTCGTTGACATATGTTGGTAAAATCCATGTGCATTTTGCTTGAGTACAGGCGAGCTTTCCTTGAATCCGTGTCATAGGTTCGATGTAAAACGTCACGCTCGCTACAGGGGAACATGATTCAGCCCGTTCTGCCTTGCAGCCCAAGCAATGTGTATATATAATGGTGTCGTCCTTTTCTACAGTGATGCAAATGGATCGTTCATTCGCTGCCAGTGTCTCACCTTGGCCACAAAAACAATCTTGCCCACGATTTCGTTCCCTTGAACTAACGCAACGAAACCAGAAACCATGTGGTTGTACGCCTCCAAACTTTTGAAGGCCTTAAACTGCTTGTTTGTGGAATAGCTTCTCTCCAAAACTAAACAGGAAAGTAAGACTTTTATAGAAGGCAAACATTCTGAGCTAAAGTGCTCGCACTGTATGGCTGCTGGATCTACGCCAACCACAGAAAGTTTCTTCAAATAGCGCTTTCGAGGTTTGTTGCATAGGATGAAGACACTGCAATTTCACCTTGTGATTTTGAGTTGCTTTCTTGGGAAATATCCATTGGAAAGATGAATTATTTAAAGACTTTGAAAGTGAGCACTTAGAAAATGCATAGATTTCCATATAATTTCGCACCTCGCATGGCCACCAACATTGCGGAAACCTAATTTGCATAAGCTTTGCATAAGAATTTTTTTATTTTTGATTACATTTTTTTAATTTTTGACTTGATATTTTACTATTTGGACATTTTGTCCGCAACGGAATGCCATAGTGCATACAGGTGTTCCCATGTTGACCTTGTTTTCCCATGTACACCCTTTATCCCCAGTACAACCTGTTAACCCTTGTACACCTTGTCTACCCTGTACACCCTGTCTACCCTGTACACCCTGTAGTCCCTGGTACACCTTGTATTCTCATGTATACCCTGTATCCCTTATATACCCTGTATTGTCTTGAAGACACTGTATCCCCTGTAAATCCTGTAACTCCTGCATACACTGTATTTCCTAGTACACCCCGCACACTCTGAACTGGGCGTTAGTGCACATATGCAGTCTGGTGAGAATCTCAACTTACGTTCTAATTCGCTACGCTCAAATGAACGTAAATTATTTTCCTCTTAAAAACAGGAATAATTAAATACAACAAATTGATGGTTGGATGCTCAGGCAGTCCAACAACTGACGTTTAATCAAGGTTCACACCTACTATTATGATAACACAAATAAACTGAATCTGACTAAATAAATGCTAGTTTACAAGCCAAGCTGACTAGTTACTTGTAAACGCTTAGAAACATCTTCGAGAATATACATATCTTTGGCAGTATCAGAATTCCACCTTCCGTGCAGCTTGAGTACCCTTTCTGAAAGATTAGGATTATAATTAACGGCAGAGGTGGCACCACCAGACCTTAAACTATGAAGACCGTACAACTTATGATCCACCCCTACTTCCTTAAGGCACTCTCTAAAGATTTCCCTACATCTGGTATATGATAATTTAACTCCATATAACTTGTAAGAATTGGTGGACTTGAAAAATCTTACTGGACGGAAAAGAGCAACTGAACTGGAAAGATCAATATTACACATGGAAATATACTTTTCCAAAAGCGTATTCGGGAAATACTGGCTATTTAATCTCTTAATATAAACATAATTATCTTCACGATAAATGTCATTTTTAGCCCTGGGAACAAACACTCTAAGATAATCAGGAAAAAATTCACGATGCACGGGCGCGATGTTACTAAGCTCATCATAACAAAAAAAAACCGCAAAGCCTAACGAGCAGATACAAGCAACACGTACGTCCTTAAGATTAGCAGAAGGACTGGCAAACTTATCAATAATACTCTTAATAATCTCAGCAGATATAGGGGCTTTTTTTAACACTAACTGGCTTAGTACGTTTAGCAGCCTCCAACAAATTATGGCAAATAGAAGAATCCAACGGATTGGCGCCGTTACTTAGGCCAAACGAGTGAAACCACTTAAGAGCTGCATGAGTCAAAACTAAAGAGGCATATGAGCTTGAACTCTTATAAACCTTATAAAGATAAGAAACTATAAACGCAACAGGAAAAAGGAGGCACCAGCCGAACCCCGGAAAAATTACAATATTCAATAAACTTCAAAATCTATTCCTTATATCTCTTCGTTGTAGAGTCCGCTTTAGACTTAAGCAATATCGAAATAAGCTCTCCTAAGTCTGGCTTTACACTAACCGGTAAGGACCTCCAACCGCGGTCTGAGCCAAACGTCTATAAGGAGAAAACAAAAGAAATAACAGAAATATAACCGCCAAAGCAGTCACATGCTTCAAAAATACTTTTACTCGAACATGACAAAACGGTAAGCGCCTCCACAAAAACATTGTAAATAATACCAAATCAGGCCAGTGCCTCTATCCACTGAAAAATACATGGACAAACGTCCCATGGAAATAAAGCTAAAGAGACTTAAGAAAACTTCATACGAACAGCCAAGATGAACCCAGTGAACCTAGCACTACCCAAAAACGAATTAGTGTTACGCCCTTGCTCTAAAGCAGTAGCACCAAAACACTTACAATCTACTATAAATCTAGAAAATTTTCTAGAAATAATGGGTCAGAAAAATGACGACGGCCAAAAGGGCACGACTATAGTGGCAATGGCCCTGGAAACGTGCAAATAATGAATAGCTCTAGCAATAAGGCTTACAGGAGGAACAACTAGGCAATTCTCACCATCCAAATTTTGCGCGAAAAAATCCACCCCGCCACAGTCTGGGTTGCAAAATCTAGAGAAGAACTTGGAAACCTTCTTATTATAATAACTGGCAAAACAATCCACTGAATGAACCCCCCAGCTTCCCTCTAGAGGCCTGAAACAATCGGCTGAAATCTGCCAATCATCTATATCAATAATACGACTAATATAATCAGCTCTCTCAATTTCATTGCGAGGGATCCACTGAACTTCTAACTCTATACCATTATTGGCACAGAACTGAAAAATCTGCAGGGCAATAGCATGTAAATCACTTCTCATGCTTCCCACTTGTATGATTTTACATGCACTTTGACTATCAGAAAACCACTTCAGATAAGAGCCTATAAGTAAGGATAAAAATGAATGTATGGCGAACAATATGGCAGATAACTCCCTCCATGTAGAACTTCTTCTACGTTCTTCCAAATCCCATTGCTTATTACAAACTTGTTCGCCATTAATATCTAGGTGAGCACCACACCCTGTGCCGCTTGCATCCGAATATACTACATAATTAGACATTCTATATGGAGAATCCGACACTACCCTACAACTCAGTTGCTTTAAATTAGCCTCCCAAAAGTGCAGTTCCCTAACACAATATTGATCAAGATAAAACTTGGGAGTCCCAATCCTGGGCCGAGGCAACTGAAATAGAGCAATACCTCGTCATTAGTCTGGAAATATTACCAAAAACCGCCCCACCAGAAATAATCCTACCCACGAGTGAGGCCAACTTCCGAGCCGATACCAAGCGATCACTAAAAAGAATCTTATTAACAGATTTAGCGATACTATTTACCCGTCACTCAGAAATTGAAATTGTTCCATCAATGGTGTTCCATATAATCCCCAACCATTCGAGAACCTGACTCGGACACCATTGAGACTTCTTATCGTTGGTGATAAAACCTGACTTCCTTAAATCAGACGAAATATTAGTAGCTAGGACTGCACAGGTGTCACGGTCGGAATCTATCAACCAGCCATCATCAAGAGATAAAGCAATATTAACGCCGTTAGACCTCCAATACTTCTCAAGCGGCTTAAGGCATTTTGTAAAAATGTAAGGTGCAGAAGACAAACCAAAAGGAAGAACTGTAAACACAAAATAACGTATGGAAGCTTCCCTTGCAAACTTCCATGCAAACCCCAAAAACCTAAGATGATCTGAATGAATTTCAATATGGTGGTAACCGCTTTTAAGATCAAAAGTTATCATAAAAGAACCCTTTTGGAAATAAGATAAGGCAATCTTCCAATCTTCATACTTGACTCTGTGCTTAATAAGAAAATTGTTGATGTAACGTAGATCAAGAATTAACCTCTTTTTACCACTGGGCTGGATGGACACACTCAAAGGATTGACAACATCAGGTGGCCTATTTAGTTCCATAACCCTACCTGAATGTAAAAGCTCCAAAATGGCTTCATTAACAAACTCTGAATGAACCAAAGCCGATCTATTATTTCAGGAGATAGACCCAGGAGGAATTTGCTGAAAAGGCAAACGGTAACCCTTGCATATAACTGATACAATGTAACAAGGGGCACCAATGCTGTGCCAAAACTCTGTGTGTCTTCCTAGACTACCCTTGACTTGTGATAAAACTGTCCCACTAGATTCTTCAAACTCACAAGCTTCTTTTACCTCCATCGGCAACCCCTCCTGCTCCGGGTCTAACAACTGTGGCACTGCTCGAATAATAGACGCCGCTCCTGTTTGAGATGGCAGGCAATGGGACTCAGCAGTTCTTGGCCCAATGTCCTGGGCGGTTGCAACGGTAGCAGCGACCGGCACTCGAAGCATATTCTGAACGGCCTAAAATAACAGAAAAATAAAATGTAAAACAGGGAAAGAAGTTGGAGCGGGTGGGTGGGTGGGAAATGAAATAAACGTCAGGAAGGAGAACGCGAGCGAGAGGAATCTAGCAACTCTTTGAAGCCTTAAATACTAAACCCAAGCAACCACAAACTCCCTGGAGACACACCATAACGGCGTGCTCCAAAAAAAAGACGACAAACATAAGCTGCTAACTAACTACGTAAACTTCATACCAGCAGAAAATACATTTACGTTCTAATTCGCTACGCTCAAACGAACGTAAATTATTTTCCTCTTAAAGACATGAATAACTAAATACAACAAATTGATGGTTGGATGCTCAGGCAGTCCAACCAAAAAGAACCGAGAACTTCACAAAGTACAAATAAATAGAGGTCTTGCTGCGAAAAAGCTGAAAATCACTAGAAGACTTAAATTTTTTCGAAGTGTTACCGCTGTTACTTTTTGCTTCTTTTCGTTTCTTCTCAGCGGCAGCTTTGGCTTTGCGAATCTTCTTTTCATCTTCAGAGTCTGAGGCGAGATCATCGCTCTCATACTCTTGGACAACAAGCCAACCATCTCTGTTCTTGTCAGCAATTTTGATCAACTTCTGACGCTTCTTGATGATCAGCTTTCCTTCTGCAACCAACTTGTGAATACCAGCCGGACTACTAGAACTCTCATCGATTTGTGTTAATAAATTGTCCAACCGCAAATTCACCTCGAACTGCTTACGGTTGCCTTTATACTTAATGTCCGCGGCTTCTTTATCGAACTTAGCACTTCGTTCAAACTGCTTCCCTTTCTCTTCCAACTGCGAGGTCAGATAACCTTTAAAAAGCGAGAAAACCTCATCAACCAACTCTGAGTTCGAAGAAGAGTTTTGAGATACAATGTCGGCTTGGGCGATGGAAGGCGCCGAACCACTCTCTACCGTGAGGCTCGTAGCAGTCTTCTCAGCCATCGAAAAATGAAATGAAATAAACGTCAGGATGGAGAACACAAGCGAGAGGAATCTAGCAACCCTTTGAAGCCTTAAATACTAAACCCAACCAACCACAAACTCCCTGGAGACACGCCATAACGGCGTGCTCCAAAAAAAAAAAAAGACGAGAAACATAAGCTGCTAACTAACTGCATAAACTTCATACCAGCGGAAAATACATTTTTCTTTCCATCCTGAAGCGGCCCTAGAATCTGCTTTAAGGTATACATGGCAATGAAAGACAAGGGAAAACACACTCGTGACGGTTTATTGCTGTTTCAAAACACAACGTCCTTAAGTTTCCTGAGTAGCCTGAGTGACTGCTGTGATGCTTGAGAAATAAACATTCATGTAAATATTTTAAAAACTAGAAATATGACTCCCGCAAAACCTCGCAAAGCTAGTATTTAAAGGAATCATAATGGTTTTACCTATGAGGGATAAGACCTCAATTTATCTATTTACTTATTATTATTATCATTTTCACTTTTTGTATTTTCTCATTTCTTGTAATTATTATCATGATTATTATTATTGTATTAATCCTAATCATTCTTATTACTGGTATTGATATTATTATTATTTTTTATATTTAACATAATATACTGTAATGGGGTGGGGTTGTATGTTCTAACCTGGAAAAAGGTATTTCACTTTTGAACTCAATATTTTCTTACTCGGAGGATGAGTTGAATGCTCCAATTATTTATTGTTTATGCTTTTTTCTTATAACTGCATGAGATTCATTGTAAGAAGAATCTTCTGATTAGATATTTTATTGTCTACTGCAGTCATTATTTCATTCCTAGGTAACCACAATTGAGAGCATTGTGAATAGTGCATGTTTCAATTTGTGTACTCTCTTCAGTTGCAATGGTTCCCCCAGTGGTAGATAGAAAAATTCCTCTTCCCTCAAAAAGAGATGCCATATCAACAGAACTGTGAGATACAATGTCATTACATAAAAAAATTGGAGGTAAAACAGTTGGATTTTACAAAAACTTTGAACAAATGTTTGGTAATAGTGAGTGCCAACTGTATAGTATGTGGTTGTGCTATTTTTAGGTCATATAAAAACAATACATGTAAGAAAGAGTTATTGAAATCTTAATATGTTGAAAAAGATAGCTGCACTTGATATGCCTGTAAAAAATAATGTGAAATCAACATCAATCAGTCAAAAGTATATGCCACGTGAAAGTTTAATTGTGCTGTTACAGAAACAGGCAAAATATCCATACCCAACCAGAGAATAGTATATGATTTTGAATATATGAAAATTTCGATTATAAGAACTGCAGAAGAAAGATTTGATATAAGGATGGTATTTCATTGAAAAAGTCATGGCAGCTAGAGGTATTGAACTGTAACCAATGACATATAGTAATGAGAAGCACTATTTTTATATTACTATCATTATTATAATTATCATTATTATTATTACTGGTATTGATATTATTATTATTATTATTGTTATATTTTTTATGTTAAACATAATATATTGTTATGGGGTGAGATGCATGTCCTAATCTTGGTAAAGGTGTTGTTACTCTACTACTACAAACAATACAAAAATCTTCTTAATAGGCTTTCCATCAGAGGTGGTAGTAATCAAAACAGCTCCAAAGAATACCATTTCTTCTTTAAAGCTTAGAATCTAGTGCAGTCATTTGTCTATAAAGTTAGTGTGGTCATGATTGAAAGTATAGGGCATTTAGGAAACTTGAAACACTTGTTACTACATACAGCACACTTGCAATGAATATATGAGAAAGATCATAAACATTTTGACATTACAAAATTTATTTTCTTCTTTAGAAGGTTTTTCCAATGTAAAAGGTCAACTGTATGTTGTGGTTGTTATTAAATGTTGATATTTGACATCATAAAAATGAAGTAAACAGCAGAAAATAACAAGGTTAATATGTTATGTCTAATTTTGCAAATTAAGGCTTGTATTAACATTTCATTTGTGGCAAAAGGGCAGGGGTTCTAGATAGCAATATTATCAGGGGGTCATTGAACTATAAGGTAAAACTGTGAATTGTGCATTGTGAAAAGGCTATGAAACTTGTTGTATCAACGGAATATTATTGAAACTTTTCAATCAGAGAATACATATATATATATAGCAAAGAGAAATACTACTCAGAAGTCAGTAATAACATTTGCTTTATTGTCAAATGATCGCATTGATCACTGATAATATTGCAGAACCATCACTTTATAGTGACACTGGGTATATATTCTGTTGAAAATGCTAAACATAACTGCTAGATGAAGAAAATTTTCAATATTTTCACTGTTGCAAGATATCAGATCACATCCTTATAAATGATTGCTATCACAACTGCAACTTTCTGTGTTGGGAATTTCTTCATAATGGAAACGCTATCGTTTTATTACGAAAAATACCTACTTACATTCTCTTGTAATCTGTTGCTCGTCTTCCGATTCCGTTTTTAGAGTAACAGAATTATTTTCCAGAGACATCTCCAATCGTTGAAGTCGTTCCTACTCGCTTTTGCTAAATTTAGTATGCCAATATATTTCGTCATGTAATCGTTCACTCATGTCCTGTATTTCTATCAATAACGTACTCAGTTTCAAAACTAACTTAATTGAATTCCTGGTCCTTTTCCCTGCTGTTTCATTTTTCCTTTTTTTGGAGCGAGCAGTTGTTGTCTTTGCTGCGATGTTTGTTATTCTCCCTGCTGTCGTTTCTCTATCCCTGCTTTGAATCGTGCTTTCTTTGTGTTGATTTTCACGGTATTCGAACTTACTCGGCGACGATCTCGTGCTAATCTTTCTTGAATATCTCAGACATCTTCTTGCTGGGATGTACTTCTAGGACGAGTGAAATCGGTTTCCACAAAATTTACATTACTTTCAAAAAAGCATCACCGAATTCCCAATGGCGGAAATTCAGCAGTTCTCAAGTGCGCTGTTATTGCCAGGTAACCACGCTTGCGAACGGACACCTTTAAAATATATACATACATACATACATACATACATACGAGGATCCATATTTTACAGTACGTACCGAGAAAACGAGGTTAATAAGATATTTACTAGAAATACGACTCCCGCAAAAACCTCGCGAAGCTAGTTTTTGAAGAAGTCACAATGCCTTTAGCTATTATCCTTATCCCCATTACTATATTCGTTATGCTTTGTTTGGTACACAATTATTGACACCTTGTGCAAATGACATGATCAGTATACCGCTCAACACAGTGCTTAAAAAGTTAACTTCATTTAGCTCTTTCACTGCCACTGAGAAACATTATCTGTTATCCTTACACGGAATAAAGAGTTTATGAAGTATCACAATAATATTCACTTAAAACAAATTGAAAATTATTGTAAATCTTTTGCAAGTGAAATCTTGAAGAACTGATATTAGTGCTTGTGTTTACCACAGCGTAAAAACCTGTTTTTTATTTTAGTTTTATTTTCTTAGTCTTTACTGCTTTCTCCGCATCATGTACATCATTTTTAAAAGCAATATATTCTTACACTGAGGATGAGTTGAATGCTCCAATTATTTTTTGTTTATGCTCTATTGTTATCATTGCATGAGATTCATTGTAAGAAGAATCTTGTGATTAGATATTTTATTGTCTACTGCAGTCATTATTTCATTCCTAGGTAGCCACAATTGAGAGCATTATGAATAGTGCACGTTTCAATTTGTTTACTCTCTTCAGTTGGAATGGTACTCCCAGTGGTAGATAGAAAAATTCCTCAAAAGAGATGTCATAACAACAGAAGTTAGAGATACAATGTCATTACATAAAAAAAATTGGAGGTAAAATAATTGGATTCTACAAAAACTTTGAATAAAGGTTTGGTAATAGAGAGTGCCTACTGTATAGTATGTGGCGGTGTTTTTTTAGGTTATCATAAAAACAATGTAAGAAAGAGTTATTGAAATCTTCATGTGTTGAAAAAAATGGCTGCACTACATACTCCTGTAAAAAAATTAATGCAAAATCAACATCAAGCAGTCAATAGTATATACCACATGAAAGTTTAATTGTGCTGTTATAGAAACAGCCAAAATATCCATACCCAACTAAAGAATAGTATATGATTTTGAATGTATGAAAATTTCAATTATAACAACTGCAGAAGAAAGATTTAATAGTATGGTATTTCATAAAAAAAGTCAAAGCAGCTGGAGGTATTGAACAGTAACCAATGACATATAGTAATGAGAAGCACTATTATTATATTATTATCAGTATCATTATTATTATTATTAATTACTGGTATTGATATTTTTATTATTATTGTTTTATGTTTTTATGTTTTTCTTAATGTATATTGTTATGGGATGGAATGTATGTCCTTATCTGGGTAAAAGTATTGTTCCCCTACTACTACAAGCAATACAAAACTCTTCTTGATAGGCTTTCCATCAGAGGTAGTGGTAATCAAAACAGCTCTAAAGAATGTCATTTCTTCTTTAAGGCTTAGAATCTAGGGCAGTCATTTGTCCATAAAGTTAGTGTGGAAAATCATGATTGAAAGCATTGGGCATTTATGAAACTTGAAACAATTGTCCATATACAGCACACTTGCAATGAATATATGAGAAAGATGATAAAAGGTTTGGCATTACATACTTTAGTTTCTTCTTTATGGTTTTTCCATTGTACAAGGTGAACTGTATGTTGTGGTTGTTATTAAATATTGGTATTTGATATTATAAAAATGAACAGCAGTAAGTAACAAAGTTAATATGTTATCTATAATTTTGCAAATTAGGGCTTAAATTAACTTTTCATTTGTGGGAAAAGGGCAGGGGTCCTAGATAGCAATTTTATCAAGGGCTCATAGAACTCTAAGGTAGAACTGACCTATTGTAAAAAGGCTATGAAACTTGTCTGTCCCCACGCACTATTACTGAAACCTTTCAATCAGAGAATACAGTACTTAGTGACGCTGGGTATCTATTCTGTTGAATATGCTTAACATAACTGCTAGATCAAGATGATTTACAATATTTTCACTGTTGCAATGATATCAGATCACATAGTTATAAATGATTGCTATCACGACTGCAACTCTCTCTGTTGGGAATTTCTTCGCCAGTATATGTGTACAGCCACTTGTCCCAAACTGTACTACTCACATTTCTTTACTGTACTTATTCCCATAGCCCACTCACGTAGGAATGTTTACCGTGTGCGTGCACATGCCGGTATGCCGTGTACTGATTGGTCTAAACTCCACGCGTGTATTTTTCCCATGGTTTTGGTTTGATTGAGTTAATAAAGCGTTGTTCTGGTTGAGTTGCACCCATCGTGGTTTTGTGCTTATATTTTCTTAAACTTTGGCGCTTCAAAATGGAAAGGCTATCGTTTTATTACGAAAAATACCTTCATACATTCTCTTGTAATCTGTTGGTAGTCTTCCGATTCCGTTTTTAGAATAATAGAATTATTTTCCAGAGACATCTCTAATCGTTGAAGTCGTTCCTTAACTCGGTTTCCCTTCTAAGTCGTTTTGCTAAATTTAGTTCGCCAGTATATTTCGTTATGTAATCGTTCGCTCATGTCCTATATTTCTATCAATAACACATTCAATTTCAAAATTAACCTGGTTGAATTCCTGGTCCTTTTCCCTGCTGTTTCGTTTGCCTTTTTCTGGAGCGAGCAGTTGTTGTCTTTGCTGGGACAACAACTATATAGACAAGTCCGGTTGAGGGGAGGGTCCGAAGATCCATTCCGACAGTTCCTCTGTTCCAACAAATCCTTTCATCAACCTAATGATGTTCCGTTAAAGCTTTACATCAACCTAATGATGTTCCAAAAAGTTATTATTCCAAGAACTCGTTTTCCAATACCAAAAATCCAATACCATAACCATATGGGAAAACTACAGGAACGTACCGGGTACGTTCCGCCAAAAGTGCGTCTTTCTAAAAACTAGGCGAACAGAAAATCGAAAATAAAAAGCCTGTCGGAACAAAGGAACTGTCGGAATGGATCTTCGGACCCTCCCCTCAACCGGACTTGTCTATATTTGTTATTCTCCCTGCCGTCGTATCTCTATCCCTGCTTTGAGTCGTGCTTTCCTTGTGTTGATTTTCACGATATTCGAATTTAGAAACGATTCTTTCAATAATTTTTACTCGGCGACGATCTCGTGCTAATCTTTCTTGAATATCTCGGAGATCATCTTGCTGGGATGTACTTCCAGGACGAGTGAAATCGGTTCCCACAAAATTTGCATTACTTTCAAAAAGGCATCACCGAATTCCCAATGGCGGAAAGTCAGCAGTTCTCAAGTGCGCTACTATTGCCAGGTAACCTGGCCTGCGAACGGACACCTTTAAAATATAGATATATATATATAAATATACATATATAAAAACTCTCGGCTCGATTTACTCGGGCTTGTGAGTCACGTGGTCTAACCGGAACCGACACGATTAGTAACCTCGCTACGCTCGGCCTTCGGCCTCGCTTCGCGAGGAATTATATCTCTGGAGTCATTTTGGCGACCAAAACAAACTTTAGCGGGTCGTACAGTGAAGTACGGCCCGCTAAATTGACCAATCACAGCGCGCGTACTAACTGAGAGATATAATAAATATATATATACATATATAGAAACTCTCGGCTCGATTTACTCGGGCTTGCGAGCCACGTGGTCTGACCGGAACCGACACGATTAGTAACCTCGCTTCGCGAGGAATAATTTTTTCTATCCTTAACAATTTGCATGTTAGAAAATATCACCATGTTCATTTTCTGCCCCCAGGCACAATGCAAAATTGTCTACTTTTTCTTTCATTTGTCCTGAATTCGAATTCTCCTCAAGCTGGTTTAAACCGATTTGTCCCGCGTAAAACTACTGTACAGGAACCGGGAAGTGATATTTAAGAACATAACATCATGATGGTTCATCTGCAGCCTCGAAACAAGTGGCACACAAGTAGTCCTCAATCTCAGTTGAAGAGAAGGGAAGTCCCCACATTTTCCACGAGAGTAGGGCATTCGTAAATGTAAGCCCCCATATTTCCCCCAACACAATGGCTGAAATTTGTTCTCGTTGAGTCCCCTTGGGCTTCCCCACCTCGTGGAAGCCGATGACAAGTGCGTAAGAGGCATATATAAGGGACGAGTGCAGCTTTGTTGCAAGTTCATGATATATGAATTTAACCTTATATTACACCTTTTGCTGTTTATTAACCGCTAAGGGATATTCATTTAAGCAAAAAGGCATTGTCACTGTAGCGATCAGGGATACAATAACACGAACGAAGTTTCAAGAATGCGATGGAAATTTCATGTCATCATCATTTCATTTATTAGTCTTTTTTTACAATAAATTTAACAGTATACAGCAGGTTGTTAGGCGAGGAGACCTCAGGAAACCACCAGGCTTATAAAGAGAGGCCACCTGGACATCGCAATATTATAAGAAATAAGGGCTGCCAAGAAGTGCGGCTAAACTAGTTTAGTATCTATTTTGATAAGAACTCTAGCACTTTGTTCTTAAATACAGAAAAGCTTGACAAGTTTGTAATAGATGCAGGAAGACAGTTCCAGATTCTAGGTCTTTGGTGAAGAATTGTGATTTTCTTGATGTTTGTACGACAGGAATGCACTTGATAATTACTGGCTGTTCTTGTGTGATATCTATGGAGTTCACTGTTTGTCATGAACAGATTGCGGAAGAGTGGGGGCAGCAGATTATTGTGGTAGCGAAACATAATTTAGCAGTATCGAGCGTATTAACTTGGAAAATATCTAGAATTTCCAGTTAAGAGAATAGAAGAGCAGTATGTGCTCGATATTCTGAATTTGTGATAGCTCGCACAGCCCACTTTTGTAGAAAGTAAGGGGAGCTACTCGACTATTAATATCATCCTCGGCCAAGTAACTACTTCACGGCAGAGCAGCAATAAAATTAGAATCAGGGTTGAGATGACTAGAGAGTGAGTTGGATCACTCAGGTTGCTCGATAGGATTAAATAAGAGTGTTTCAAGACGGTTGCTATTGAAATTAAAAGGGCCATGGGATAACTCATAAAGTGCTAGGTTGAAGGAACTATTATCTAAGTGATTAAATGGAAAGAGAAATTCCAAATGTGACTCGTCAGCCATCATTGTGGTCTAGGCTCAGCTAACAATAAAAATAAAGTATCAGTTGCTCAAGGATTTGTGAAAGATACTTAACTCATGGGTAAACCCTCCTGATTTGCAAAGTTCACAAGGTCGTTGTGGCACTTGATTTGGATCGGGCGAGAATCTTCGGCCCGGCAGAACTTGAAGCCATTTGTCTTTTGAAATTTCTTTGAATCCGTCAAGAAGTGCTGAAGCAAGGGAGTAAGGTGATCAAATAGCCTGACGTTTTCCAAGGAACAACTGGACAGTAGTCCGATCGAATTGGCCGACACTTTACAAGCTTCATTTCGTGCATTCATTACTGGCTCTTTCATAATTCGTCTTGTGAATTTGCAGACAATTGGTCGAGGGCCAGAAGTGGCAATTCTGGTAGGGATACGATGGGCGATATCGATGTCTTAATTTGAAATTTCAATTCCAGTGGCTTTGTTTCAATTCCAGTGGCTTTACACAGGGAGGTAGTTTAAGAGGCCGATTCTTGCGTCTCGCTTTCTGGAAGGCCAATAATCTTAATATTGTACTGGAAACTATACCTTTGCAGTTCAATAGAATCTCCGATCTTTTCGACTCAGGATGACAGCAAATTTAGGCGTGACCAGAGCTGTTTAAGACCATTCACAGATTCTGCTCGTAGATCATCGTATGATTTTCCATAAAATTCCAAGGTGCTTAGGGACTCAGCGTCCGTAATCAAACGAGTAGGTTGTTTGCCGCCATTACTGGTGACTTGTGGATCTCGTCGTTTGATGGACTGGTGTAGCTCTTCCAAATTTCGCTTAAGGGCAGTGATTTCATCCTTGAGGCTGTCATTTTCCTTTTTTAAAGAGTTTACTGTCACATTAGGCATGGCTGAATAGTGTATTTGAAGCAGTTAGTCAAGAAGTGTTTATCTTTTCTATGGGTTTACCGGCAAGTCAAGTCAAGTTACGTATTTAGCACAGCATGTGACAATCATGAATATTTTTGTGCAGGTTCATTAGTGTTTTCGAACTTTCATTAGCGTCTTCGTGAAATCTATAAACGAATTGGAAGATAGCTTTGCATGTTGTTGTACCATTGCATGCACTTTTGTGGTGTGATAGCATTTATGTTTCTTGTAGTTGCCCCAAGAAGCAATGTTTTTCTCAACTTTCCTAGTGGAAGGCCCTGCTTCTTGCTTCGTCTCTGTCTCCCATTAAATGTTGCTGGTCGGGACGGGACAAGTTAGCCTTCATAGCTGCCTTTAAGCAGCGTATGGCCTGTTCCACTATGTTTAGAAATGGACGGTAAGCTGGAAGTAGCTTAAGCTCGCTATTGGCACTTTGATTGTTGGCACTTAGATTATTGGCATTGCGATGAACAGGTGCATTGTCGTAAATGAAGAAAACCTGATCGTTTGGGGGAAGCCTTTGGTGGGTCTGCCTCCTATTTGGGCGGAATGGTGCACCAAACCAGCTCTTGGGTATACAGCAATCACAATGGTTATATTTCTACATCGTTGCCCCCATACCTGTCTGTAGGCCCTCTCTCCTACTGTTGCTCTACCATAGCTCCTGGCAGTCCAGATATTATAGCTGCATTCCTCTTTAAAGACGCAATGACAGACCACGCCTTTCTTTAGAAACCAATTGACGTATTCAAAATGGCTTTGAATCACATCTGGGCGGTTTCTATCAAGTGGTATAGGTCTGGCCAATCTAAGAGGGTCTGAATGGGGGGGTCCACTTGTCGGTAGTCGGTAAAATTTTCGATCCTTGTCAGTTGTCGGTAAATCTCAGTTAATAATTAAAAATGCATGTTAGTTATTGATGTTTGTTATAAAATTTACCTAGTTTTATTACTTTGAGCCCCATATGACGTGTAAAACTTGTAACTTGGAAGATTGGATCATTTGATTGCTCTTAAACCTTATTAACTCTGGTTTGTTTTTACGTATATACCCCACCTTCTCGGTCCCAGTATCCACTCTTGAAGTAATAATACCGTTGCAAGCGTCATAAAGACAACTGTCGTTTACTACCTACTGTCACAGCAGCTCTGCCGGATCGGGTAATACACGCTCTCTTGACAAGCTCTAGATGTTCTTAATTTTCGGTTTCTTCGTCATCAGAATCTGTCTCATATTCATCAATTTGTACCTCTCTGTGATCCTCGAACATCTCAGAAACGTCCCCATCGTTCACAAATTGTATACGGAGAACTGGTTGTGGTATGGGATTCGATATCGACATCCTCAGGGAATCGAAGTCTCTTGTCAGACCCGTTCCCGGTGGGTTGAACAACGTAGGCAGCAGGCAGCAAGGCACCAGCTTTATCTTTTGTTGTCTCACTCCTAGCAGTCCGTTGGGGAACTGGTCTGTAGCTCTCTAACCATTGTTTTATCTGTTCCTCCATACCTGGTGTTATTCCTTCACTTGGCAAAGCTGCCATCGTTGCAACAGCTGAAAGCTTAAGGGGCACGGCAAATTGAGGGACAGGATAGTACGACCTGTCATGTGTATAGTACTTTGATGCCCATCTGAATGTATGTGTCATGGACTCCTTCACGATTGTACCAAAATCCTGGGCATACTGGAGAACCGTAAATGTCTCATGCTTGAAGTGTGAGACAGCATGCAGGTTTTCAACTTGTGTTGTCAGCAGCATTTCCAACAGTATGTCGTCCGCAAATTCTGGATTAACGTCCATTACGTTCATATACAGTCTGTCCATCCCTTTTTTCAGCAAAGAAACAGACATTTGAGTCTTTCGTGACACAGTTCCCTGTGGATCATTCGTTGCAGATGTTTCAGACAACTGGTAACGTTCCTTAACCTTACTCACAGTACCTCTCACATAGTTGTCGATCTTTGTGACGTTCTGTTTAGCTTGTTTCAAGGACACTCCTTCAGGTTTCATGCCCTTAAAATGAATTCCAAAGGTATCGTAAAGGGAGCCAAGAATCTCCAGAAAAGGTATCATTTCTCCAAGCCTTGTCACGATCTACGACGAATGGGTGCTACTTTTCCTCACTTGCAGCTAGTAGCTGAATTGCGGAGGAACCAGAGGGTGAGATCGGACATCAGCATATAGATCTTCACTTTTCCAGCGGAAACATCTGTAACAAAGTCTTGTCTACAGAGCAAATCCCCTTGATTTGTTTGAACGAACACGAATCTTGTGTCCCAGCTTCTTTCTGATAAGGTCTTCTGCGTTGTCACGTAAACTTCAAAGTAACACAAGATTGCTAAGTTCAAAGTCTAAGTTGATAAACCAGTTAGACCAGCTACATTTACAAATTTTTCCTACGTGGACGACATCTGGTAAGGGAACTACTTATTCTAATTCTGATGGTAGTTCCTTGTTATCTGCCATGTCACTCAAGCAAACAAGCGCTTTCTTGTTGCGTTCCTCGCAATCAGTTGCTACTGCCATAACGACTAACTTTTGACACATCACGTTTCTATTTAAACAGGCGTCACATGCCCTCAACGATGGGATATGAGAAACTTGTCTATTGTCCTTGCAGGTCGCAGAGACCGATTTTGATGATAGGCATTCCTCGCATTTGCTCATTGCTAAACAATTTGAAGTTTCACTGACACAATATGTTTAACACTACGCTGAACTTTCAAGCAATTTTCACAGGTTTGTACGGTTCTAATGCTATCTTTCATGCAGGAAAATAATTGTTCTCCAGTCACCGATTTGGGTCGGAAAAAAACCGCCACGGGCATTGTGGCACCGTTAAGCAAGGTCGCAATTGTTACGTCTGCACTGGTGATTAGATTGGTCTTTACCTTTTCAGGGTCTGTAAGAGGATGCTTTTTTATGAATTTCTCGTCCACTTTATGCGTAAGGCCAATTACTTGTTTTTGCGGCGGATCGTATTCTAGACCAGGCTTCAGAGCCGTCCTGTCGCTTGCCAAGGACACTGGGATAACGCGTACCTTCTTAGTATCAACAACTGCATGTAGATCTGCCTTTGGATGCTCACACAGGGATAAGAGCGTCAGCAGATGGGGCTTGATCGTTCCACTTTCGGTTGATGCCTGATTGGCATCTTTTTATCGCGTTTAAGGAGGGTCCACACAAGTTGCAATCCGCGAATGATTTGAGTTCTTTTTCGCTGCCTCTCCCTGTTCAGGGGAAGCCTGCCCCATTGACGAACCTTCTTCTTCTCTCACCTCCAAGGTATTTGATGGTCGAAAAACATTCACAGACCTCATCATGCCATTTGAATCTAGAAGCAATTTTGGGATCAACCAATGCAAATGACGTTGTATCATTAATGAACTGGTAATAAATGCAGCTCTCTGGTATTTTTCCATCTTTCATGAGCTTGGTGAGTTTCACGGCTAGTGGATGAGCGTCATTTATAGAGCTAAAGAGAATTGAACAAGAAAAAGTGTAACAACCTGTAGGAAAGCCCGTGATTTAAAATGAATGAAGGAGAGTAATATGCTGTCAAACTTACATAGGGCATGAAATGAATTCGGAATCTTCACTCTCAGCCTCACTTCCAGTGTAACTCGCGTGAGTATCATCATCAGGATCTATGGGGCCATCATTGTTTAGTCTGTTCTCCTTGATATCAGATACAGATTCCTGAGGTGCAGTACGACAGCCTGTGTCGAAATCAGGGTCCAAAGCATCTGGGAACGACTCTTCTTCATATTCACTAACAAGCCGAGGTATACTGAAATTAGACGCGATTTAATCAACGTATATAATCTGTAATCAATTAGCAGTGCAATACAAACAAAAGCATCCAACAACCAACATGTCTGTTGTAGATTAATAACCGCACAATTTATCATTTAGCCTCCGCAGCCACCCCCATAGCTTCAATACATCTCGACCCTAATTTTTCATGACAATGACAGCTCTTGATTTGCACATCACACAAGCAACTGAGATGCAATTGCTTCTCCCCCTAGTGCCTGCTTTATAAGTTCTGTTAATGGATATTAAAATCCTTTCCTATTTTCACCAAATAACACTCGACTTTCAGTCTCATCACTTTTAGCTGCGTCTTAATGTCATACATGGATCAATATCAGCCTGTGAGCCGAGTCCCCTTTGAAAACATACTAAAATAAAATAACAAAAAGTACCCTATGTAACTCAGGCCAACAAATGTCGTAAATTTACATAAAAAAGTTAAAAACGTAATTATATCAAGACAAACCGACACTTCAAATAACTTTCTTTTGCGATTCCAGGCCACTTTCATGCGTCATTAAAATCACAAGTTTTAAGACTCCTTAAAATCGCCACTTTAAAGACTCCTTACAATCGCCACTTTTTAGACCCCTTACAATCGCCACTTTTAATATGCCTTACAATCGCCACTTCTAAGATCTCTTACAATCGCCACTTTTAAGATCCCTTACAATCGCCACTTTTAAACCCCTTACAATCGCCACTTTTAAGACTTGTTACAATCGCCACTTTTAAGACTTCTTACAATCGCCACTTCTAAGATCTCTTACAATCGCCACTTTTAAGATCTCTTACAATCGCCACTTTTAAGATCTCTTACAATCGCCACTTTTAAGATCTCTTACAATCGCCACTTTTAAGATCGCTTACAATCGCCACTTTTAAGAATTCTTACAATCGCCATTTTTAAGGTCGCTTACAATCGCCACTTTTAAGACTTCTTACAATCGCCACTTTTGAGACTTCTTACAATCGCCACTTTTAAGATCTCGGATCAATATCAGCATGTGGGCCAAGTCTCCTTTGAAAACATACTAAAATAACATAACAAAGAGTACCCTATGTAACTCAGGCCAACAAATGTCGTAAATTTACATAAAAAAGTTAAGAACGTAATTATATCAAGACAAACTGACACTTCAAATAACTTTTCTTTTGCGATTCCACGCCACTTTCATGCGTCATTAAAATCACAAGTTTTAAGACTCCTTAAAATCGCCACTTTTAAGAGTCCCTTAAATCTGCCACTTTTAAAACTTTTTACAATCGCCACTTTTAAGAATTCTTACAATCGCCACTTTTAAGATCTCTTACAATCGCCACTTTTAAGATGCTTTACAATCGCCACTTTTAAGAATTCTTACAATCGCCACTTTTAAGACTTCTTACAATCGCCACTTTTACGACTTCTTACAATCGCCAATTTTAAGTCTTCTTACAATCGCCACTTTTAAGACTCCTTACAATCGCCACTTTAAAGACTCCTTACAATCGCCACTTTAAAGACTCCTTACAATCGCCACTTTAAAGACTCCTTACAATCGCCACTTTTTAGACCCCTTACAATCGCCACTTTTAATATGCCTTACAATCCCCACTTCTAAGATCTCTTACAATCGCCACTTTTAAGATCCCTTACAATCGCCACTTTTAAACCCCTTACAATCGCCACTTTTAAGACTTGTTACAATCGCCACTCTTAAGACTCCTTACAATCGCCACTTTTAAGACTCCTTACAATCGCCACTTTTAAGATCTCTTACAATCGCCACTTTTAAGATCTCTTACAATCGCCACTTTTAAGATCTCTTACAACCGCCACTTTAAGATCTCTTACAATCGTCACTTTTTAAGACTCCTTACAATCGCCACTTTTAAAATTTCTGTAATTGCCACTATTAAAACTTTATTACATCGCCAGTTTTAAGACCCATTCAAACCGTCAGTTTTAAGACTCCTTAAATTAGCTATTCACATTGTCATTGGTAATTAGGCGTAAAATCGCCTTATTTAAATACATTGAAATACACCTGTTTAACTTGGTACTTAAATCAAACTCTCTTCTAAAAATACGCTTTTAATGTTTCCCTACAAAGCTACCTTTTTTTCCATACACGTACATTAAGAACTTCTCAAAATTATTCTCTACTCAGTTTAATTCCGTTTTGTTTCAGTATCAAAATAAAAACTTATCAGATGAATTGTTGTTACTAGACCTCGTCATATTTTCTTTACATGGGCTTCATATCACTGAACTATATTAATTTAAAAGCGAGAAAGCAGTTTAATCTGGTCATGGGACCATTTATTCAGCATATTCCAATTTTTTTGTCAATCCAAACAGTTTCCCATCACCTAATGATTGTAAAAGACATTAATATTGTCAGTTTTTGTGTATTAGTATAATATGCAACATTATAATAGTAGTGCTCAGTGAGATGTGGATTTGCATTTCTTACAGATCCTGAAAGTGGTCCAGCTCATGATGTAAGGGTGCTACAGCGCCTGTTGGCATGCAGTAATGTCCCACAGCGACTACCATTCCTTTGTTTAGGCGCACCTGAAGTAAGTGTTTGCCATACAATGCCATGTTCATACAATGATACATTTATTTTGAAATCTTACTGATCTTTCAATGCAGTGTATCATGTAAATAAGAAATTAATAGATTATTGTTATTATAATGCAGTGACAACTTTTGAAGACTGTATACAATTAAAATAGTATGACAGGGCACGTGAGTGTAGCCCGTTGATTATGTTGAAGACTTAAAATAATGATGTAGACTTAAAAATTAATTTAAATTATATATTAAAATTAGTATTATTTTTAATTATTATTATTATTATCCACCTGTACATTGAAAGAATGTCCATTAATTTTAATCAAAGCATTAGTTGGGTACATGTGCATCAGGTAGCCAAAGAAGGTACACTTGCAAGTGATAGTTATTTGTTTTTTTTCGAGTTGGACATTTATAATAATACATTCTAATAAAATTGTCGTTATTCAATTTCAAGATGAGGTTGCAGAGTCATGAAGACTGGAGACCGGTGCTGATAACTCGTTATCAACTCACAAGTAGAATTGTTGCTGTGTTAAGGTCAGTGGAAAACAGGTGACAGTGTTTTAACTTATTGCTAGCAGCAGCTTGCCTCATAACAAGCTGCCCAAAAAGGTGAGTTGGTGACAGATCAATCAAGACCTAAAGGCTTGTGACTGTGGATTGATTATCAAGCTTTTAGACATTTACAGTCCAGCTCAGCAGTTCCCAAAACCACTCATTTTGTTAAAAGTGAATTGTAAGTCAGCCTCAGCCTGTCGTCTTGGATCTAAAGCCTGCAGATACTGCCAAGAACAAAGCTTCAGTTAACTTTGTTATTTTACTAAAAATTTTAAGCCTTTTTTAAAGAAAGAAATAAAAAAAAATGAATAATTAAGGAAAATGAAACAAAGTCAGCCTCATAATTATTACAGTATACATGTGTATATTACATTAAGACTGCATTATAATTATTGTTGATATGGCTGCAATAGTACATGCTCTCTGATTGGCTACTGAACAGGCAAAATTTTCTTGTATTGACCGGTCATTATGAAAATTTTTCAAAAAAAAATTGTTTTTTCCTTTAATACCAACAAAAGTGTTCTCATTTTCAAGGAAACTGTTCCTTCTGTCACTTCTGGTTTCAATCGCATGATCAGGTGTGTTTCGGTCCAGTGAATATGACCTTGAATGATCTCTTGCATGCACAAGAGGATATGAAAAATATTTCTGGTTTTCTTTCAGTCAAGTGCTAAAAAGGCAATAAGTTATAATAAACAACTTATTAACCTTGTCTGTTTGGTCATTACAGAGAAATTCCAGACCTTAGCCTTGATGTATGACCGCCCTATCACACAATTTCCTTGTAATGACCTCACTATGGGTTAATAAGTAGTATATATTAATTTCCATTTTTAGAATCCATACTCTTCTTTCATTGTTCTGTTTAATCAATTGTGATTCTGTGTCAGCCACCTGTTTTTCCACAAATGTAACTGAAAATGAGATGACTTAAAAATAATGTATTTTTTTATAATCTTAACTTCACTTAAAATCAACTAGGTCCATCATGCAGTCTGCTGAATGCCTGAAGGCATTGAGTGAATTTAATATTCATCCAGCCTTAGTAGGAAGCTCGTTCGAAGAAAAGGGTATGTTCACTGTATATGAATCAATCACAGACAGTCTTTTTGGTAGGGAAGTTGTGACAATGGTGTACATTGCACAAGTAAGTTATCAACAGACATGTATGGAACGATACAAAATAACAGCTGAAGTAAAGAAAAAATGCAGTACCATTGAAATAAAAAATAACACTTAATCGATACGATAAAATATTGCATCTTAACTTTATACTTCCAAACTTCCCTTTGATTTAATAACTAGTGATTATTGAACAGTGAGATCTTTTCGCGAAAAGCTCAAACTGAGGCCTTGAGGCAATAGCAAGGTCAATACAGCAAAGTCAATACAGCAAAGTATACTCTTGGTAGTCAATACAGTAAATACTTTCTTCCTTCCTTCTTTGCTCACATTAAATAGTCATTTTTAGCCTTATTTCGATTATTAAGCAGATGTGACAAATTTTATGTTTGATATACTCACAGCTCTTAATTGAAAGTTACAGTATAAGGTACGCTTTAGTTGAAGAAAATCCTCTCTTTTTAGCTTTAGGAAAACAAGGTAAAATGGATGTTGAGGAATGTGAGGTGGAACTCCGCTATTGCATCCGACCATGACCTCCAGCAGGATGATTGTTGGCAACATTGTTTCTGGTGTGTTCTTTAAGCTTTCCAAATACTTGTGATGTAGACTAACCAAGACAGTTGTTAATACTATTACAGTTACGGTGATTTCTCACACACCTCAACATGGATATTCCTCTTCATGGTTAATACGCTTACATGCCATCAAAATAAAATATGGGTACAATAAGTCCAAAGCCAAGTGTTTAAAAACATTAACCATAAGATTAATATTGACAGGGTGGCACAACAGATGGAATGCATTTAAGGTTTAATGGCTCAAGTTTGATCAATCCATGTACATATACAGTACACGAATTGGGTGCCTGGCAATAATTCCTTATTTAATAATTTATGCATGTAATACTTTCCCCTGATAGGTCATGAAAGGAACTTCATCGATAAGCTGCTAAAAGCAGCGGAAGAAGCCCGCCAAGCAGCAGCAGCTTTGGCAGCTCACAGGTATGAATAATTAAAATTAAATTAATCAATTTAATATTGAGCAGTAACTGTTCTGATTAGTATCTTACGGCATACATGTTGTGTAGCAAATTTATTTATTTCAAGCTACATGTGTATGTAACTTTTACCAGGGCACTCATACAAGAGGACCGGGATTTGAAAAGGAAGCAAGAAGAGGCTTTGTGTCAATCTGTAAGATTATTGAATTGTTGCCTTTCTACAGAGAGTAACAATAGACACACCAAATGATTGCAGGACAAATGTTATATTATTTTTATCCAGTATTTGTTGATTAGATAGAAAGTGCAACAGAATTAGCTCTTTATACTACATCTTTTTAATAGCTTAGAAGGAATCCATTGGTTTTCATTAGAAATAAAAGGATACTCAGTATAAAGGAATTACTAATCCCTCCCCTCTCTCCACCCCATGATGAGGATGAGGTGTTTTTTGCAATCGATGTGTGTCTTTACTTAATTGTTAGTGCATTTGGCGCATTATAAAAACATATGTTCAAAGTGTACCGTGCACTTATGTTATCAGAAATTAAAACAAATAGCAAATTTTGTTTTAATTGCAAACATTGCTTTTATACTTTAATTGTTAGGAGCTAAATGACAGACAAAAAGCTCAACGATTGTGTCAACCAAATTCCCAGGTAAGTGCTAGCTGTGGTTGTTGCAATTCATTAATGCATGACGTAGTCAAACTACATTTAAATTTTTTTTTTAATTTTATATTTTATTGGTGTTAGAGCTTACAGTACAAGAAAAACAATAATTAAAAAAAAGAAACTATAAAGGTATTTATATGCGTTACAATTTGTTTTACATACAGTGCATACTTCTACAGAAGATTTCCATATATTTCTTTGAATTCAGGCAGTTTGTTATTTTGGGTCGCGATTTCTCTTTGTATATTAAGTCTTTCTCTTAAGAGTGACAGAAACCTTTCGAAGCATAGTTTTTCATCGTATAAGCATTTACAGAATATAGAATATTTCGCGATGAGGAGCGTGTAGTTTAAAGAGTACGCGTGCGTCTTTTTGTCAAGAATTCCATATAAAATCATACTGTTTGATAATGTGATCTTTTCTTTAGTTTTGCTGGACCACCAGTTTTGAAATAAATTCCAAAAAAATAAAGTTGAAGAGCAGTGTAAGAACATGTGATCTAAAGAGTGTCTGTCAGTGAGACATTGAGGGCATAAATCACTATCTGATATTTTGGCTTTAAAAAGGCTAACTTTTGTTGGAAGGATATTATGAATAAGCTTATATTGAAACATTGATATCTTTATGTCATTGTTTATCTGGAAGGGTAATTCATAAACTTTGTTTAGGTTTGCTCGGTTAAAACCATACCTTAAAATTTTGCTCTCAGCGGTTGGGGGTGAAAATACGTGTTTTAACATCGCAGAGTAGACGTTTTTGGTAGAACTTATGTTTGTTTTATGATTTCCATTTTCTACTGTTGTTTCCCGGGGAGTTCTTTTAATTGTTACTTTCCAGTCATTCGGAATGGAATTGATCAATCCAAAATATAAAGTAAAAGGTGTTTCAAGATGAAACTTCTCGGAGAATTGTTCAAAAGAAAGGAAACTACCATCATTTTGGAGAAGGTCCTTAATACGTAGAATATTTTTTTCGAACCAATTTTTGTAAAAAGATGTTTTACCCCCGATTTTTATGCTGCCGTTGTTCCAAATTATTTCGTTTTGTAGAGATGTGTTGTTCTGAAAGGCTTGTTTTGAGCTCTGCCAATGTTTTAAGACTTCGTGATAGAAGCCCGGGAGGCGGTTAAGTTGCAGCGAGTTGATATCATAATTGCAGTGTGTCAGAAAAGAGAGGCCTCCATGATCTTCTAAAGCGATCTCGGGGATTATCTTCCAGGACGTGTCAGTATTGGTTTGCAAACGCGGTATCCAAGCAACCTTTAAAGCTTTATTCATGATGTTAAAGTCAGTCATTTTAAGACTGCCGTGTTTTTTTTCACCAATAATAGTTGATTTTTTTATCTTTGCGGGCTTTCCGTCCCAAATAAAATCAAAAATCAATTTCTCGATTTTTTTGATAAAATTGTTTGGGATAACAAGAACAGATGCATTGTAGATTAATTTTGAGAGTCCAAATGTTTTAACGCTGTTTATTTTTCCGTAGAGTGTTAGATTTCTTCTCTTCCAACTATTAAGCGTCTTTTCTAAGTTCCGGATTTTCTCTGCAAAGTTTAACTCGTTGGTTTTATTTGTGTCATACGAAAAGAAGTTACCAAGAGCTTTTATTGGGTCCCGCGGCCAACGAAAGCCAAAGGGAGTTTCGGTTTTATTTTTCCATCGACCAAGCCACATTCCTTCGGACTTTGTTGTGTTAATTTCTAGACCGGAGAGGTTTTTGAACTTATCAAGTAGAGTTAATAAGTGGTAAACAGAATCCAGGTCACGAACAAAAACAGTGGTATCATCTGCGTATAGAGAAACTTTAATTTCTTTCTCACCTACATTGATACCTTTTATGCTGGTATCATTTTTAATTTCTCTTGCGAGTATTTCTATGCCAATTACGAACAAAAGTCCGGACAACGGACAACCTTGTCTAACACCTCGTTCTACTAAAAAGAATTCCGATGCAAATCCATTGTTAGGAACACAGCTGAAAACATTGTTGTATAAAATTTTAACCCAGTTTTTGATGTTCGGCCCAAAATTGAATTTTTCAAGGCAGGAATTTATAAAATCCCTTTCAATGGTATCGAAGGCTTTTCTGAAGTCTATAAATAGGGCGATTCCCGGAATATTGTTCTCTTCTGTGTAGTTCATGATGTCGGAAATTAAACGAACATTTTCACCAATGTACTGGTTTTTAATGTAGCCGGTCTGATCGGGATTAATGATTTTTGGAAGTACTTTAGAGATATCGATAGTTTACCGCTATCGTAGGCGTAATCAAAACATTGTAACATTTCGGTGTGCAGTTCTTTCCAGAAGTGTTTGTAGAATTCTGCTTGTAGCCCATCTGTACCTGGTGATTTTTCATTTTTGAACTCGTTTAAAGCTTTTAAGCATTCCACTTGAGTCACTTTCCCTTTGCACGATAACATGTCATCATTCTCTAATGGAATGATGTTTTCTTTGACACTGCAGAGAGGATCGCTTAAAGTCGAAGATCTTTGCTGGTTGGATGTATAGAGGGTTTTATAAAAGTGCATTTGTTCCTGTAGAATTTTGGATTGATCGTTGGTGAAACTGCCATCTGAAAGTTTTAATTTTGTGGTTGTCTTTTTTTCATAATTTCGTTTTTCTAAGCCATAGAAATTTCTCGTATTTCGTTCCCCGTGCTCATGCCACCTGACTTTGCTTCTAAGAATCGTCCCATTTGTCTTATGATGCATGATATTTTTGAAGCGGGATCTGACATGATTGATCTCGTTAATAACTTGCTTGTTATTTGGTTGTTTTTCAGCCTTTTTGTAGAGTTCATTGATTTGGTTTTGGAGGTGAATTTCTGTAGATTTTCTTTTCTTTGCTTTATTTTTAGAGTATTTAATCGTAGTTGGGAATTTCTGTACGCAATCTGGAGACATAAATTTCGTCTTTAAGAAGCGATTGGTTAAATTTCCAGAAACCGGGACCTTTCTTACGTCTCAGCTCATCGGATCTTACGTGTATCAGTGTTGCTGAGTGATCTGTTTCGGGTGCGTATAAAATTTTGCAGTTTTCGGTTAGATCGTTTAGTTTTTAGGAAATTAGGAAGAAGTCAAGGCGGCATTGAATTTTAAATGATTTAAATGATCTGGGTTTAGAGAAACGCCAAATGTCATTTAGGTCGTAGAGGTTGCATAGTCTGTTGATTTCTTCGACTACTGCATGCTTTCGGCTGTTTGGATTACCACCTTTTTTGTCTTTTTCTGACAATGTGCAATTGAAGTCAGCACCTATTATCATTGTTTCTTCAGAAAATTCTTGGAGGTACTGTCCTTGAAGGTTTTTGAAAAAGACTACTTGTTGATCAACGTCGTTCGGAGCGTAGATATTGACGAGTACAATTCGAGTGTCCGCGAATTTTATATCTAATATAATGTATCTTCCGTTTTTGTCACAGATTTTCTTTTTGACATTGCATTTTATTTTAGGATTGATAAGAATCATAGTGCCCTTACTATGATTTGTGCCGTGGCTAAAAAATACCTCGCCGCCCCATTCCGCCTGCCAAACCTTTTCACACTCTTTTGAGCTATAGGTTTCTTGCAAGAAAACAAAAGAACAATTCTGACGATAAAGCCACCTAAAGGCAGTGCGACGCTTAAGTGATTTGTTCAAACCTCTAATGTTCACTGACAGACATTTGATATCAATAGGACTATTCATAAAGAGGTGCCGGAGTTGTCATAATTCCCACTGCGGAAGATTTTGGGTCCAAAATTTGCATATTTCTCTTTGCGTGTACAGCGCACATCGGATCAAACAGAAAAATTTTTCAAAAAAAAAAAAATAAAATAAATTTGAAAATCGCCGAACTATAAAACAAACTAATATTAAAATTAGATATGTCTTTAGCTCCGAATGTATTTGTGTCATATTTTCTGAATGGGTGATATTTGAAACTCGAGATAAAACAAGCAACTAAAGAGAATCTAACACCATAAGCAAAACTAAAACAAACAAGAAGGTAAATAAATAAAAAAGTATCCATCTGTGCTCTCCTCCTATCAACGAGTTCTTGTGGCAGATCGCGGAACATTTGGAAGTTTGTACCCTTCAGGCGGGAACCCAGCGAGAGAATCTTCTCCACATCTTTGGATCTAAGGAATTTAACTAAGATTGGACGTGGGGTTTCATTTCTTCTTTTCTCTAGTCGGTGAACTCGTTGGATTTCGACCGTGCTTCCATCAGCATATCCTGATTCTTTTTCCAAAAACTCTCTGAGCACTACTTCAGTATTTTCACCATTCTCCCCGCTTGAATGTGAAATTGTTTCGGGGATGTGGTTGAATTTAATGTTTTCCCGCCTCGAATAGGCTTCCAAATACAGATCTTTGGTCGTTAGCTCTTTCAGTTTGTTGTTTATTTCTTGTTCCTTGTGGTCCAGTTTCGCGATAGCTTCTTTAGTTTTCTTTAGCTTTTTCTCGCAGCACTTCTGGTGGTCGATGCATTTGCTTTCATTTTGCGTTACGCTCTCTTTAAGATGTTCGATATCTGTCATAGCTGTTTGCTCAAAGGTTTCGAGGTTCACTATTCTTAATTCAAGATTTTCCATCGTAGTTTCGATTCTTTTAACGCTGCTTTCGATAGTGTCTAGCTTTTGCAGCTTTTCCAAGATTCCTTTGAGGGTTCCTGCAATCTCTCCCGTCATTTCCAGAGCGTCGATGATCACATCGCCATCTTCGTTTTCTTCAACACATTCCTCTAGATTTTTTAATCTTTTAGACTCGGGTGACTCACTCTCACTAGCAGAGGTGTTCGGCGTTCTGTTTCTCCTTTTACTGAAGTAGTTGACAAACTGGTTTGCCATCCAATTGTGCAAATAAAAAGAGATTGTTTCGCGAGCGGGTTCGCAAAGCTCCTTACGCGTCAAGAACCTACATTTAAGTGAAATCAACAATAATGCTGTTGAAATGAGAAGGCTTTGTGCTTTGTTTGTTCTAAAGTGCATGAGGAGATGTGCAGGTATTTTACTGACTATCTCCAATCGTTGTTCCAAAAACATAAGAAACCAAGAGGAAAGTCAGTTAGCAATCCAAGTTACATACACTGTAATAAACGTTTGTTTTAATTGCAGTCAATACTGTACTTGTAGTTTTCCCAAAACCAAATGATCTTCATTATTGCAGTTGCCAATATATGAATATTAAATAAATTTTGTCTTGTAGACTGAGGTTGAAACTGAGTGCAATGACACTATTGTGGACACTGATAAGGTACAAAGAATTAGATTTAACGAAGCCCAAGTGTTATCGCCCACTTATATCTCTGCATACAAAATAATGCCAGTAACATCAACTGCAGCATAGATGTTTTGTTATACGTTTTGTTTTCTTCCACTGTACAATCATTGTGTACTTCATCTGGCAACTAACATTTAGCAATTAACATTTATCTTCAGGTTCGACAAAAGAGAATTCTGGCTTTGACTAAAGAGGTATAAATATAAACTATTACCCATTATTTATACAAATTAGATTCCTGTTATGTGGTGTCCCAATCTTGTTTATCACTTGTATGATTGCGGACCAAATTGGACTCCACGCAGTCGTGTCACCACTAATATTTATTTATAATTCCACATGGAATGTTAAAAAATCTACAGCAAGAAATTATATTGACCTTAACCGTGTACAATTTTTTGGGACATTTTGCTTTGGATTTCTTTGGCCCTAGATAAGAAATTAATTTCAGAAGACAATTTAAAGGGCATTTTGTCAAGATTTCAATAATTTCTTGTCTTCCCTGAGTTGACAAGTTTGTCAGCAAAAAATAGATGATCTCTTGATTTAATATTTAAGGGCGAGTCCTCTGAACACCGAAGGAGAGAGCCAGATCAAGGCAACGATGGTGATGATAGTGGAACAGTAAGTTATTTCTAGCTTTCTTTTAAAAAATAGACAACTTAAACAAGGCCCAGTAGTGCAAAATACAAATCTTGAATTCTTTAATTCAAGAAGATCCTGTTCTTGTAACAATCTTGGCTTTAATAATAATACATAATAACAGGAAGCTACAGGATTACTCCCAAATGTCCAAGCTGTTGTAACGTTAATTTGTCACTCTTACCTATTTCAGATTTGATAACTACGCCTGTAGACTTACAAGTATGAATTGCACTTGGGCAAGCATCTCCTAGCTTCTGCCTGACTCTTTCTATTGTCTGTTTGCAGGTGACCTTGAAGATATCGTAATAAACAGCACGCCACACTAAGAAGGGTGTGGGGAGGGTTCTTTGTGAATGATTATTCCGAATTAAACTGTTGACATTTGTACTTTGTTGTCCATCAATTCTCTTGTCTGATCTACCTTATTGAAGTGCGGTAATTGTTTTCTGTTGGAATAAACCTGTTGATATTTACCCTGTGTTGTTCGTGAATTTTCTAGTCCATTCCCCCTATTAAAGATGTGTTATGATCACATGCTCTTTGTTCGAGCATTATTTTACGTTTTCCTATGTAAAGTGGAAACAAAAAATAAGAGAAACGAATGTCAATGTGGCCATATTCTAATGTCTATTAACAGTCCTAGAAGTTTTGATTTACTGAACCAAAAAGCAGTAGTTTAAAGAGGCATTTGTAAAGCAGTATTAAAATTTAATATTTAAGATTTAAGAGATCTTAAAAGTAGCGATTGTAAGAAGTCTGAAAAGTGGCGATTGTAAGGGATCTTAAAACTGGCGATTGTAAGAGATCTTAAAAGTGGCGATTGTAAGCAGTCTTAAAAGTGGCGATTGTAAGGCATCTTAAAAGTGGCGATTGTAAGGCATCTTAAAAGTGGCGATTGTAAGAGATCTTAAAAGTGGCGATTTTAAGGGATCTTAAAAGTGGCGATTTTAAGAAATCTTAAAAGTGGCGATTGTAAGCAGTCTTAAAAGTGGCGATTGTAAGGGATCTTAAAAGTGGCGATTGTAAGGAGTCTTAAAAGTGGCGATTGTCAGGAGTCTTAAAAGTGGCGATTGTCAGGAGTCTTAAAAGTGGCGATTGTAAGGAGTCTTAAAAGTGGCGATTGTCAGGCATCTTAAAAGCGGCGATTGTAAGGCATCTTAAAAGTGGCGATTTGTAAGAGATCTTAGAAGTGGCTATTGTAAGAAGTTTTAAAAGTGGAGATTTTAAGGCTTGTTAAAATTGGCGATTTCAAGAACGCTTGATGTTGTTAATTTTTTCTGTTGTTTCGGACTTCATCCCATAGGGCCTTTCGGCCATCGCGACCATGTGCTCGGGGTCGGCCATGTTTTGTTTTTGTTACGGAGACAACTTTGTGCGTTGGTGTATTTTTCCGAATTTGACTCTCAACACCCCAACAGGATCCACAATTGTGTAAGTTAACTGAATCCTCAACCTTTGTTTACTTCCTTGAGTTTATTTACGCCCCCTTTCTAAACCTAGTTTACATTTATAGCGAATTTCACCGAAAGACGACTAGAAGAGTAAGTAGGGACTTTAAGCAACAAGGACGGGGACGGCGACGGAGACCGCAGGCTCTCAGGGAAAATCCAAATAATCGTCTGCGCATGACTGGCGGGAATAAGTTTGACGTTCTGCGTTCGGCCCCGACGTGAAACGAGTCACTTTGACGTTGGCTGAAAACGTGAGTATTCTTTGTCGCCTTATCTGCTATCTAAACGTTAAATATTCCCGGGAGACAGTTTAAAATAACTTTCATCGCTTTTTTCTTTCATAAAGTGAGATTATTCGTTAATTTGATGGTTTGTTTTTAAACAGAAACGCCGAGACGCTGATCGAGACTTGACCATTTTACGAACATGTGAGTGAGAAATGTAATGTAAATATAAGCTTGGCTCACACTGATACCAATCGAAAATTCGCCGCTCAGAATCACTCAAAAGTCAAACAGTTTGACAAAGAAGATATTCTTAACAGATTTAAAAGGGCAAACAGTACTACAACGTGTGTAGCCGTTTCGGTTTTTTTATCTGCCAGCACAATTTTGGAGAATTTTGTCGCGCCAGTCGACAAACATCTACCTAGAATATTTTCTTTCAGTTTACTTTGTAGGATTATGAAATACTGTATGTTTAGGTTACATAACGTATTTTGGGGTCAACATCACAACCGTAGAGCCTCTTTTGAAGGCGAATCCAGTGGCTCGTTTAACTCAACAATCTGCATTTAGGGCAACAAAAACTTAAACATTTTTGACTGTGTAACGCTTGTAAATATGTTCGAGATTGTGAAGGTGAAAATAATCCAATGCGCTTTTAAAATAAGGAAAAAAATATCTTGACGTTTCGAGGCTTTAGCCGCTTTATCATCAGTGGATGATAGCATGTAATTAACTAATGTGTATTCTTATAGAAAGGGACAATTTAAAAAAGGTTATACAATTTTATTATATAGGTTTCGTGGCTCGTTTTCGGTGTGAATTAAACCAGCCGAACTGCTTATTAAACCATTAAAAGTTGCCCTGTATTCTGCAGGTTATTATTTTTTCTAAAGTTGAAAGGTGACCCTATGATAAGTGTGTTTTGTACTGGGAGTTGAATCTACTTTGTTTATGTTTAAGGTCGACTACTCCAATGTACTGGACGAAAGATCATGATCTTCTTTTAGTAAGAGAAGTGCTAACTGTTGATCCGTATAGCCAGCCAAAGGGAAGTAGGGAGAGAGCAAAACTGTGGGAAGAAATTGCCTTAAACCTGAGTGCAGTGTCTGAGCCCCGTTTCTCGGTTTCTGTGAGGTCTGTAAGAGACCGTGTAAACCTGGTTCTAATAAAGAAACACAAAAGAAAGGTTGCAGAAGAAAGCAAGGCCAGCGGAATAGCAGTTGATGAGCCCTCAGATTTTGATACAGCAATTGAAGAAATATGTGAGAAAGCCGAGGCTGCAGATAGAGAGCAGCAAATTATATCAGATGGAAAAAAAGCCAATGTAGAGAAAGAGAAAAAGCAAGCAGAGGATATGAGAGCGAACGCTTTGGAGAAAGTTGGAGAAACAAGAAAAAGAGTGGTCAGTGATGATGTTAGTGAAGAGTCCGAAAAAAAGGAAAAAAGAAGAAGGAGATCTGGTGCAGAGACCATAGTATATCTGAAGGAGAAGTCGGAAAAAGAATTCAAAATCAGGCAAGAAGAGTTAGAACTAAGAAAACAGGAGCAGTGTGCCCAAGTAAAGAGGCAAGAAGAAATGACACAGCAACTGATCCATCAACAGGAACAGCAGCAAACAATGTTTGCTAACCTCCAGCAGCAGCAGCATCAGCAGCATCAGCAGCTTCAACAGCTAAGCCAGATGCAAATGACTATAATGCAGCAACAACAACAACAGAACCAGTCACTAGTGGCTGTGCTGCAAGAGCTTGCAAAGAAGAAGTAGACAAAATAAAAACATGTTGCATTTAGTTTAAGTTGATATACTAAGTATTTGTTGTGGTTCAGTTTTATCCTTGTTTCAATTTGTCGTTTTCTTTGTTTTACCCTCATTTTCATGTTACGATACAAAATATTGAACCAAGGATAAAATTGAACCACAACATATACCTTTATCATGCTCAGAACAAAGCACCATTGTTTGTTGTTCTTTATTTATTGGATTGAGATAATAAATTACACAGTTCATATTCAAAAGTAAGCATTTGGAAGGACCATGGCAATATGCCCTGGTGTGCCAGTCTTCTATGGTTGTTAGTACTGGTATATAATTACACCAGTGATCGCTATAGTGATCCTTCTCTCTTAAGTGACAGTCTCTCTTAAGAAAAATACACACTGATTCATGGCATGTGTAGATGGCAAATTTATTGCAAAAACTGAACTGGCCAATTAGTTTTATTCTTGACCCAGTAATGACTAATAGATGAGGATTACTTAAAATAATTTTGGATTTGGATACATACTGGGTCACAAGCCTCCC
>OX453279.1:18855513-18863013 GCA_949710005.1 Ricordea florida
TGCTGCAAGCCATGCAGCCCATTAAATTCTCAGGGAACCCCAGCGACTATCCCATCTTTAGAAACAGACTCCGGGACAATTTGGAAGATGGGATCCTGACCGATAGCCAATGAAGCCTATGAAGTCGTCGAGAGGGTTTCAGGGTGCTCGTATGATGTAGTGCTAGACATCCTGCTGGCACGGTATGGACAGCCCGCTACTGTTGCTGCTGGCTGCATAGAGAATCTGACAAAGGGGCAGAAATTGTCCAACACTGACTATGTGGGACTGAGGAACTTCGCAGAACAACTAGAGTCAGCCTCAAAGAAGCTCTCTGGAGAATATGAACTTGAGGCGAGTACAGTATCAAACCTAAAGCAAATTGCGCGGCGATTGCCAAACTATCTCGTGAACAAATGGGGAGAAGCCTCATTCAAAATCCGAGAGAGTGGCTCAACCCCTCGGCTTTCTGACCTGGCCAAATTTGTCAAACGACAGGCTGACATCAAGAACGACCCAGGATTTGTCTGTGACAAGAGACCTGAGAAACAGAGTGAATCGAACGCTAGGCCAGGCCGACACACCTCTGCATTCACCACAGATATAAAGGCTTATAGTGGGATTGTCAGACCCTCGAATGCGGAGAGGCAAATTAGAATGCAGAGCTTTAATTGTTGCTATTGCTGCTCGGAGAAACATGAGCTTACTTGGTGCGAAAGATTTAAAGCTGACGACATTCAAGCCCGATGGGAGATTGTTAAGCGACACAAATTGTGTCACGTTTGCCTGAAATCTGGCCACATGCGTGCTAGGTGCGAGTCCAAAGCTTTCTGTAGGTGTGGAAGTGATAGACGACATCACAGGTTGCTGCATTATCCTTACAAGAAGAAAACAAGTGAGCAAGGTCAAGGGCCGCAACTTGAGAGACAGCCACAAGGACAGATAGGGCAAGGGGAGGTGCAGGAGGAAACAAGAGAAGTTCGTCAGTCAGATGCGCCCAGGACTGTTGAAGAGTATGCTACTATCACTGGGACTCCTTCAAAAACGGTGTTGCTGCATGTCGTCCCTGTCAAGGTGATAGCTCCCAGTAGGTCTTATGTAACTACCTATGGCCTGCTTGACAATGCATCTCGAGGCACCATAATTAGTAGTGATGTCGCCACCACTCTTGGATTGAAAGGACGAAAGGAGCAGGTTTCTGTTAACACTCTAATGGAGAAAACGAATGAAGAACTTCAAGAGGTGAAATTTCAGCTTCAGTCAGCTAATGGCGTCGGAGAGACGATTACGGTCGAAGAAGGTCTGGTGTCAGAGAAGTTTAACATCTCAGAAAAGTGGCTTCCCAGGAACATCGATACGTCCCTCCACCCACATTTGAAGGACATAGAGATCCCGGATGTAGAGATCCAAAAGGTCTCTGTCTTGATAGGAAACGATGTCGACTACGCGCACGAAGTGTTTGAAGTGCGAAAACCTAGCACACCACACAGTCAACTGAGGGCATTGAGAGGACCACTGGGCTGGGTCATTACTGGAATTCTCCAAGGTGTTCCTACTCCCAAGGATCTTAACATCAACTTTACAAGCTGTGATAAGAAACTCCATGATCAGATTGAGAAGTTCTGGACTTTGGATGCCTTCGGCACGCGGAAAGACGACCTCTCAAGGAATGAGATTAATGCAAGTGATTCTACGATTCTGACATCCCATAATATGTCCAGAGAAGATGCATGCAGTTGACATATTACAAAGAACAATGAAGGTGCATGATGGTCATTATGAAACTGGTCTGCTGTGGCGCAGTGAGGAGGTTGAATTACCTAACAATTGCTGTGAAGCCAAAAGGAGGATGCAGACCCTAAAGAGGAAATTCGTTCGTGAGCCAGGGCTCGAAGACATGTACCGTGCAGTCATGGAAGATTATATCTCCAAGGGGCATACTAGAAAATTGACGCCCGCTGAAGCTAAAAAAAGAGGACCTAGAACTTGGTACTTACCGCATTTTGCTGTCATGAATCCTAACAAACCTGGGAAGGTGCGGATTGTGTTTGACGCAGCTGCAGAGCATAAGGGGACCTCCCTGAACAAGAACCTTCTACAGGGACCAGACTGCACCAACAGTCTCGTGGGGGTACTCCTGAGGTTCAGAGAAGAGAACATTGCTCTAGTGGCCGATATCGAGAGTATGTTTCACCAGGTTAAAGTCCGCAAGGAGGACCAAGACTCGTTAAGATTTCTATGGTGGCCTAAAAGTATGACCGATTCTCCTGAGGAGTATGTGATGACTGTGCACATTTTTGGTGCAACCGATTCGCCATGTGCAGCAAATTTCACCCTGCGGAGAAGTGCAGACAACAATGCAAAGGCTTTCGACCCTGCCGCTGTGGAAACTGTGAAGCGTAATTTCTACGTTGACAATCTGCTAAAGTCAGTGGGCACCACAGCAGCAATATCATTGGCTGACCAACTTGTGAAGTTGTGCGCAAAAGGAGGCTTCAACCTGACCAAATTTCAAAGCAACGATCGCCAAGTTCTAGGAGAGATACCCGTGAAGAAGAGAGCTGCACCTTCTCTCGACCTCGACTTGGATAAACTACCAATTGATCGAGCCCTTGGAATGCAATGGAGAATTGAAACCGATATGCTGGGATTCAAAACAGTACAGTTAAACAAGCCAAATACAATGCGAGGTGTGTTGTCAACGATTGCCTCCGTGTTCGACCCGTTGAATTTTGTGGCTCCAGTGCAGCTGCCAGCAAAACAGATTATGCAAACCCTATGGAAGCGGAAAAAACCTTGAGATCTCCCAATCAGTGGAGAGATTCTTGAGAAATGGAAGAGGTGGAAGAGCGCTTTGCCTCTCCTGGAGAACTTGAGCATTCCGAGATGCTACTTCAGTCGTCCACACCATGAGGGGGTCAAACTGCAACTACACCATTTTGCAGATGCCTCAGAGGTTGGTTATGGAACTGCGAGCTATTTGCGCATCGAGTATTCAGATGCCGAGACTGAATGTTCCTTCATAACCGCGAAATCAAGGAACGCTCCCATAAAGACTGTGAGCCTACCACGACTTGAGCTGCAAGGCGCATTTCTGGCAGCACGTGTTGACTAAACAGTCAGAAAGGAGCTTGGCTTCCAGTTTGACAAAGTTGTCCTCTGGTCCAATTCAATGAGTACGCTGAACTATATCAAGAACGAGAACTGACGGTTCCAAACCTTTGTGGCGAACAGAGTGAGTGAAATCAGGGAATTGACCCATCCAGACCAGTGGAGATACTGTCCAAGTAAGATTAATGCTGCGGACGATGTCAGCCGTAGCTTAGAGATGGAGGACTTTCTGAAGAATGAGCGGTGGCTGAAGGGACCACCCTTTTTGAGAGAACCTGAAGAGAAATGGCCAGAGAACAAGTTCGAAGTTGTTCCCCCAGAAAGGCTCGAGGTGAAGAAGGAGATATTCGTCACCAGCCTGGAACCCGCATGGCAGTTGAACGCCTCATCACTGAGTCATCCAGCTGGGTGCGTACCTTGCGAAAGGTGGTCTGGCTTCTCAAGTTCCTGGATTGGATAAAGTGGCACGCCGTCAAGAAAGAAGATCCAGAGGTGACCTGTGTGAATAGAGATATCAACTGTGAAGATATGGAGACAGCGAAAAGAATGATCGTGAGAGTCGTGCAGAGGAGTAACTTCCCAGACAAGGTGACTAACTTGAGTAAAGGAAAGCAAGTTAAAGCTTCCAGCAAGATAATCAAGCTCAAGCCAATTTTGAATGAGGACGGAACCATCCGTGTAGGTGGAAGGATATCGAAGGCCCCAATTTCTGCTGATGCTATCAATCCCATGATTTTGCCGAAAAATCACCATGTCAGCACTATCTTGATCCGGAATCTCCATGAGGCAAATGGCCATTGTGGTGTAGAACAGGTGTTGTCACTTCTAAGAGAACAGTTCTGGATAGTGAAAGCCAGAGGAGCTATCAAGAAAGTCTTGAGAGCGTGCGTCCCATGCAGGAAGCAGATGGGGCCAAAGATGAACCAGCAGATGGGAGACTTGCCGAAGGTGCGATTAACGCCATACAAGCCCCCGTTCACCTATTCCGGGGTAGACTATTTCGGACCCTTGTACGTAAAACGTGGAAGAGGTAGGGTGACAGAAAAGCGCTGGGGAGTCATCTTCGTATGTATGAATTCCCGAGCAGTACACCTGGAATTGGCCAAATCTCTTGACACGGACGACTTCATACTGGTGCTTACAAGATTTTTGAACCGTAGAGGACACGTCGAAGAGATTCGTTCTGACAATGGGACAAACTTTGTTGGTGCTGATAAAGAAATAAAAGAGGCCTTGGAGAGCATGGAGCACAACAAAGTACAAGAAGACCTCATACCGAGAGGGTGTAATTGGGTTTTCCACCCTCCTGGAGCTTGTCATATGTCGGGAGTTTGGGAGAGATTGGTGAGGACCGTCAAGAGAAGCCTGAAAGCTATTCTAGGCAACCAATCAATGAATGAGGAGGTCCTGACCACAGTGTTTTCTGAAGCTGAACGCATTGCAAATTCGAGGCCGTTAACACCCAACGCCTCGACTCCAGGTGATGCTGAACCCTTGACTCCGAACCATTTCCTGAATGTCCGCCCTTCAATGAACATCCCTCCTGATGTGGTAGATGAGAAAGATAAGTTCAGCCAAAAACGCTGGAGACAGGCTCAGCTACTTGCGAATCACTTCTGGAGACGGTGGTTGAAGGAATACGTACCTTCATTACAGGAAAGACACAAGTGGCAACTGCAGCAAAGAAATGTTCGCGTTGGAGATATTGTACTGATTGCAGACGACGATATAAAGAGGAGCCATTGGAAGCTCGGTCAAGTGCTTAACACCTTCCCCGGATCAGATGGGCTGGTGAGGAACGAACAGAACGGAGTACATTCAAGCGACCAGTGACAAAGCTGTGCCTACTTGAG
Organism: Ricordea florida; assembly: GCA_949710005.1. NCBI lineage: Eukaryota > Metazoa > Cnidaria > Anthozoa > Corallimorpharia > Ricordeidae > Ricordea > Ricordea florida. The sequence continues at coordinate 18,860,457 of OX453279.1, forward strand.
GGAGTAAATGACGAGTAGAGTCGTGATAACCGAACCAAAATGAAGAGACTTCGATTATTAAGTGTAAAGACTTACGGCCAATGCTGTTATGAACCCCCCTTCAGTTGTTTCCGAGAACTATGGCTTGATACTTGTCCGGGTTTGCTTTCATACCATTTTCTTTGAACCACGTAGCTGCATTGTCTAGGTCTTGGTTAACAGCTAATTCGACAGCCCCAGGGCTAGCGTGGGAATGGTAGATCTTGGTGTCATCGGCATAACTTAACAGCTTACACTCCCTTATCGCATATATCATATCGTTCATAAATATGTTGAACAGCAATGGCCCAAGAATGGATCCTTGTGGCACGCCTCTAGAAACCTCTTTCCATGCTGAATAAGTACCGCTCAATTTTACCCTTTGAAAGTGTGATGTTAAATAACTGCGCAAAAGCTCCAATGATGTATCATCCATTCCATAACACTTTAGTTTATCCAGAATCAGGTCGTGGGGCAGGCAATAGGGACTTTAAGATCCGAGACGCGACGGCTTCTAGAACGCGCTGGCTGTCAAAGGACTGGAACTAGAACGTCGCCGTTTGCGCGGAAAAAGTTAAGTTAAGATCCCCGGCGCGATGCAAGACGACGCGGCTGCGAAACGCTCTTTATCAGTGTGATTCTTCAGCAATTCTTTCGCAGAAATATCCATGGAAATGCTCTGTTTGTGTCTATTAGAAGAGATTATAAAAACACACAAAGCTTAAATGTGCTAGTTAAGCGGCAGATGAACGCAATAAATCGAGAAATGTAACGGTACAAGAGACGAGGAAAGTATGCAGAAGACTCTTGCATTCACTTTTTGAAGTTGTAGATCGTGACTTACTTACAAGCCTTGCTCGAAGACACTGCCATTTTATAAGCTTAGTACACCTGAAAGAAATTAAAACTAGAAGGGCACTCGGTAGAGCGCATACCTCCGCCCCGCCACATATTGTTGTCTTAAGAGTTTGAATCCACAAATAAGAGCTATTTGAAGAAAAGTATATCCGATTAAGGAGTAATATTGTTGTTTTTCCCACATATCGCTTCTTCGCCTTCGATAACTTGGAATCAGGTGAATGGCATCAAGTTTCAAAACTGTTTTCTACCGTGGGAACCAAGAAAGCTGATTGGTCAACATTAATTCGATTAGTAAACAAACTCAATTATCACTGAAATTTCTGTAAAACCTTAGAAAACTTTCTGGTAAAATCGCTCAGCTTAAACACGACAAGAATTGCGGTGCGATATACAGTCTGGTAGGTTTTTTGCGGTCGTGGAACCAGCCATATAGTATACAATATATACAAAAGTTAGGCGTAAACTGACATTCACGTTTGTTCGAAGCCATACTATCAAGTGTAGCCCGAGTGAACGCTCCCGAGAGCGTCTAGTCTGGATCTGAGATCTGGAGTTTAACCCGGATAAATCCCAAATTTTAATCGATTGATCCTGGGTATATTTGCGACCTTTCCACCAAATTTGGTGCAAATCCGTTGATTAGTTTTTGCGTAAAACGATTAACAGACAGACAAACAGACAGGCGTGAAAACATAACCTCCTTGGCGGAGGTAAAAATTCAAAATCCTTCCATAGCTACGATCTAAAATGTCACCAGAAATTACGTCCAATGATCCTAGATTGCTAATTTTTCATGTTTAGAGGAATATATCATTATTTAAGTTAAGCACTGGTAGGAATATGCTCACGTTTTGTACAGAACGTCAAAATTGCCAATCCCACGTTCTCGACGCGACGTGATACCATCAGGAAGATGGCGTGAGCATGCGCAATATGTCACCTCTTTAAAAATTAACTTCCGGCCGCGTCTTACAGCCGTCGCGTCTCGAATCTTAAAGTCCCTAATCAAACGCCTTACTGAGATCGATTGCCGCTGCTCCAGTTACCTCGCGTTTATCTAATTGTTCCTTCCACTGCTCTGTGAGGGTCAGCAACGCCGCAGGACAACCATGGAACTTGCGATAAGCAAACATAAAGTCATGGAAAATTGATTCAAAACGTTCAGTTATTTGTGTTTGCAAGATCCGTTCAAATACTTTAGAGAAAACTGGAAGGACAGTTACAGGCCTAAAATTTGCTTTGTCCAGCAGAGAGTCCTTTTTGTGATGTGGCACTATCTCTCCGCGCTTCCAAGTGTCTGGGACCTCGGATCTTAAAGTGATGGAATTGACAAGATCACTTAGAGGCTCTGATATGGAAGAGGCTGATGCTTTGACTGCCCGCGGTGGAATCGTGTCATGCCCTGTGGCTTTGTTTGTTTTTACCCTGTCGAGCACTACTTTAACTTCATGACGATTTGTCAAACGGAAACCGAAAGAGTGCACGCAGTCGACTGGAATGTTCGAAGCATGCGACTGTGCACTAATGGCAGTGTGCCCCTGGGTATCCAGATCATTTGCCATGTTAATAAAATAGTCATTTAGCGTCTCTGCCACCTGCTCTTGATCTCTGATGACTGTATTTCCCTCTTTCAGCGTCACCTGATTATTAGGTGTGCGATTTTTTGAATGCATGAACG
>OX453279.1:18868013-18925013 GCA_949710005.1 Ricordea florida
TGCTGGCTTTCTTAACAAGATTTAACTCTTCTACTTCGAGTTTCCACCTTAGGAGAACAAGGATCGTTTCTATGGATACAAATATTGTGAAGTGCAATGCAGCACATTATTATGGCTTTTACATTGGATCTCCTGCATTCAGTCTTTTCGTACAAGATCCTCCACCGCCTTAGTTAGTTAGAGATCGATCTGCTGGCGTGGATTACTGAAAAAAGAAACAACGGTCTTGCCATTCTGCCATCCATAGTGCGGCTAAAAGCACTTGATCTTGCTAAGGATGAGAAGTACAATATTCCTGAAGGGCATTTCAAAGCGGGAAATCATTGGTGTCAACGCTTCATGAAAAGGAACAATCTGCCACTTCGACAGAAAACAACTCTAGCACAGCGTCTTCCGGATGATTACGAGGAGACGATCGTCAGATTTCATCGCTTCATTATCGATCGCCGTAAAGAAAACAGCTACCCACTGCACTTCATCGCTAACATGGATGAAACTCCGCTCACGTTCGACATGCCACCAAACCGCATAATCAACAGCACCGGAGAGAAAACTGTAAATATCCGTACCACAGGAAATGAAAAGAATCGAGTCACCATCGTGTTGGCGTGCTGCGGAGATGGCTCAAAGTTAAAGCCAATGGTCATCTTCAAACGAAAAACTGTGCCCAAGATCAACAACAAACATGGAGTTGTCGTCTCTGCCCAGGAGAAGGGATGGATGGATACCGAACAAATCAAAGTTTGGATCGACAAAGTATGGCGTTGGCAGTTTGGTGGCCTGAGGAAGAGCCTGCTTGTTTATGACGTGTTCGAAGCCCACGTGACCGACCGAGTGAAAGCGTTGTTCAAACGTGAGAGAACTGATTTAGCTGTGATTCCTGGCGGGTTAACCTCAATTCTCCAGCCGCTTGATGTTTCTTTAAACAAGCCGTTTAAAGATGGAGTTCGTAGGCAATAGATGCAGTGGATGGCCGAGGGGATTCACGAATTTACGGCAACTGGACGGCAAAAGAAAGCTTCAGAGAAACTGATCTGTTCGTGGATTTTGCAAGCGTGGAATCAGGAGTACCCAACGACGGTTTCGAAGAAAATTCACCGTATAGTGTGCTTAACATTATCTGAGTGTCGCTACGTCAATCTTGATTAATATTTAACTTTCCTGGGAAAAAATGCCCGCTCTTCACTGCCAGCAAGCAGGATTTCTAAGTTATCAAACTCCCAGCCAGCGCTCAACTTCGAGGTCGTCAACGAGCCAGCAGGCTTTAAATTTGTCACCTCGCTAGCCAGCAAAAAAAAGTTTGCCAAATGTTTGCCAGCATGTTTGAGTATACCATTTTTTGCCAGCCAGCGGGGAATTTAAATATACCATTTCAAGGTGCACTTAATAAAAACTATTTATTTAACAACGGAGTTTGTATTGCGTATCATTCGACTGGAAAGTATTTGTATCACTTAAAAAGATTACACTTACCACAAAACAGTAAACAAAAGAGAAAGATAAAATGTGCTTACAGTGTTCTGATCCAAGCTGCACTCTGAAGAAAAATCGTGAAATCCCTCGAAAGGAAGAGTGAAGTGTAAACAATGTCCATTCAGTTAACAGACGTAATCTAGATGCTAATGAAGATCTATCGTTGTTATAATAAGTACAACAAGCAACCTATGAGTTGTCTCAAACACTTGGATACGACCGACTTTCACATTCATTTCATTTTCCACATTTGTTTCTCAAAAAGTCTACGAACTACGGCGCCATGTTTTCCTTTAACATACTGTCTTGGTTGATCCGGCATCGGAACTTTGAAGCGTGTGACACCTTTCCACATAAAGGGCTGATAAATCACATTTTTGGTTGTCTCGTTAATGATCCTAGGAATTTCTGTTGAGTTGCGAGTCAGTTTTTCTGGTATTGGGCAATGGTAGCCATCGTCAAAGTAGACAATTCTCTCTGATACAGAAAACACTGCTAATCCCGAGTGTGATTCGTTCATGTGAACAGGTAAAAACATGTGTTGTACTCTTTCCATGTCATAAAGTAAGCACAATCGTTGAACAACGTTCCTTAACACCATGCCAGTGGATAGAAATGATAGCAGCAGTATCTGTAAGCCATTTCGCTCCTGTGTTTCGTTTGCTCTGTCGAAGTATTTCTGGATTAAAAAGTTGATAATTTCGTCAGATAAGTACCTCTCGCAAGCCATAGATAAAGTTTGGGATGTTATCTGGTAATTTCCATGACATGCAAGAAATCTGCCATCTTTGTTCCACCTGTCTTATAGGGCTTCAGTAACTTCCTGTTGGGATTTCAAATTCTTGAAGGCCTTCTTTAACCAGGTTTCTTCGAATTGGACTTGTTTCCTCAAGCTTTTCATCAAATGAAACCTCCCCAAGACTCTGATTCCTTCTTTATCAAATATTCCGTAACATGGAAACTGAATGGCGACGTCAGAGCTGTTAGTCTTGTTGAACTCTTTTTCGACCTCTGAAAGAACAGATTGTGGTGGTAGCCTGTTTACTGTGATGGGGTTTCTTACTTCTACTCCACTTAGGACTATTTTATAAGTTGTTAAATTTCTGTCCACCTCATGGTAAATTGCTTCACTTAGCAATCGCCTCGGACTGCAAAAGTTGTCATTGCTACAGAGCACATCCGCCAAGATGTTATTTTTTGAAGTCAACTCTTCATTTGCCCAAAAATCGTCCACGGTGATTACCGCAGAATTGGCAGCTTTCGCTAAATGCGAAGAATCATTGTTTAAATTTGGCGTCGTATTAGCGGGCGGTGCTTGGCTGCTTTCAGTCGAAGTATTTCCTTTGCAGTAGCGATTTTCGGAAAAATCTCCAGCTTGACGTTGCCATTCTTTAGTTTTTTTTCCACCTTTTGTACAAACGATGTCGCCGTGTTTTTTATCACTTTCTCTAGCAATCGACTCGGGTTCCTTGTCGCTGGCGTCGACATCTGTGAAGAGGCTCGCCGTCGTGTCGAGAGATGATCGGAACATCTTTCCCTTGTCTTTGCACAGCGTTGACTTATTTCTCTTTCTAAGCAACACTCGGGTGTTATTCGACGAGGTAGACATTCGTTGCTCCTTTGGTGCCATCGATTTCGTTGACTTGCTTTTTTTTTGCACTTCCTTTGCTTTTTGTATACTGTTGTTGGATAAATACACTTTTGACTTGCTGCGATTATTTTCAGAGAGTTTCCTTTTCTTACTGCTCTCTATAGCATTTTCGGGATCGACTGTGGGCTTTCTTTTTCTTCCAGACCTGGATGTTGACTCAAATTGAATAGGTCTGTTAAAAAAGGATGCAGAGAGCCACATGTCGTCTTCTGGTCCATAACCTTTAAACCTGACTTTGTATTCATAAAAAAGTCCATCTTTTGAAAGTCGCCTTCTCAGTACCTCCTCTACCTCGAAAAATTCTTCTCCAATCCGGAGCTAGCACAACCGAATGAGTCATCATTAGCGACTGAATGTGGTACACCAACATCGTAAGGAAAAATTCCGAATGATAGAAGAGTTCCCTTAGATGTTGGGTGAAGGGTGTAGATGCCACGTTTGCCGGGTACAGGCTGTAGATCTACATTTCCAATAATACTAGACTGGGACTTCCAGTTTGTAAGAAGGACATCTTCTGAGACGAAATAGGCATCATTTTCATCTCGAGCATACAACGAACATCGAATTCGTACAGAGGTCTTGCTTTTCAGTCGGAAGCTTGTTACTTCAGAACCATCCTTTGTCGATTCAATCGCTTCCACTCGTCCAATCTGGTATTTGCTTTGCCCGTCTTGTGTGACTCTTAGTGCAATGTCGCAGTATTTAAAGATGTCGTGTTTCTGGTTGACAGGTTCTTTCCCTGGAAGATACCTTGACGCCCAGTGCCTTCTCTGGCGACTGCGGGAAATATACTCCCTTGGTAGTAGAAGTTTTAAGGCCTGCTTTATGTGAAGGTAACTCAAACTGCCATTACTGTATCTGCTAACCTTCCACTTACATCCGCCTTGTTCAGTATCTCCCATTTCTTCATCTTTGTTTGCTTCATCCTTTCCGCCATGACCTTCGCCGTCATCAACATTGTCAGCCGTCTTATCCTCTTCACAATGTACGTTCAATTCATCTTCATCTCTTTTGTCTTGGCACTGAGATTCTAGGTCTTCTAAAGAGGCGTATGTGAACGATCTGGTCAACCTGTTGAAATCCTTGGGAATAGGACCATAAACGACTTTGTATCCATTTGGTTTAGCGTTCTTATACGGTGTGTCCCAGTTCCCAGTTTCCTTTAAGAGTTGGACACATTCTTCTGGCAAGTATTTTGCGAAAAGGGTCTGCCCTTCTTTGACTCCTTTCACGTGAGCCCTTATCTGTGCTGCTCTAAAGCTTTGGTAGTCGTTAGGATACTCGTAGTCGCTGATGTATTTCTTCTCCTTGAAAGCATAGGCCATGTTCTTTCTTTTACTCGAAGCCTTAACATTGGCTCCAGCGGATGCTAATCGTTGCTTTGCGTTAAGATTGAATTGTACCTTTGAACAGCTCTCTAGCATATTTCCAAATGTGGGCTGGGAGTCAAGGTTTTGAATTTCTGTTGTTTTTCCTTGCATTTCACCTATAATACTTTCGGTTGTTTTGGTTCCTGAATTGTATGGCGAAGCCCAACCGGGACCAAGTTCCTTGAAATGCAGAAACATTGCCAGTTGATGGATGGTGGCTGCTGCAAAGAGGATCTCAGCTGTCCTGTAACATCCATATGTTAAGAATTTCCCTCGCTTAGCCGGATCGGTTTTGGCACCAGGTTTCGAATGGAGACACAACCTTCGCAATTAGAGGACTTTCCTCCACAAACGAAATATAGTAATGGCACAGGAGACCGATTTCTGCACATCCGCAGGCGAGCCAAAATCAGGTACCCCGAAAGGCTGTATTAGATAAAAAAAAATGCCGTTATGTAAAGACTTGTGCCGATAGAACCAGGGACATGCTCGTCGAGGAGGTCGGCGATACGGATTGTAAACAATCTTTCGCAGGCATCTGAGTTCTGGTCAAAGAAATAAACCAATAGCAGATCAGAGGTGTTAAATCCACAATCCAAGCCCAACTCTTGGCATCTATGTTTGAGATCTTGGAGGTGCCTTATGGTGGCAGTCAGCGTTGACTTTCCATCGTCTTGCCAGAAGGTTAACTCACGTGTCTGGTACTTCAGGTTTTTTAGGAACAGCCTTTGTTTGTGGTCGTAGTCCAAGTACGCTATCGCTGGGAGATACCAGTAATATGGAGATGCAAACTCTTCGTCATCTACGCCAAGAGCTAAATACTGCATCCCTTCATCAATCTCTTCGCCTGTTGGGGTCATCAACTGAATCGCTGCTGCCAAGGAAAAACCTGCGGAATCTGTAGAGTAGCCCATGAAATTAATTGGCGTTTTAGGTATTTTCCCCGACTTATCATAATAACAACCTCTTCTGAGAGCAACCCAGTATTCCAGAAGGAATAAAGAAGGAATAAATTAAAGAGAAGCCTTGCAAGACATTCTTGTTGTTGATAAAGTACAGAGCTATTGGTTATTGCTTTGGTGTCCTCTTTGGGATGGTTCATTTCACTGTGGAGTACATATATCTTGTCCCTATTGCTGGCAAATTACTTTTGCACGTTTGTAGTGTGTCAGTGATCGTGCAAGAATTAGCGTACAAAATAGCAACTTACCTTAAATATCTGCTTGCTGTCGATGTTTTTTCTGTCTCCTCTGTAATCAAAAATAAAGTATAGCTTTAAAGCAATATTCGTACACGTGACAACATTCCACAGCCTAGTGACAACTTATAGACGAACGTCTACGACTTTTGCTAATGTGATAATATTAACTTGACATTAATAATAATAATAATAATAATAATAATAATGATAGTAACAATAATAATAATAATAATAATAATAATAGTAGCAACAATTGATATAGCGCTAATTCTATAAAATATTGAAAGGCGCTTCACAAGCTAAAAAAGGTAAATAAAAAGATTTAAAGATTTAAGAGCGCCTATCCGTAAATCTCGAGAATGCGACGTCAGTTAGGAAAATTCGAAATTCTTTTTATTTTATCCAAAGAACCCCTTTGGTGAGTTGTTTTCGAAAATATAACTGAAAAGTCCCAGCGCCTTTTATTTTGCGAGAAATTACGAAAAGTTGGATTTGGCGGATTTAGGCCGCAAAAGACCGGTGAAATATAGAAGTTTTAAAGGCGGTCGTGACGAATAACCGTTTATCGTATTACAACCATCTTTTTACGCCATCAAAGTCCATCCTTATACTTCACAATTCTACACAAAAATCATTTTATTTCAAAACTTTATGTGACTATTTGAGCGAGCAAAGAGGTAGCTTTTACGGCTTTGAGACAGAAGGCCAATTTTGGCGAATTTCAAAGCCTCCAAATGGTCCGTGGTACATGAGAAAATACCATAAAATTACAACCACTGTAAACTCCAATCATTACTTTATAACATACTAAAAAATATCTGGCGGCAATCCAAAGCCCTTCCCGTGAGAGGTCAAGATGTAAAGTACTATTTTATGATATCGGCGAATCACGCCTGCAAAGTGCGCTGGTACTTTACTGTCACATTTTTAAATTTTACACACAAAATGGCCAATACGAAAACATTTTACTCTTAAAGCACCGTATTAAAGATTTACTACACTGTTTTGAGTCGTGAAAGCATTTAGACATGAATCAAAACCATAATTTATAAGCGAATTACGCTGTGGCTATATGCCCGGCAGCCGGGCACGGTCTTAAATAGACTAAATGCCCGGCAGCCGAAAAATTTTAAGGAATTTGCACTGTAAGGTTCTTTTAAACTTCTTGAGAGTATTAGATGTGTTCTTAGAATTGTTGAGCGATTCCAATAACCATGTTGATTTTCTAGTTGACGAAATATCTGAACTTGGGCATACCGTAAAATCGCTGTGTTGTCCACACTTAGAAAATTTTGGCTCAGCCCGGCATTCAGAAATAGTCACCAAATTCCGGCAGAAAGTCTCATTCAAACCTAACGAGAGTATTCGATGTTTGTTAAGATATGCCAAGCGATTGTAAAAATTATTTTGGTATTATAGTGGACGAATTTTCCGAGCTTGTGCATACCGTGAAATCGCTTGTTTCTCCACACTGAGAAGATTTGTGAATATCCGACTGACGGGCACGGTCTCAAATGTGCTAAATACTCGAGTGCCATTCCGCCGAATTAATCGGGTATCAAACGCAGCGACTACTGCAAAAGAACTGCACAATGTAAATCAGCAAGCATAGATCTCTAAAAGGGAGTCAGGTTTTTTCGTAATTCTTATTGGTTATCTTTTTATATAGACCCGTAAAGTTGTAGTAGCGAATAATTTGCCAACCCCGTCGCGTTCGCGGCCGTCAAATGAGAAATATCTAAATTAAAGCTAATCCCCGACACCCTTTTGTTCCTCGATTCTTAATGAATGTTCTGGCCAAATTTCATAATAATCCGTCCATTCTACATACCAGATTAATTCGGCGGAATGACACTCGGTCGTTTTCGGTTTATTGGCTTCTTTCTTCTCAATAATGGCTCTGCCAAACAACGGATATTTTTTTCGAATTCTACAGTTCTTTACCTTTCTATTGATATATAGTTTGTGGTAGTTTACTTTAAAACAACGCGCATACGAATTTTTTTCCGAAGGACACCCGCGAAGGTATTGTGTAACCTTAAGACCGTGCCCGGCTGCCGGGCATATAGCCACAGCGTTATAACTCATCAACCGATACACTGGAGTCGCGTGTCAACATGTCACACAATCACCCATAAAATCAACGCCTGGAAGAAAGAGAAACTGTTCTTTACGTTTGCTGGAACTTCAAGTTGACATTCAATCAAGTTTTCAATCAACTGGTTTTAAATGGAGCACAATAGCATCATGTAAGTTGACTTTATTTACCGTAGAGTATTGCTGTTTTCGTAACATCGGAATGTCGGTAATGTTGTAATTTCGATTTGAAAATTCGAGTTCAGTCCTTTTTGTTGTAGTTCATACTATGTTCGAAGAAAGTCCAAAAATCGAAACTTTGTTGTTTTTAAAACACAAACCTGAATATTTTCTTTACTGTCGCTCGCTTTTTGAATTCTATTGCTCTAAAGAAACTATTTTTGAATCAGTGAGCGTGACAATGTGTTTGTGTTTTGAAATGACACGCGACTCCTAGTGTATCGGTTGATGCGTGATAAATTATGGTTTTGATTTATGTCTAAATGCTTTCACGATTTAAAACAGTGTAGTAAATCTTTAATACGGTGCTTTAAGAGTAAAATGTTTTCGTATTGGCCATTTTGTGTGTAAAATTTAAAAATGTGACAGTAAAGTACCAGCGCACTTTGCAGGCGTGATTCGCCGATATCATTCCTCGCGAAGCGAGGTTACTAATCGTGTCGGTTCCGGTCAGACCACGTGGCTCGCAAGCCCGAGTAAATCGAGCCGAGAGTTTTTATATATATATATATATATATATATATATATATATATATATATATATATATATATATATATCTATATATATATATATATCTATATTTATATATATATATCTATATTTTAAAGGTGTCCGTTCGCAGGCCAGGTTACCTGGCAATAGTAGCGCACTTGAAAACTGCTGAATTTCCGCCATTGAGAATTCGGTGATGCCTTTTTGAAGGTAAGGTAAATTTTGTGGAAACCGATTTCACTCGTCCTGGAAGTACATCCCAGCAAGATGATCTCCGAGATATTCAAGAAAGATTAGCCCGAGATCGTCGCCGAGTAAGTTCGAATACCGTGAAAATCAACACAAGGAAAGCACGACTCAAAGCAGGGATAGAGAAACGACAGCAGGGAGAATAACAACATAAATCGCAGCAAAGACAACAACCGCTCGCTCCAGAAAAAGGCAAACGAAAAAGCAGGGAAAAGGACCAGGAATTCAACCAAGTTAGTTTTGAATTTGAATGTGTTATTGATAGAAATACAGGACATGAGTGAACGATTACGTAACGAAATATATTGGCGTACTAAATTTAGCAAAACGACTTAGAAGGGAAACCGAGTAGGAACGACTTCAACGATTGAAGATGTCTAAAAACGGAATCGGAAGACGACCAACAGATTACAAAAGAATGTAAGTTGATATTTGTCATAATAAAACGATAGCGTTTGCATTTTGAAGAAATTCCCAACACAGAGAGTTGCAGTTGTTATAGCAATCATTTATAACGATGTGATCTGATATCATTGAAACAGTGAAAATATTGTAAATTTTCTTGATGTAGCAGTTGTGTTTAGAATTTTCAACAGAATATATACCCAGTGTCACTATAAAGTACTGGTTCTGCAATTTAATCAGTGATCAATGCCATCATTTGAAAATAAAGCAAATGTTATTACTTACTTCTGAGTAGTATTTTCCTTTGCTATATATATATGTATGTATTCTCTGATTGAAAGATTTCAATAATATTGCATAGAGACAACAAGTTTCATAGCCTTTTCACAATGGGTAAGTTTTACCTTAGAGTTCAATGACCCCCCTGATAATATTGCTATCTAGAACCCTTGCCCTTTTCCCACAAATGAAATGCTAATTCAAGCCTTAATTTGCAAAGTTAGACATAACATGTTAACCTTGTTACTTTCTGCTGTTTACTTCATTTTTATGATGTCAAATATCAAGCTTTAATAACAACCACAACATACAATTAACCTTTTACATTGAAAGAACTTTATAAAGAAGAAAATAAATTTTGTAATGCCAAAATGTTTATAATCTTTCTCATATATTCATTGCAAGTGTGCTGTATGTAGTAACAAGTGTTTCAAGTTTCCTAAATGCCCTAAAGTATGCTGTCAAGAATGATTTTCCACACAAACGTTATAGACAAATGACTGCACTAGATTCTAAGCCTTTAAGAATAAATGGTATTGTTTGGAGCTGTTTTGATTACTACCACCTCTGATAGAAAGCCTATGAAGAAGATTTTTGTATTGCTTGTAGTAGTAGAGTAACAATACCTTTACCAAGATTAGCACATGCATCCCACCCCATAAAAATATATTATGTTTAACATAAAAAATATAACAATAATAATAATAATAATATCAATACCAGTAATAATAATAATAGTAATGATAATAATAATGATAATAATATAATGATAGTTTGTCTCGTTACTATATGTCATTGGTTACAAGTTCAATACCTCTGGCTGCCATGACTTTTTCGATGAAATACCATCCTTATCATAAATCTTTCTTCTGCAGTTTTTATAATAGAAATTTTCATATATTCAAAATAATATACTATTCTCTGGTTGGGTATGGATATTTTGCCTGTTTCTGTAACAGCACCATTAAACTTTCATGTGGTATATACTTGTGACTGATTGATGTTGATTTCACATTATATTCTTACAGGAGTACATAGTGCAGCAATCTTTTTCAACATGGTAAGATTTCAATAACTCTTTCTTACATGTATTGTTTTTATGATATGACCTAAAAATAGCACAACCACATACTATACAGTTGGCACTCACTATTACCAAACCTTTATTCAAAGTTTTTGTAGACTCCAACTGTTTTACCCCCATTTTTTTATGTAAGGACATTGTTTCTCACACTTCTGTTGAAATGGCATCTCTTTTGAGGGAAGAGGAATTTTTCTATCTACCACTAGGGGTACCATTGCAACTGAAGAGAGTACACAAATTGAAACATGCACTATTCATAGTGCTCTCATCTGTGGTTACCTAGGAATGAAATAATGACTGCAGTAGACAATAAAATATCTAATCAGAAGATTCTTCTTACAATGAATCTCATGCAATTATAACCAAAAAACATAAACAAAAAATAATTGGAGCATTCAACTCATCCTCGGTGTAAGAACATATTGTGTTTAAAAGTGATGTACAACAAAGAACACAAAGCAGTAGAGACTAAGAAAATACAACTCCAAAAAGAAACCAGGTTTTTACACTGTGGTAAACACAATCATTCATATCAACTCTTCAAGATTTCACCTTCAAAAGATTTACAATAATTTTCAATTTGTGTTAACTGAATATTATTGTGATACTTCATTGACTCTGTATTCCCTGTCAAGAAAACAAATAATTTTACTTCTATTCCCTCTCGTGCAATCTCAGTGGCAGTGAAAAAGCTAAATGAAGGTCAATTTTCAAGCCCTGTGCTGAGCAGTATACTGATCATGTAATTTGCACCAAGTGTCACTAATTGTGTACCAAACACAGCATAACAAATTCAATAATAGGGATTACGCTGATATAAAAAATAAAATATAAAATAAAATAAAATATAAAAGTATTGTGACTTATTCAAAAACTAGCTTCGCGAGGTTTTTGCGAGAGTCGTATTTCTAGTAAAATAGTACTTTACATCTTGACCTCTCACGGGAAGGGCTTTGGATTGCCGCCAGATATTTTTCCTCGCGAAGCGAGGCCGAAGGCCGAGCGTAGCGAGGTTACTAATCGTGTTGCTTTCGGTCAGACCACGTGGCTCGCAAGCCCGAGTAAATCGAGCCGAGAGTTTTTATATATATATATTTATATGTTTATATATATCTATATTTTAAAGGTGTCCGTTCGCAGGCGTGGTTACCAGGCCACAGTAGCGCATTTGACAAATTGCTGAATTTCCGCCATTGCGTATTCGGTGATGCCTTTTTGAAAATAATGTAAATTTTGTGGAAACCGATTTCACTCGTCCTGGAAGTACATCCCAGCAAGAAGATCTCTGAGATATACAAGAAAAAGCAGCAAGACATCGTAGTCGAGTAAGTTCGAATACCGTGAAAATCAACACAAGGAAAGCACGACTCAAAGCACGGCCAGAGATACGACGGCATGGAGAATAACAACAGACATCCCAGCAAAGACAACAACTGCTCGCCCCAAAATAGGCAAACGAAACGGCAGGGAAAAGGACCACAAATTCAACCAAGTTAATTTTGAAATTGAATGTGTTATTGATAGAAATACAGGACATGAGCGAACGATTACATAACGAAATATACTGGCGAACTCAATTTGGCAAAACGACTTCGAGGGGAGACCGAGGAGGAACGACTTCAACGATTAGAGATGTCTCTGGAAAATAATTCTATTATTCTAAAAACGGAATCGGAAGACGAGCAACATATTGCAGGAGAATGTATGAAGGTATTTTTTTGTAATAAAACGATAGCCTTTCCATTTTGAAGAAATTCCCAACACAGAGAGTTGCAGTTGTGATAGCAATCGTTTATAACTATGTGATCTGATATCATTGCAACAGTGAAAATATTGTAAATCATCTTGATCTAGCAGTTATGTTAAGCATATTCAACAGAATAGATACCCAGTGTCACTACGTACTGTATTCTCTGATTGAAAGGTTTCAGTAATAGTGCATGGGGACAGACAAGTTTCATAGCCTTTTTACAATGGGTCAGTTTTACCTTAGAGTTCTATGAGCCCTTGATAACATTGCTATCTAGGACCCCTGCCCTTTTCCCACAAATGAAAAGTTAATGCCCTAATTTGCAAAATTATACATAACATATTAACTTTGTTACTTACTGCTGTTCATTTTTATGATATCAAATACCAAGATTTAATAACAACCACAACATACAGTTCACCTTTTACACTGGAAAAACTATAAAGGAGAAACTAAAGTATGTAATGCCAAAACTTTTATGATCTTTCTCATATATTCATTGCAAGTGTGCTGTATATAGTAACAACTGGAACAAGTTTCATAAATGCCCAATGCTTTCAATCATGATTTTCCACTCCAACTTTATGGACAAATGACTGCACTAGATTTTAAGCCTTAAAGTAGAAATCACATTCTTTAGAGCTGTTTTGATTACCACCACCTCTGATGGAAAGCCTATCAAGAAGATTTTTGTATTGCTTGTAGTAGTAGAGGAACAATACTTTTACCCAGATAAGGACATACATTCCATCCCATAACAATATACATTAAGAAAAACATAAAAACATAACAATAATAATAAAAATATCAATACCAGTAATTAATAATAATAATAATACTGATAATTCCTCGCGAAGCGAGGCCGAAGGCCGAGCGTAGCGAGGTTACTAATCGTGTCGGTTCCGGTCAGACCACGTGGCTGGCAAGCCCGAGTAAATCGAGCCGAGAGTTTTTATATATGTATATATATATATATATTTATATATATATATCTATATTTTAAAGGTGTCCGTTCGCAGGCCAGGTTACCTGGCAATAGTAACGCACTTGAGAACTGCTGAATTTCCGCCATTATTTGGTGATGCCTTTTTGAAAGTAATGTAAATTTTGTGGAAACCGATTTCACTCGTCCTGGAAGTACATCCCAGCAAGGTGATCTCCGAGATATTCAAGAAATATTAGCACGAGATCGTCGCCGAATAAGTTCGAATACTGTGAAAATCAACACGAGAAAAGCACGACTCAAACCAGGGGTCATCCTCGGTGTAAAAACCTGTGAAGTTTTTCTTTGTTATTTCACTATTATTTTCCTAGTCTCTATTGTTTTGTCTCCTTTGTTTCCTTTGTTCTACGTCATTCGTAAGCGTAACAGGTTTTTACACCGAGGATGAGCCCAAAGCAGGGATAGAGAAACGACAGCAGGGAGAATAACAACAGACATCGCAGCCAAGACAACACCTGCTCGCTCCAGAAAAAGGCAAACGAAACAGCAGGGAAAAGGACCAGGAATTCAATCAAGTTAGTTTTGAATTTGAATGTGTTATTGATAGAAATACAGGACATGAGTGAACGATTACATAACAAAATATATTGGCGTACCACATTTAGCAAAACGACTTAGAAGGGACACCGAGTAAGAACGACTTCAACGATTGGAGATGTCTCTGGAAAATAATTCTATTAGTTTAAAAACGGAATCGGAAGACGACCAACAGATTACAAGAGAATGTAAATAGGTATTTATCATAATAAAACGATAGCGTTTCCAGTTTGAAGTAATTCCCAACACAGAGAGTTGCAGTTGTTATAGCAATCATTTATAACGATATGATCTGACATCATTGCAACAGTGAAAATATTGTAAATTTTCTTGATGTAGCAGTTATGTTAAACATTTTCAACAGAATATATACCCTGTGTCACTATAAAGTACTGGTTCTGCAATATTATCAGTGATCAATGCGATCATTTCAAAATAAAGCAAATGTGATTACTGAATTCTGAGTAGTATTTCTCTTTGCTATATATATATGTATGTATTCTCTGATTTAAAGGTTTCAATAATAAACCGTAGAGACAACAAGTTTCATAGCCTTTTCACAATGGGTCAGTTTTACCTTAGAGTGCAATGACCCCCCCTCCCCTGATAATATTGCTATCTAGAACCCCTGACCTTTTTTCACAAATGAAATGTTAATTCAAGCCTTAATTTGCAAAGTTAGACATAACATATTAACTTTGTTACTTTCTGCTGTTTACTTTATTTTTATGATGTGATACTTTATCGACTCTGTATTCCCTGTCAAGATAATAAATCATTTTACTTCTATTCCCTCTGGTGCAATCTCAGTGGCAGTGAAAGAGCTAAATGAAGGTCAATTTTTAAGCACTGTGTTGAGCGGTATACTGATCATGTAATTTGCACCAGGTGTCACTAATTGTGTACCAAACACAGCATAAGAAATAAAATAATGGGGAGTACGCTGATATAAAAAATAAAATATAAAATATAAAAAGAAATAAAGAATAAAATATGAAAGCATTGTGACTTCTTCAAAAACTAGCTTCGCGAGGTTTTTGCGGGAGTCGTATTTCTAGTAATATAATAATAGTGCTTCTCGTTACTATATGTCATTGGTTACAGTTCAATACCTCAAGCTGCTTTGACTTATGAAATAACTATGAAATACCATACTATTAAATCTTTCTTCTGCAGTTGTTATCATTGAAATTTTCATATATTCAAAATCATATACTATTCTTTTGTTGGGTATGGATATTTTGGCTGTTTCTGTAACAGCACAATTAAACTTTCATGTGGTATATACTATTGACTGCTTGATTTTGATTTTGCATTAATTTTTTTACAGGAGTATGTAGTGCAGCCATTTTTTTGAACACATGAAGATTTCAATAACTCTTTCTTACATTGGTTTTATGATTACCTAAAAAAAGCACAGCCACATACTATACAGTAGGCACTCTCTATTACCAAACCTTTATTCAAAGTTTTTGTAGAATCCAATTATTTTACCCTCAATTTTTTTGTGTAATGACATTGTATCTCTAATTTCTGTTGATATGGCATCACTTTTGAGGGAAGAGGAATTTTTCTATCTACCACTGGGAGTACCATTCCAACTGAAGAGAGTAAACAGATTGAAACATGCACTATTCATAATGCTCTCAATTGTGGTTACCTAGGAATAAAATAATTTTCAATTTGTTTTAAGTGAATATTATTGTCATACTTCATAAACTCTGTATTCTGTGTAAGGATAACAGATAATTTTACTTCTATTCCTTCTGGTGCAATCTCAGTGGCAGTGAAAGAGCTAAATGAAGTTAACTTTTTAAGCACTGTGTTGAGCGGTATACTGATCATGTCATTTGCACAGGGTGTCAATAATTGTGTACCAAACAAAGCATAACGAATATAGTAATGGGAATAGGATAATAGCTAAAGGCATTGTGACTTCTTCAAAAACTAGCTTCGCGAGGTTTTGCGGGAGTCGTATTTCTAGTATATGTATATATATATATATATATATATAAAAAGTTATGATGCTTCGAGCCAACAGGGATGCCACACGCCAGAAGGATCCAAAAGGATTCGTAGTCCAAACCTCAAGTAATGAAATTTGTAGGCAATTGTGGAAAACGAGGACGGACAACTTCGAGCGAAAAAAAATATATATATATATACAGTAAAAAATCTAAAAAAAGTTTAAAAATTTAATAAAAATAGACGTTTCGGTCAATGACCTTCATCAGTTGCAGTGCAAGTGAATAAGAAATTACAATGTCCTTAAATAGGTTTACAGTATAAAAGATGACATAATATAACAAAGATGATTACATAACAGGGCGTGGTAACACATGAAAATGAAAAAATTAACCAATGATAAACAATCGGTGATTACTAAGCGAGAAACTATGACAATGCGATACAAAACTCAAGAAACGCAAACCAAATATGAATAAATAATCGGATATAATTCCTCGCAAAGCGAGGCCGAAGGCCGAGCGTAGCGAGGTTACTAATCGTGTCGCTTCCGGTCAGACCACGTGGCTCGCAAGCCCGAGTAAATCGAGCCGAGAGTTTTTATATATGTATATATATATATATATATATATATATATATCTATATTTTAAAGGTGTCCGTTCGCAGGCCAGGTTACCTGGCAATAGTAGCGTATTTGAGAACTCCTGAATTTCCGCCATTTCGAATGCGGTGATGCCTTTTTGAAAGAAATGTAAATTTTGTGGAAACGGATTTCACTCGTCCTGGAAGTGTATCCCAGCAAGATGATCTCCGAGATATTCAAGAAAGAGTAGCCCGAGATCGTCGCCGAGTAAGTTCGAACACCGTGAAAATCAACACAAGGAAAGCACGACTCAAAGCAGGGAAAGAGTACGACAGCAGGGCGAATAACAACAGACATCCGTCATCGCAGCAAAGACAAAAACTGCTCGCTCTAGAAAAAGGCAAACGAAACAGCAGGGAAATGGACCAGGAATTCAACCAAGTTAGTTTTGAATTTGAATGTGTTATTGATAGAAATACAGAACAGGAGTGAACGATTACATAACGAAATATATTAGCGTACTAAATTTAGCAAAACGGCTTAGAAGGGAAACCGAGTAGAAACAACTACAACGATTGGAGATGTCTCTGGAAAATAATTATATTAGTCTAAAAACGGAATAGGAAGACGACCAACAGATTACAAGAGAATGTAAGTAGGTATTTTTCATAATAAAGCGATAGCGTTTCCATTTTGAAGAAATTCCCAACACAGAGAGTTGCAGTTGTTATAACAATCATTTACAACGATGTGATCTGATATCATTGCAACAGTGAAAATATTGTAAATTTTCTTGATCTGGCAGCTATGTTTAGCATTTTCAACAGAATATATACCCAGTGTCACTATAAAGTACTGGTTCTGCAATATCATCAGTGATCAATGCGATCATTTGAAAATAAAGCAAATGTTATAACTTACTTCTGAGTAGTATTTCTCTTTGCTATATATATGTATGTATTCTCTGATTGAAAGGTTTCAATAATATTACGTATAGACAACAAGTTTCATAGCCTTTTCACAATGGGTCAGTTTTACCTTAGAGTTCAATGACCCCCCCCCCCCCTGATAATATTGCAATCTAGAAACCTGGCCATTTCCCACAAATAAAATGTTAATTCAAGCCTTAATTAACATATTAACCTTGTTACTTTCTGTTGTTTACTTCATTTTTATGATGTCAAATATCAATATTTAATAACAACCACAACATACAGTTAACATTTTACATCGGAAAAACTATATAAAGAAGAAAATAAATTTTGTAATGCCAAAATGTTTATGATCTTTCTCATATATTCATTGCAAGTGTGCTGTATGTAGTAACAAGTGTTTCAAGTTTTCTAAATGCCCTATCCTTTCAATAATGATTTTCAACACAAACTTTATAGACAAATGACCGCACTAGATTTCAAGCCTTTAAGAAGAAATGGTATTGTTTGGAGCTGTTTTGATTACTACCACCTCTGATGGAAAGCCTATTAAGAAGATTTTTGTGTTGCTTGCAGTAATAGAGTAGCAATACCTTTACAAAGGTTAGGGCATGCATCCCACCCCATAAAAATATATTATGTTAAACGTAAAAAATATAACAATAGTAATAATAATAATATCAATACCAGTAATAATAATAGTAATGATAATAATAATGATAATAATATAATGATAATTCAATTAATGGTAATTCAAATTACATGATCAGTATACCGCTCAACACAGTGCTTAAAAATTGACCTTCATTTAGCTCTTTCATTGCCACTTAGATTGCACCAGAGGGAATAGAAGTAAAATTATTTATTATCTTGACAGGGAATACAGAGTCGATGAAGTATCACAATAATATTCACTTAACACAAATTGAAAATGATTGTAAATCTTTTGCAGGTGAAATCTTGAAGAGTTGATATGAATGCATGTGTTTACCACGGTGTAAAAACCTGTGTTTTTTTCTTTAGTTTTATTTTCTTAGTCTCTACTGCTTTGTCTTCTTTGTTGTACATCACTTTTAAACACAATATGTTCTTACACTGAGGATGAGTTGAATGCTCCAATTATTTTTTGTTTATGTTTTTTGGTTATAATTGCATGAGATTCATTGTAAGAAGAATCTTCTGATTAGATATTTTATTGTCTACTGCAGTCATTATTTCATTCCCGGGTAACCACAATTGAGAGCATTATGAATAGTGCATGTTTTAATTTGTGTACTCTTTTCAGTTGCAATGGTACCCCCAGTGGTAGATAGAAAAATTCCTCTTCCCTCAAAAGAGATGCCATATCAACAGAAGTGTGAGATACAATGTCATTACATTAACAAAATTTGGGGTAAAACAATTTGATTCTACAAAAACTTTGAATAAAGGTTTGGTAATAGTGAGTGCCGACTGTATAGTATGTGGTTGTGCTATTTTTAGGTCATATCATAAAAACAATACATGTAAGAAAGAGTTATTAAAATCTTAATGTGTTCAAAAAGATTGCTGCACTACCTACTCCTGTAAAAAATAATGTCAAATCAACATCAATCAGTCAAAAGTATATACCACATGAAAGTTTAATTGTGCTGTTACAGAAACAGGCAAAATATCCATACCCAACAAGAGAAGGTTATATTATTTTGAATATATGAAAATTTCTATTATAAAAACTGCAGAAGAAAGATTTAATATAATGATGGTATCTCATCGAAAAAGTCATGGTAGCCAGAGGTATTGAACTGTAACCAATGACATATAGTAACGAGAAGAACTATCATTATATTATTATCATTATTATTATCATTACTATTATTATTACTGGTATTGATATGATTATTATTGTTATATTTTTTATGTTAAACATAATATATTTTTATGGGGTGGGATGCATGTCCTAATCTTGGTAAAGGTATTGTTACTCTACTACTACAAGCAATACACAAATCTACTTAATAGGCTTTCCGTCAGAGGTTGTAGTAATCAAAACAGCTCCAAACAACAACATTTCTTCTTAAAGGCTTAGAATCTAGTGCAGTCATTTGTCTATAAAGTTTGTGTGGAGAATCATTATTGAAAGCATAGGGCATTTAGGAAACTTGAAACACTTGCTACTACATACAGCACACTTGCAATGAATATATGAGAAAGATCATAAACATTTTGGCATTACAAAATTTATTTTCTTCTTTATAAAGTTTTTCCAATGTAAAAGGTTAATTGCATGTTGTGGCTGTTATGAAATATTGATATTTGACATCATAAAAATAAAGCAAACAGCAGAAAGTAACAAAGTTAATAATAGAGAAATACTACTCAGAAGTCAGTAATGACAACTGCTTTATTTACAAATACTTGCACTGATCACTGATAATACTGCAGAACCAGTCACTTATTGTTTGGTATGTTTTCTGTTGAAAATGCTGAGCATAACTGCTACATCAAACAAATCTACAATTTATTTTCACTGTTGCAATGATATCAGATCACATAATTATAAATAATTGCTATCACAACTGCAACCTCTGTATTGGGAATTTCTTTAAAATGGAAGGCAATCGTTTCACTATGAAAAATACCTACTTGCATTCTCATTGCAGTATAAATACTATGTGACTGTCATCTTTCATTTCTTTGCGGTTCGTTTCTGTTTCCCCTTTCCCGAAACTTTTTTCACGACGATATGGTAATCTGTTTCTTCGTTCGTCCTCTGATTCTGTCTGTACGCTGTTGCCATGATTTTCCTTAAATTCTGTTTTCATTACAGTTTGTCTTGTGATTATCATATTTTCCAGTGTATCTCAATCTTTTTGAAGTCGTTCCTACTCGGTTTCCGTTCTAGGTCTCTCATGTCCTGTATAGCTAAAACGAGTCTTTGTTACTATATATAACAAATTCAATTTCCAATCTAACTTGATTGCATTCCTGGTCCTTTTCCTTGCTGTTTCCTTTCCCATTTTTGAGCGAGCAGTTGTTGTCTCTGCTGCGATGTCTCTTGTTATCGTCCCTGCCGTAGTTTCTTAATCTATTCTTTGAGTCGCCGCTTCCCGTACGTGCGCTGATTTTTGCGGCATTCAAACTTACTCAACGACGATCCCTCACCGCTCGTTCTTGTATATCTCGGAGATCTTCTTGCTGAGATGTACTTCCAGGATTAGTGAAATCGGTTTCCACAAAATTCACATTATTTTCAAAACATCATTTACGGAACTCGAAATGGCGGAAATTCACATGAAGTAATGTTGCCAGGTAACCTGGCCTGCGAACGGACACCTTTAAAATATATATATATATATATATACATATATAAAAACTCTCGGCTCGATTTACTTGGGCTTTCGAGCCACGTGGTCTGACCGAAGGCGACACGATTAGTAACCTCGCTACGCTCGGCCTTCGGCCTCACTTCGCGAGGAAATATATTGTAGATTTGTTTGATGTAGCAGCTATGTTCAGCATTTTTAACAGAAAAGATAGCAAACAATAAGTGACTGGTTCTGCGATGTTATCAGTGATCAATGCAATTATTGGATGTTATTATTGACTTCTGAGTAGTATTTCTCTTTGCTATATTTCTTTGCTACATATATGTATTAAGTAATTAAAAGGCTTCGTTGGGACAGACAAGTTCCATAGCCATTTCAAAATGCGTGTTTACCTTTGAGTTCCATGTATCCCTTGGAATTACTCTCTTAGCCCCCACCATTTTCTTACAAATGAAAAGTTAAGCCCTACTTTGCAAAGTGAAGCATAAAATCTTAACCTTTTTCTTTAATGCTGTTTAATTCACTTTTGTGATGTCAAATACAAATATTTAATAACAGCCACAATATACAGTTGACCTTTTACATTGGAAAAACTCTATAAGGGAGAAACTAAAGTTTTTAATGCCAAAATTTTTACGATCTTTCTTATATATTCATTGCAAGGCTGCTGTATGTAATAACAAATCATTGAAGTTTCCTAAATGCCCTATACTTTTAATCATGATTTTCCACACTAACTGTATGGGCAAATGTCTGCATTAGCATGATTGCCACAGGTCAGGAAATGGTAAGGGTAAGAAAATTCTTTAAGGTCAGGGAAAAGTCAGGGAATTTCAAATAAAGTCAGGAAAAGTTTAAGTATTTGAGAGAAGTCAGGAAAATGTGAAATTTAAGAGTGCTGATTTAATTCTTGGCAATTCAGCGATGGTTTGGTGTAACCAAGAATGTGACATGAAATGTGTTGGATTGATAGAATTACATGACTGATTAAAAGCTGATTTTGGGTTTCCAAGAAAATCAATCCCTTTTCCATGACTTAAGAAACTATAAATGGATGTTCACTGTGTGTGACTTTCTGAAAGCATATTAAATAAATGGGTTAAGGGGTTGGCTGTGAGGAGAGGTTGGAGGCCATTACCAGGACTAATTTGTGACTTTTCTAATTTAGTTGGTAAGGGAAATTTTACATTTTTCAAGATCCTGTGGCTGTGGCAATCATGACTAGATTCTAAGCCTAAAAGAAGAAATGGTATTGTTCAGAGTTGAGTAATTTTTGCCACCTCTGTTACAAACCCTATTCCGAAAGAAAACTGTATTGCTTTAAGTAGCAGACGAACCTTTTCCCAGATTAGGACATACACCCCCACCCCATAACAGTATATTATGTTAAAGATAAAAAAAATGATAATAATAATATCAATACCAGTAATTAGAATAATAATAATAGCCACAATACAATAATAATCATCATCATAATAAATACAAGAAATGAGAAAATGAAAAAAGTTATAATGATAGAACAATAAGTAAATACATAAATTGGGGTTTTATCCCTCAGGAAAAACAATTACAAGTTCTTTAGAAACTAGCTTCGCGAGGTTTTGCGGGAGTCGTATTTCTAGTTTAGTATGTTATAAAGTAATGATTGGAGTTTACAGTGGTTGTAATTTTATGGTATTTTCTCATGTACCACGGACCATTTGGAGGCTTTGAAATTCGCCAAAATTGGCCTTCTGTCTCAAAGCCGTAAAAGCTACCTCTTTGCTCGCTCAAATAGTCACATAAAGTTTTGAAATGAAATGATTTTTGTGTAGAATTGTGAAGTATAAGGATGGACTTTGATGGTGTAAAAAGATGGTTGTAATACGATAAACGGTTATTCGTCACGACCGCCTTTAAAACTTCTATATTTCACCGGTCTTTTGCGGCCTAAATCCGCCAAATCCAACTTTTGCGTAATTTCTCGCAAAATAAAAGGCGCTGGGACTTTTCAGTTATATTTTCGAAAACAACTCACCAAAGGGGTTCTTTGGATAAAATAAAAAGAATTTCGAATTTTCCTAACTGACGTCGCATTCTCGAGATTTACGGACAGGCGCTCTTAAGTCGGTATTGCATTATTTTTTCTTCCCTTTTTTAATTAATAAGAATAATTTTGACTTACTTGTCTACAAAGCCCTCACTAGGCTTTGGCTGGTCAGTGTCTGTCATTTTTGTTTTCAAATGAACCTACAAGAAAAAACAGGGGTTATTTACCTTTGTCACGTCAGTATTAACATTTCGTTAGTGCAATATCAAAACCCCTCAAAAGAGTCAATACAGAAGCCGAAAGGATTTACAGCAAAAACAATCGTTAGCTATTCGTCACGTGATCACCGCAAAAGACTCACGACAGAAGCCGCAAGAAATCACAGGAGAAGCAATCGTTAGTTGTCCGTTGGGCGATCACCGCAAAAGACTCACGACAGAAGCCGCAAGGATTCGCAGTAAAGGCAATCGTCAATTGTTCGTCGGGCGATCACCACAAAAGACTCACGACAGAAGCCGCAATGATTCGCAGTAAAAGCAATCGTCAATTGCTCGTCGGGCGATCACCACAAGAGACTCACGACAGAAGCCGCAATGATTTGCAGTAAAAGCAATCATCAATTGTTCGTCGGGCGATCACCGCAAAAGACTCACGACAGAAGCCACAAGGATTCGCAGTAAAAGCAATTGACACTAATTGTCCCTCTAATTGACAATGGCACCATTTGGGAGACAACATGTTAGGGTAATATAATTCTTCTCAAAATAAAAATAGAAGTTTTCGCTTTGAAATATTAACAGTTGCTTTCAGCAGTTTCTTTGAAAACCAGCCTAAGAGCCAGATGCGAATACCATTGTTGCCATTTTTCTCCATCTTTCGCTGAGCATTTGCCATTTACAAATAATTTATTTAATATTATTATTATATCATGTTATATTCTGTCTTTACTAGCCTTGTGATGGAAGACGCCAGCTGGAGTAGAGGAGATTCCAGAAGACCAGCAAGGGCCCACAATGTTCTCCTTAAATTTTGGATGAGGTCTACAAACCTCGAAATTGTGCAAGACACTTTCAAGCTGTATAATGCTAACTGCGTGCCCTAATTGCATTATTTTTTTACGATTATTTTTAACCAGTTCAATGCATTTGAAATGAAATAAACTACAATGTCACTGTGTAACTGACAAGCGATTGCTGACTACAAGGTTGACTATTAAGACGTGTGCCCTTTTTTGGCCTTTTTTTTATCTACGGCCGGAACTGCAGACCGTGAAAACCGCGGAACTTGCCTAACCTTCGGGTTTTGATTGCGGTGAAACTGGAAGTGCGAGCAAAAACAACTCTGAAAGGGATACAGAATAGAACGATTTCGAACTTAAGGAACAAGAAAAAAATTAATTTGATTTTCATAAATTGTATTAGTTCTCGCCGGTTCATTTAATAAATAAAAGGCCATTTCCACTCAGTCCGAGATATGATGTCTTTTTCTGGAAATAAAACTAATCGTAAAAGAAAATATCACACAACAAACAATACTTTGGGTCGGAACTGCCGCCTTGTCACATTTTTCTTTTGATGTAGAGCGACTTAGCAAACTTAGGTTGTGAAAGTAGAATCAAAGCACAACAGTTCTGCAATATTTCATTTCAGTGCACGTCAGCGCCATTTACCAGGAAAATACGAGTAACGGCAAACTTTCAAGGTTTCACAGAGCTCTTTTAAACAGACTCGATGCACGTATTAAACATTTTTTAAATTGATAAGACTTCAAACATGGGCGTGGGAAGCTACTTTCGGCTTTTACCATGAGAGTGCATGAGAGTGTGAAGATCAATTGCATACAACATAGCCATGAGTGTTTCGTTTGTGTAAAGATCTATCAAAAGCAGAAAAAAAACACACTTTAGACATTCTGGGACATTCTCTTTCTCAATTTACAATGATTTTGCTCATTGGATGATCACTCATTTGATGTAAACTGTGTAAATGAAGTATAATGAATTTATTGTTATTTTCTAGCATTAACAGTGCGAAAAAATAAACCTTAGTTGCGAGTTGTTTAATATTCCAACTGTGTGATGAAAACTTATGAAAGTTATCCCGATTTTATATTTTTAAAAGTATGTACATGAAACAGCTTTTGAGTGTTCTTGGCCAACGTTTGATCGTCCGCAATTACATTTGTTACGTGTTACGCGCTGGGATCCCGGACTTTCCGTTTCGAGTTTCCACGCCACAAAATACTAAAGAAAACATCCGTAACGCGATAAACGATGGCTTTTTAGTGAAGAGACGTTGTTTCGGTAAAGAACGCGTTGCCATTGTGAAACTGAGGAACATCAAATGGTGGAGGAAAATAAATTAAATTGATTTTTGCGCGCCATGTTCACAGGATTTTGTTTAATTTAATAACAATCATACTGTAAATATCCGCAGTTATTCTAGGAGCAAATAATTTCCACGTTACTTCAGAACAGATTGGACAGGACTGGGAGGTCGAAGAAAATCGCAACGTAACAGCAACAGATTTAGCAGAAATGACAATATATTACCATCAGTACAGATTGATCGATTTTAGGTTTCTGTCAATCGCCCAAGGCATTATTATTGTGGTAAGGTGATGGGTGGAAGTTGTTTAAGTTCATACAGAAGAAACGATAAAACTATGCAAGACATACCGGTAAACTGATCATAAACTACAAGCAGTTCAAATTTGTTTATATTCAGAAAAAGACGAACGATTTTTTCATTTCTTGTTGTGGTTTGCAACTGACATTGAGAAAAAGCGTGCGTTGACATTTGTATAGTAAAATTTATTGATTATTTGCCACTGAAAAGAAATAAATTGAGAGGAGCGGACACAACATGGGCATTACTGATAAATTCAATCAATAAAACGTGCAGTGGCTTGCTAGAACATGATTCATTGTGTCCTCACCTGCTGTAACTTGTAATGTATATCAATGAAGTAAACTGGTGATTAAAGTTGCTCGGGTGGAGAGTACGCTTTGTCTGTAGTTGCCGCCAGTTTGAGGGGCTAAAAAACAGTGAAAAAAATGGAACAAAAAGGAACGAATTACATTTTTAATAATCCAGTGAAGTTGAAAAGATACTTACCAATGAAAGTATTGGGAGAGAAGAACGTAAAACCAGAGAAAAAGTTACCTGCCACGCACTCGACGACTGACTCAACCCTGTAAAAATGCGCGCACTGTGGAAACGATTTGATCACTGTGTGACCTTTGCACAAACAGGAAACCGAATTGCTGATCTGTTTTCACTCCAAAAATGACAGCAGAACAAAAGAAAAAGACAATACCGATAAATATTTACTTTGATTACAGGAAACCTTTAATGCGAAATATGTTTAGCCAGCGCGCGAACAAAGCTGCGCGAATAATTCCCAGAAAGCATTGCAACACCCGCCAGCCAGAAAATTCAATTTTTCAGTTTCCAGGCCACAGCCAGTTTCGCGCTAAGTAAAATTTCCCAGCAAGGGGTTTCCTCTCTTCTTAATGTTCCCAGCCAGCTGAATTTAAGACTGACGAGCGGGTATTATGAAGAGCGGCTCTGTTGGGTACTCCTGTGGAATGACATTCCTGCAGAAATGATCACTTCCTCTTTTCTGAAATGTGGCATCACAAACAATTTGGATGGATCAGAAGATGATTTAGTTTATAATTCAGCAGCGGACACTGATGAACTAGATGATTAATTCGTCAGAGAACTGTTTGCATCGGACTCCGAGTCAGATTTCGAAGGCTTCGTTGTTTGAAAGACACTGGACTTTGATCATGATTGATCACATCGAAACGCTAGTGCTGTGCGTACAAATGTAAATAATCTTAAGCTTAAGTTTAAACGATAATGTCAACAGGTAATAGGTAAAACAACAAGTTTTCTTAGTTGTAAAATTGTCTTCTTGAATAGAAAACACGAAAGTTAGGTTTTGTTATTGTGACTGCCTTCGCATGAACTTTTGGTTTTGGTTTTAGCCCGTACCAAAAACTGCAAATAATATGATATTATTGTAAATGCCCTAGTCGATTTCCAGTTGAATAAATAATTTTAAAATGATTTAACGTTTGGTTTTCCTTTTGACTTTTTTTTTTGGAATTTAATGGTCAAAAATTAGGGTGCGTATTATACACGGGCGCGCATTATACACGGGTAAATACGGTATACTTCGACGCCAGTGAACGTTTGAATTAGAAATTATTGCTTCGTTTCTTTTAGCCCAAGAGACAGTTTGAAATATAGGCTTGCATACTTTGGAAATACCTAAAACAGCCAGGCGCGCTGTATTTTCTGCTGGCTAGGTAACCACGTACATCTCCCACCAGTACCTCGGCATCTTAACCCGTCCTAAAAATTCGCCCTAATGTGAATTCATGTCGGTAAGTCTGACGAGTTTCCCGTCCTCTAATGTGAATACTGCTATTGCGACTTCTTCGCCTTTTCGGAAAAAAACTCACTATCACTTTTATGATTCCATTCATGGCTGGATCGTATGAACAAACAACATGGTTGAAATATTACAGCGAGAGGTGTCGTGGGCTCGAGTACCGAAAATGCTCTTCTGATCTCTTCTTTCTGAAAACAAATATTGATAATGGCGGTCCATGTCGGTAGTCGGTTAATTTTTTTCTGTCGGTAGTCAGTAATTTTTTTCTCGTTTTGTCGGTAGTCGGTAGTATTTTTCGCCCTTTGTCGCTAGTCAGTTAACCCCATTCACACCCTCTGTTGTAATCGGTTGACAACTTCACGATAACAAAACGATGAATAACTTTAAACGGTGTTTAATGCGTATTTTCGGCTCGATTACGACGGTGTTACAAAACGATCTCTACACGATACGATTTTCCTAAAAAACTAATGTTCTCAAATAACCGGTAGTTAATATTCAGCGGGTAGCGTAACGCAAACATGTCACGGTTATATTCCGGTAGGGGTAAAAACTAATTATCTCTTCAACATTTTCCCCTCCCGAATTGATAAGTGAAACTTGAAATTCGTCTACAAAATTAAATCATTAAGAGTCACTGTTCAAATATCATAAATTTCAATCAGTGTCTGTGAATTCCAACGGAGAAATTCTCGTAACTGATCGGTTGAGAATCTTGTCTCCAACTCGAACATCAACAACTCTCACAAGCTGGTCTCTTCCTGGATACGTACGTTCAATGCGCCCAACCTTCCACTCTCGTCTAGACGCATTGGGATCGATGACCATTACTACATCACCAACTTTAAGGTTTTGTGTCAGAAAGAACCACTTCTGACGGGAACCAATGTGAGGTAAGTACTCTTTCATCCAGCGTCCCCAGACATATCGAGTTAACTCTTGCACTCGCCTCCAGCGTCTGGACTAAATGCGGTGCTATCCACACTTTCAGGAACGAAATCGCCACCCATCTGACCAATGAGAAAGTGATTCGGTGTGAGTACTGGTTCGTCGTTCGGGTCGTCACTCACTGTGGTCAGCGGTCTTGAATTCATCAGACTTTCAACTCCAATGAACGTTGTTTCCAGCTCTTCGTCATTGATATCAGCATCTTTAAGAACGGCATAAATGGCTCGCTTTGCTGACTTAATCATTGATTCGAACACACCTCCAAAGTGGGGCCCTTGTGGAGGATTCCAATGCCAAGTAACGCCGCGACTAGACGTCATACGTTGAAGCTGATCGTGATCCAGTTGACTGACCAACTCCCTGATTTCTTTCTCAGCGCCCACGAAGTTCGTACCATTGTCACTCAGCATTTTCGTTGGCCATCCTTTCCTTGCCGTCATTCGCACGAATGCGTTGAGAAACGCGTCGGTTTCTAATGAGGTTGCCATCTCCAAATGGCAGCAGTGTGTTTGCAAGCACATAAACAAACACAGATAACGTTTGGCACGGGGTCGTCCACGCCCTTGCATGGTAAAGTACGGTCCTCCAAAATCCACGGCACAATTAGCGAACGGTTTTGTTGTCATCTGGAGACGGATTTGCGGTAATGGAGCCATCTGTTGCTGGGCTGGTTGGACTTTAAAACGTCTTGCACATTCACGGCATTCTCTGTTCACTCGTTTGACCTCCTCACGAACATGGATGACTAGGTACTTCTCTCGCAGATGGTTTATGGTGTAGTTCACACCCATCTGATGGCCTTCGCTTTCGTGGTGATATTGGACGATTAATCGCGTGACATGATACCTCTTTGGCAGGATAATTGGAAATTTTACATTATCTGAGAGTTCATCGGAGTATCGCAGCCTGGTATTCGAACGTAGAATCCTGTCAATAAGGATTGGAGTGCTGGGGAGCAGCGTAGATTTTCGCGGAAGGGTCTGGTTCTTTATCAGTGCTCCGATTTCATCACTGAATGCTTCACTTTGAGCTTCCCTGATAATTTCTGTTTCGGCAGTTAACAGCTCTGCTGGCGTTTCTTGCCAGGATCGTCTAAACAATCCCAAGTTACAGTTTGTAAATTAATTGTCCATTTTGCTTGTAAAATGTCAGCCTTGGAGCCAAAACCTAGCCAGTTTATCCATCCGTCGAGAGTATCTTTACCTTCAGACTTTGTAGATTGGGTTGCTTTCGACATCACTGTTTTCGTCTTCTTCTTTAGTGAGATCTAGAAAGAAAAATATACCATAAATAGGCTGATAGTAGGTATGTTATAAAAAGTCCCGTAACTTACCGATCAAATCAACTTGAATCTTGGCGTTTCTGGTAGTTTTCAGCTTGTCCGTTTGCGTAAATGCTGCAGCAAAATTTCGCTTCTCCAAGTTTAGACGCTTTGGCCGTTGTCGGGTAGCTCTTTTGAGCGCCACTTTAGCTTTGGCAGCAGCGTTGTCAATCAACGACTTGTCAGGAGTCTTCCGGACGAAATAAGTGATTCTTTCATCGCCTTCTCTAAGTGTCGGATTTAGAGTGGCAGTTTTAATTCCGCGCCCTGGGGAGCTAGACTGACCGTCGTTTAGGATCTCGAAAAGTTCACGATAATCCATATCTCTGGAATAGAGATATTCGGGCCTTTTTTCAATGCTGGAATCGTTTTCTAAGGCCATTTTAGTACTAAGAATAGTAATATTCTTAGCGTCCTCCTCCAAGGCCGGCCATAATACACGAAGGAAACCATCGACGTTATACTTCTCGTCATCAGACGGATAAAACACTTCGACCTCTTGAAAACGATATCGCAGATTAGTTTTCTGCCACACGATAGATATGACACACAGTTTGACAAGGTCACCAGCTTTTTTTCCAGCATCGGGATAACACGTGAACATCCAATTATAACTACGTGGGAGAGGTGAAACGTGCGGCTCATAATACTCGAAGCCTTTAACGAAAGCGCTCTCGCTCAAATAGCCTTTCGATTCAATAAAGGCTCTGTAACTCCCTTCTCGTTCTATCCACTTCGATTTGATGCCAAAAGCGACTAACTGTTTAAACTCGTCGCTTGTTTTCGATAAGAAATTGATGAGTTGCTGTATACGTGAAGCCATGTTTGCAAATGAATAAAAGCCACACGGGTCTGAATATAACAAACTTTATTAACAAGAATAACTGGTTCTAAAAACTTGTTTGACCGCGTCTAAAAACCGGTTTGACTGGTTATGCTAATTGAAAACCGGTTATGCAAATTGAAAACCGGTTATGCAAATTGAAAACCGGTTATGCAAATTGAAAACCGGTTATGCAAATTGAAAACCGGTTATGCAAATTGAAAAACTTATATCACAGCGTATTTAATCTCTGCGTGTTCTGCCTTTCTATCAGTTCGTTGATTTCCTCCTCGAGTAAATCTACGTAATGAACCCTGTAGACAAACTGCACTTTTCCCAAGGGTTTTTGACCGTAAGCTGAAGCTCCCTGCATTTCTCCTACCATTAACGTGTTTAAAACTAAACTTAAATTTTCTAACAGCAAGCCATGTCCCGCACCGTCAGTAAATTTAAATTCCTGAATTTGTTTTCCTTTGCGATAAAACATAGGAACGCCACTCGCTGCATTAGGCAAGTCCCACGAAATAATTCCTGGCGGTTCCATCTCTAACTCTGCCACAAAAGGACCAGAAAATTTGAGCGCTCCAGGATCGGCAAAAGAAATTACCTTATCGCCAGTACTATTGACAGTAACATCTACTCCTACCTCCTGGATTCCAATAACGCCAGCTAAAGCGCCTTCATTTACAATATCACCCGTAAGATTTCCTTCGGGAAAAGTAATTTCAGCTTCAGGAGCTTTGATTTCTCCTGTAAGGGTTGCTTTCATTTTCATTTCGCCTGAATTACCTGCATTTGAAGGCCAGAAAGCGGCTTCTAGTAACCTGGCTTCTAATATCTTTTGTGTGCCTTCTTCAAAGCGAATGTAGTCTAAATATTCCGAGTTTGTAACGGGACTGTAACTGGGAAATACATTCTGAGGCGTTTTTACAACTTCAACATCGGGTTCAACTTTCGCATCAATAATACTTGCATAATATTCAACCCACTGACCTGTCATGCCGCTCTCATAATCATGAAAATAATTCGCTTCGGGAAAAGAAATTACCGCTCTAAGCAATTCTATTTTAGGTTTTCTAAATTTCTTTTGAATTTCTTTGGGTGTAAATTGCATGGCGATCATCATCAAGAAGTTTGGATCTTCTAAAGGATCGTTGTAAAAATTCATCTTGAAACTAATGACCTTCCACTCTTCATCTTTCTGATCTACTGTCTCAAATGGCAGATCTAAATATTTCTGTAACACAAACAGGCCGCTTTTTCCCGTTAAGTTTAATGGATCTTTACGGCCTATTATTGTACTATTACTAGATCTACTGGCTCTTCTTTTCTTCGGTCCATCTACAGAATCAAATGGCTTTAGTCCAGTCAATTTTCCTTCATGATATGCACGCTTTCCTGCTGCCACACGGTTGGGATTTTTAGTCTTCTTCGTCTTCTTTTCTGTCAACAGTAATTTCGGAAATTACAAGTGGAAACTTAGCAAGAGAAGTTTCGATAGCAGCTCCAGAAAGCATTTTTTTTACAGGATTGTACAACATTGTAAACTGAGTTTCCTTGCCGGGCAAGGCTTCACATTCATAAATGCCAAAGAAAAGTTTTGGCGTTGCGTTACAATCTTCTATAGGTGAAATCATGAATTCTACCATTTGCTCTATTTTCTTGCCAGGATCGTCTAAACAATCCCAAGTTACAGTTTGTAAATTAATTGTCCATTTTGCTTGTAAAATGTCAGCCTTGGAGCCAAAACCTAGCCAGTTTATCCATCCGTCGAGAGTATCTTTACCTTCAGACTTTGTAGATTGGGTTGCTTTCGACATCACTGTTTTCGTCTTCTTCTTTAGTGAGATCTAGAAAGAAAAATATACCATAAATAGGCTGATAGTAGGTATGTTATAAAAAGTCCCGTAACTTACCGATCAAATCAACTTGAATCTTGGCGTTTCTGGTAGTTTTCAGCTTGTCCGTTTGCGTAAATGCTGCAGCAAAATTTCGCTTCTCCAAGTTTAGACGCTTTGGCCGTTGTCGGGTAGCTCTTTTGAGCGCCACTTTAGCTTTGGCAGCAGCGTTGTCAATCAACGACTTGTCAGGAGTCTTCCGGACGAAATAAGTGATTCTTTCATCGCCTTCTCTAAGTGTCGGATTTAGAGTGGCAGTTTTAATTCCGCGCCCTGGGGAGCTAGACTGACCGTCGTTTAGGATCTCGAAAAGTTCACGATAATCCATATCTCTGGAATAGAGATATTCGGGCCTTTTTTCAATGCTGGAATCGTTTTCTAAGGCCATTTTAGTACTAAGAATAGTAATATTCTTAGCGTCCTCCTCCAAGGCCGGCCATAATACACGAAGGAAACCATCGACGTTATACTTCTCGTCATCAGACGGATAAAACACTTCGACCTCTTGAAAACGATATCGCAGATTAGTTTTCTGCCACACGATAGATATGACACGCAGTTTGACAAGGTCACCAGCTTTTTTTCCAGCATCGGGATAACACGTGAACATCCAATTATAACTACGTGGGAGAGGTGAAACGTGCGGCTCATAATACTCGAAGCCTTTAATGAAAGCGCTCTCGCTCAAATAGCCTTTCGATTCAATAAAGGCTCTGTAACTCCCTTCTCGTTCTATCCACTTCGATTTGATGCCAAAAGCGACTAACTGTTTAAACTCGTCGCTTGTTTTCGATAAGAAATTGATGAGTTGCTGTATACGTGAAGCCATGTTTGCAAATGAATAAAAGCCACACGGGTCTGAATATAACAAACTTTATTAACAAGAATAACTGGTTCTAAAAACTTGTTTCACCGCGTCTAAAAACCGGTTTGACTGGTTATGCTAATTGAAAACCGGTTATGCAAATTGAAAACCGGTTATGCAAATTGAAAACCGGTTATGCAAATTGAAAACCGGTTATGCAAATTGAAAAACTTATATCACAGCGTATTTAATCTCTGCGTGTTCTGCCTTTCTATCAGTTCGTTGATTTCCTCCTCGAGTAAATCTACGTAATGAACCCTGTAGACAAACTGCACTTTTCCCAAGGGTTTTTGACCGTAAGCTGAAGCTCCCTGCATTTCTCCTACCATTAACGTGTTTAAAACTAAACTTAAATTTTCTAACAGCAAGCCATGTCCCGCACCGTCAGTAAATTTAAATTCCTGAATTTGTTTTCCTTTGCGATAAAACATAGGAACGCCACTCGCTGCATTAGGCAAGTCCCACGAAATAATTCCTGGCGGTTCCATCTCTAACTCTGCCACAAAAGGACCAGAAAATTTGAGCGCTCCAGGATCGGCAAAAGAAATTACCTTATCGCCAGTACTATTGACAGTAACATCTACTCCTACCTCCTGGATTCCAATAACGCCAGCTAAAGCGCCTTCATTTACAATATCACCCGTAAGATTTCCTTCGGGAAAAGTAATTTCAGCTTCAGGAGCTTTGATTTCTCCTGTAAGGGTTGCTTTCATTTTCATTTCGCCTGAATTACCTGCATTTGAAGGCCAGAAAGCGGCTTCTAGTAACCTGGCTTCTAATATCTTTTGTGTGCCTTCTTCAAAGCGAATGTAGTCTAAATATTCCGAGTTTGTAACGGGACTGTAACTGGGAAATACATTCTGAGGCGTTTTTACAACTTCAACATCGGGTTCAACTTTCGCATCAATAATACTTGCATAATATTCAACCCACTGACCTGTCATGCCGCTCTCATAATCATGAAAATAATTCGCTTCGGGAAAAGAAATTACCGCTCTAAGCAATTCTATTTTAGGTTTTCTAAATTTCTTTTGAATTTCTTTGGGTGTAAATTGCATGGCGATCATCATCAAGAAGTTTGGATCTTCTAAAGGATCGTTGTAAAAATTCATCTTGAAACTAATGACCTTCCACTCTTCATCTTTCTGATCTACTGTCTCAAATGGCAGATCTAAATATTTCTGTAACACAAACAGGCCGCTTTTTCCCGTTAAGTTTAATGGATCTTTACGGCCTATTATTGTACTATTACTAGATCTACTGGCTCTTCTTTTCTTCGGTCCATCTACAGAATCAAATGGCTTTAGTCCAGTCAATTTTCCTTCATGATATGCACGCTTTCCTGCTGCCACACGGCTGGGATTTTTAGTCTTCTTCGTCTTCTTTTCTGTCAACAGTAATTTCGGAAATTACAAGTGGAAACTTAGCAAGAGAAGTTTCGATAGCAGCTCCAGAAAGCATTTTTTTTACAGGATTGTACAACATTGTAAACTGAGTTTCCTTGCCGGGCAAGGCTTCACATTCATAAATGCCAAAGAAAAGTTTTGGCGTTGCGTTACAATCTTCTATAGGTGAAATCATGAATTCTACCATTTGCTCTATTTTCTTGCCAGGATCGTCTAAACAATCCCAAGTTACAGTTTGTAAATTAATTGTCCATTTTGCTTGTAAAATGTCAGCCTTGGAGCCAAAACCTAGCCAGTTTATCCATCCGTCGAGAGTATCTTTACCTTCAGACTTTGTAGATTGGGTTGCTTTCGACATCACTGTTTTCGTCTTCTTCTTTAGTGAGATCTAGAAAGAAAAATATACCATAAATAGGCTGATAGTAGGTATGTTATAAAAAGTCCCGTAACTTACCGATCAAATCAACTTGAATCTTGGCGTTTCTGGTAGTTTTCAGCTTGTCCGTTTGCGTAAATGCTGCAGCAAAATTTCGCTTCTCCAAGTTTAGACGCTTTGGCCGTTGTCGGGTAGCTCTTTTGAGCGCCACTTTAGCTTTGGCAGCAGCGTTGTCAATCAACGACTTGTCAGGAGTCTTCCGGACGAGATAAGTGATTCTTTCATCGCCTTCTCTAAGTGTCGGATTTAGAGTGGCAGTTTTAATTCCGCGCCCTGGGGAGCTAGACTGACCGTCGTTTAGGATCTCGAAAAGTTCACGATAATCCATATCTCTGGAATAGAGATATTCGGGCCTTTTTTCAATGCTGGAATCGTTTTCTAAGGCCATTTTAGTACTAAGAATAGTAATATTCTTAGCGTCCTCCTCCAAGGCCGGCCATAATACACGAAGGAAACCATCGACGTTATACTTCTCGTCATCAGACGGATAAAACACTTCGACCTCTTGAAAACGATATCGCAGATTAGTTTTCTGCCACACGATAGATATGACACACAGTTTGACAAGGTCACCAGCTTTTTTTCCAGCATCGGGATAACACGTGAACATCCAATTATAACTACGTGGGAGAGGTGAAACGTGCGGCTCATAATACTCGAAGCCTTTAACGAAAGCGCTCTCGCTCAAATAGCCTTTCGATTCAATAAAGGCTCTGTAACTCCCTTCTCGTTCTATCCACTTCGATTTGATGCCAAAAGCGACTAACTGTTTAAACTCGTCGCTTGTTTTCGATAAGAAATTGATGAGTTGCTGTATACGTGAAGCCATGTTTGCAAATGAATAAAAGCCACACGGGTCTGAATATAACAAACTTTATTAACAAGAATAACTGGTTCTAAAAACTTGTTTGACCGCGTCTAAAAACCGGTTTGACTGGTTATGCTAATTGAAAACCGGTTATGCAAATTGAAAACCGGTTATGCAAATTGAAAACCGGTTATGCAAATTGAAAACCGGTTATGCAAATTGAAAACCGGTTATGCAAATTGAAAAACTTATATCACAGCGTATTTAATCTCTGCGTGTTCTGCCTTTCTATCAGTTCGTTTATTTCCTCCTCGAGTAAATCTACGTAATGAACCCTGTAGACAAACTGCACTTTTCCCAAGGGTTTTTGACCGTAAGCTGAAGCTCCCTGCATTTCTCCTACCATTAACGTGTTTAAAACTAAACTTAAATTTTCTAACAGCAAGCCATGTCCCGCACCGTCAGTAAATTTAAATTCCTGAATTTGTTTTCCTTTGCGATAAAACATAGGAACGCCACTCGCTGCATTAGGCAAGTCCCACGAAATAATTCCTGGCGGTTCCATCTCTAACTCTGCCACAAAAGGACCAGAAAATTTGAGCGCTCCAGGATCGGCAAAAGAAATTACCTTATCGCCAGTACTATTGACAGTAACATCTACTCCTACCTCCTGGATTCCAATAACGCCAGCTAAAGCGCCTTCATTTACAATATCACCCGTAAGATTTCCTTCGGGAAAAGTAATTTCAGCTTCAGGAGCTTTGATTTCTCCTGTAAGGGTTGCTTTCATTTTCATTTCGCCTGAATTACCTGCATTTGAAGGCCAGAAAGCGGCTTCTAGTAACCTGGCTTCTAATATCTTTTGTGTGCCTTCTTCAAAGCGAATGTAGTCTAAATATTCCGAGTTTGTAACGGGACTGTAACTGGGAAATACATTCTGAGGCGTTTTTACAACTTCAACATCGGGTTCAACTTTCGCATCAATAATACTTGCATAATATTCAACCCACTGACCTGTCATGCCGCTCTCATAATCATGAAAATAATTCGCTTCGGGAAAAGAAATTACCGCTCTAAGCAATTCTATTTTAGGTTTTCTAAATTTCTTTTGAATTTCTTTGGGTGTAAATTGCATGGCGATCATCATCAAGAAGTTTGGATCTTCTAAAGGATCGTTGTAAAAATTCATCTTGAAACTAATGACCTTCCACTCTTCATCTTTCTGATCTACTGTCTCAAATGGCAGATCTAAATATTTCTGTAACACAAACAGGCCGCTTTTTCCCGTTAAGTTTAATGGATCTTTACGGCCTATTATTGTACTATTACTAGATCTACTGGCTCTTCTTTTCTTCGGTCCATCTACAGAATCAAATGGCTTTAGTCCAGTCAATTTTCCTTCATGATATGCACGCTTTCCTGCTGCCACACGGTTGGGATTTTTAGTCTTCTTCGTCTTCTTTTCTGTCAACAGTAATTTCGGAAATTACAAGTGGAAACTTAGCAAGAGAAGTTTCGATAGCAGCTCCAGAAAGCATTTTTTTTACAGGATTGTACAACATTGTAAACTGAGTTTCCTTGCCGGGCAAGGCTTCACATTCATAAATGCCAAAGAAAAGTTTTGGCGTTGCGTTACAATCTTCTATAGGTGAAATCATGAATTCTACCATTTGCTCTATTTTCTTGCCAGGATCGTCTAAACAATCCCAAGTTACAGTTTGTAAATTAATTGTCCATTTTGCTTGTAAAATGTCAGCCTTGGAGCCAAAACCTAGCCAGTTTATCCATCCGTCGAGAGTATCTTTACCTTCAGACTTTGTAGATTGGGTTGCTTTCGACATCACTGTTTTCGTCTTCTTCTTTAGTGAGATCTAGAAAGAAAAATATACCATAAATAGGCTGATAGTAGGTATGTTATAAAAAGTCCCGTAACTTACCGATCAAATCAACTTGAATCTTGGCGTTTCTGGTAGTTTTCAGCTTGTCCGTTTGCGTAAATGCTGCAGGAAAATTTCGCTTCTCCAAGTTTAGACGCTTTGGCCGTTGTCGGGTAGCTCTTTTGAGCGCCACTTTAGCTTTGGCAGCAGCGTTGTCAATCAACGACTTGTCAGGAGTCTTCCGGACGAAATAAGTGATTCTTTCATCGCCTTCTCTAAGTGTCGGATCTAGAGTGGCAGTTTTAATTCCGCGCCCTGGGGAGCTAGACTGACCGTCGTTTAGGATCTCGAAAAGTTCACGATAATCCATATCTCTGGAATAGAGATATTCGGGCCTTTTTTCAATGCTGGAATCGTTTTCTAAGGCCATTTTAGTACTAAGAATAGTAATATTCTTAGCGTCCTCCTCCAAGGCCGGCCATAATACACGAAGGAAACCATCGACGTTATACTTCTCGTCATCAGACGGATAAAACACTTCGACCTCTTGAAAACGATATCGCAGATTAGTTTTCTGCCACACGATAGATATGACACGCAGTTTGACAAGGTCACCAGCTTTTTTTCCAGCATCGGGATAACACGTGAACATCCAATTATAACTACGTGGGAGAGGTGAAACGTGCGGCTCATAATACTCGAAGCTTTTAACGAAAGCGCTCTCGCTCAAATAGCCTTTCGATTCAATAAAGGCTCTGTAACTCCCTTCTCGTTCTATCCGCTTCGATTTGATGCCAAAAGCGACTAACTGTTTAAACTCGTCGCTTGTTTTCGATAAGAAATTGATGAGTTGCTGTATACGTGAAGCCATGTTTGCAAATGAATAAAAGCCACACGGGTCTGAATATAACAAACTTTATTAACAAGAATAACTGGTTCTAAAAACTTGTTTGACCGCGTCTAAAAACCGGTTTGACTGGTTATGCAAATTGAAAACCGGTTATGCAAATTGAAAACCGGTTATGCAAATTGAAAACCGGTTATGCAAATTGAAAACCGGTTATGCAAATTGAAAAACTTATATCACAGCGTATTTAATCTCTGCGTGTTCTGCCTTTCTATCAGTTCGTTGATTTCCTCCTCGAGTAAATCTACGTAATGAACCCTGTAGACAAACTGCACTTTTCCCAAGGGTTTTTGACCGTAAGCTGAAGCTCCCTGCATTTCTCCTACCATTAACGTGTTTAAAACTAAACTTAAATTTTCTAACAGCAAGCCATGTCCCGCACCGTCAGTAAATTTAAATTCCTGAATTTGTTTTCCTTTGCGATAAAACATAGGAACGCCACTCGCTGCATTAGGCAAGTCCCACGAAATAATTCCTGGCGGTTCCATCTCTAACTCTGCCACAAAAGGACCAGAAAATTTGAGCGCTCCAGGATCGGCAAAAGAAATTACCTTATCGCCAGTACTATTGACAGTAACATCTACTCCTACCTCCTGGATTCCAATAACGCCAGCTAAAGCGCCTTCATTTACAATATCACCCGTAAGATTTCCTTCGGGAAAAGTAATTTCAGCTTCAGGAGCTTTGATTTCTCCTGTAAGGGTTGCTTTCATTTTCATTTCGCCTGAATTACCTGCATTTGAAGGCCAGAAAGCGGCTTCTAGTAACCTGGCTTCTAATATCTTTTGTGTGCCTTCTTCAAAGCGAA
Source organism: Ricordea florida (assembly GCA_949710005.1). Classification (NCBI taxonomy): domain Eukaryota; kingdom Metazoa; phylum Cnidaria; class Anthozoa; order Corallimorpharia; family Ricordeidae; genus Ricordea; species Ricordea florida. Next base: position 18,907,144 of record OX453279.1, read on the forward strand.
TGTAGTCTAAATATTCCGAGTTTGTAACGGGACTGTAACTGGGAAATACATTCTGAGGCGTTTTTACAACTTCAACATCGGGTTCAACTTTCGCATCAATAATACTTGCATAATATTCAACCCACTGACCTGTCATGCCGCTCTCATAATCATGAAAATAATTCGCTTCGGGAAAAGAAATTACCGCTCTAAGCAATTCTATTTTAGGTTTTCTAAATTTCTTTTGAATTTCTTTGGGTGTAAATTGCATGGCGATCATCATCAAGAAGTTTGGATCTTCTAAAGGATCGTTGTAAAAATTCATCTTGAAACTAATGACCTTCCACTCTTCATCTTTCTGATCTACTGTCTCAAATGGCAGATCTAAATATTTCTGTAACACAAACAGGCCGCTTTTTCCCGTTAAGTTTAATGGATCTTTACGGCCTATTATTGTACTATTACTAGATCTACTGGCTCTTCTTTTCTTCGGTCCATCTACAGAATCAAATGGCTTTAGTCCAGTCAATTTTCCTTCATGATATGCACGCTTTCCTGCTGCCACACGGTTGGGATTTTTAGTCTTCTTCGTCTTCTTTTCTGTCAACAGTAATTTCGGAAATTACAAGTGGAAACTTAGCAAGAGAAGTTTCGATAGCAGCTCCAGAAAGCATTTTTTTTACAGGATTGTACAACATTGTAAACTGAGTTTCCTTGCCGGGCAAGGCTTCACATTCATAAATGCCAAAGAAAAGTTTTGGCGTTGCGTTACAATCTTCTATAGGTGAAATCATGAATTCTACCATTTGCTCTATTTTCTTGCCAGGATCGTCTAAACAATCCCAAGTTACAGTTTGTAAATTAATTGTCCATTTTGCTTGTAAAATGTCAGCCTTGGAGCCAAAACCTAGCCAGTTTATCCATCCGTCGAGAGTATCTTTACCTTCAGACTTTGTAGATTGGGTTGCTTTCGACATCACTGTTTTCGTCTTCTTCTTTAGTGAGATCTAGAAAGAAAAATATACCATAAATAGGCTGATAGTAGGTATGTTATAAAAAGTCCCGTAACTTACCGATCAAATCAACTTGAATCTTGGCGTTTCTGGTAGTTTTCAGCTTGTCCGTTTGCGTAAATGCTGCAGGAAAATTTCGCTTCTCCAAGTTTAGACGCTTTGGCCGTTGTCGGGTAGCTCTTTTGAGCGCCACTTTAGCTTTGGCAGCAGCGTTGTCAATCAACGACTTGTCAGGAGTCTTCCGGACGAAATAAGTGATTCTTTCATCGCCTTCTCTAAGTGTCGGATCTAGAGTGGCAGTTTTAATTCCGCGCCCTGGGGAGCTAGACTGACCGTCGTTTAGGATCTCGAAAAGTTCACGATAATCCATATCTCTGGAATAGAGATATTCGGGCCTTTTTTCAATGCTGGAATCGTTTTCTAAGGCCATTTTAGTACTAAGAATAGTAATATTCTTAGCGTCCTCCTCCAAGGCCGGCCATAATACACGAAGGAAACCATCGACGTTATACTTCTCGTCATCAGACGGATAAAACACTTCGACCTCTTGAAAACGATATCGCAGATTAGTTTTCTGCCACACGATAGATATGACACGCAGTTTGACAAGGTCACCAGCTTTTTTTCCAGCATCGGGATAACACGTGAACATCCAATTATAACTACGTGGGAGAGGTGAAACGTGCGGCTCATAATACTCGAAGCTTTTAACGAAAGCGCTCTCGCTCAAATAGCCTTTCGATTCAATAAAGGCTCTGTAACTCCCTTCTCGTTCTATCCGCTTCGATTTGATGCCAAAAGCGACTAACTGTTTAAACTCGTCGCTTGTTTTCGATAAGAAATTGATGAGTTGCTGTATACGTGAAGCCATGTTTGCAAATGAATAAAAGCCACACGGGTCTGAATATAACAAACTTTATTAACAAGAATAACTGGTTCTAAAAACTTGTTTGACCGCGTCTAAAAACCGGTTTGACTGGTTATGCAAATTGAAAACCGGTTATGCAAATTGAAAACCGGTTATGCAAATTGAAAACCGGTTATGCAAATTGAAAACCGGTTATGCAAATTGAAAAACTTATATCACAGCGTATTTAATCTCTGCGTGTTCTGCCTTTCTATCAGTTCGTTGATTTCCTCCTCGAGTAAATCTACGTAATGAACCCTGTAGACAAACTGCACTTTTCCCAAGGGTTTTTGACCGTAAGCTGAAGCTCCCTGCATTTCTCCTACCATTAACGTGTTTAAAACTAAACTTAAATTTTCTAACAGCAAGCCATGTCCCGCACCGTCAGTAAATTTAAATTCCTGAATTTGTTTTCCTTTGCGATAAAACATAGGAACGCCACTCGCTGCATTAGGCAAGTCCCACGAAATAATTCCTGGCGGTTCCATCTCTAACTCTGCCACAAAAGGACCAGAAAATTTGAGCGCTCCAGGATCGGCAAAAGAAATTACCTTATCGCCAGTACTATTGACAGTAACATCTACTCCTACCTCCTGGATTCCAATAACGCCAGCTAAAGCGCCTTCATTTACAATATCACCCGTAAGATTTCCTTCGGGAAAAGTAATTTCAGCTTCAGGAGCTTTGATTTCTCCTGTAAGGGTTGCTTTCATTTTCATTTCGCCTGAATTACCTGCATTTGAAGGCCAGAAAGCGGCTTCTAGTAACCTGGCTTCTAATATCTTTTGTGTGCCTTCTTCAAAGCGAATGTAGTCTAAATATTCCGAGTTTGTAACGGGACTGTAACTGGGAAATACATTCTGAGGCGTTTTTACAACTTCAACATCGGGTTCAACTTTCGCATCAATAATACTTGCATAATATTCAACCCACTGACCTGTCATGCCGCTCTCATAATCATGAAAATAATTCGCTTCGGGAAAAGAAATTACCGCTCTAAGCAATTCTATTTTAGGTTTTCTAAATTTCTTTTGAATTTCTTTGGGTGTAAATTGCATGGCGATCATCATCAAGAAGTTTGGATCTTCTAAAGGATCGTTGTAAAAATTCATCTTGAAACTAATGACCTTCCACTCTTCATCTTTCTGATCTACTGTCTCAAATGGCAGATCTAAATATTTCTGTAACACAAACAGGCCGCTTTTTCCCGTTAAGTTTAATGGATCTTTACGGCCTATTATTGTACTATTACTAGATCTACTGGCTCTTCTTTTCTTCGGTCCATCTACAGAATCAAATGGCTTTAGTCCAGTCAATTTTCCTTCATGATATGCACGCTTTCCTGCTGCCACACGGTTGGGATTTTTAGTCTTCTTCGTCTTCTTTTCTGTCAACAGTAATTTCGGAAATTACAAGTGGAAACTTAGCAAGAGAAGTTTCGATAGCAGCTCCAGAAAGCATTTTTTTTACAGGATTGTACAACATTGTAAACTGAGTTTCCTTGCCGGGCAAGGCTTCACATTCATAAATGCCAAAGAAAAGTTTTGGCGTTGCGTTACAATCTTCTATAGGTGAAATCATGAATTCTACCATTTGCTCTATTTTCTTGCCAGGATCGTCTAAACAATCCCAAGTTACAGTTTGTAAATTAATTGTCCATTTTGCTTGTAAAATGTCAGCCTTGGAGCCAAAACCTAGCCAGTTTATCCATCCGTCGAGAGTATCTTTACCTTCAGACTTTGTAGATTGGGTTGCTTTCGACATCACTGTTTTCGTCTTCTTCTTTAGTGAGATCTAGAAAGAAAAATATACCATAAATAGGCTGATAGTAGGTATGTTATAAAAAGTCCCGTAACTTACCGATCAAATCAACTTGAATCTTGGCGTTTCTGGTAGTTTTCAGCTTGTCCGTTTGCGTAAATGCTGCAGGAAAATTTCGCTTCTCCAAGTTTAGACGCTTTGGCCGTTGTCGGGTAGCTCTTTTGAGCGCCACTTTAGCTTTGGCAGCAGCGTTGTCAATCAACGACTTGTCAGGAGTCTTCCGGACGAAATAAGTGATTCTTTCATCGCCTTCTCTAAGTGTCGGATCTAGAGTGGCAGTTTTAATTCCGCGCCCTGGGGAGCTAGACTGACCGTCGTTTAGGATCTCGAAAAGTTCACGATAATCCATATCTCTGGAATAGAGATATTCGGGCCTTTTTTCAATGCTGGAATCGTTTTCTAAGGCCATTTTAGTACTAAGAATAGTAATATTCTTAGCGTCCTCCTCCAAGGCCGGCCATAATACACGAAGGAAACCATCGACGTTATACTTCTCGTCATCAGACGGATAAAACACTTCGACCTCTTGAAAACGATATCGCAGATTAGTTTTCTGCCACACGATAGATATGACACGCAGTTTGACAAGGTCACCAGCTTTTTTTCCAGCATCGGGATAACACGTGAACATCCAATTATAACTACGTGGGAGAGGTGAAACGTGCGGCTCATAATACTCGAAGCTTTTAACGAAAGCGCTCTCGCTCAAATAGCCTTTCGATTCAATAAAGGCTCTGTAACTCCCTTCTCGTTCTATCCGCTTCGATTTGATGCCAAAAGCGACTAACTGTTTAAACTCGTCGCTTGTTTTCGATAAGAAATTGATGAGTTGCTGTATACGTGAAGCCATGTTTGCAAATGAATAAAAGCCACACGGGTCTGAATATAACAAACTTTATTAACAAGAATAACTGGTTCTAAAAACTTGTTTGACCGCGTCTAAAAACCGGTTTGACTGGTTATGCAAATTGAAAACCGGTTATGCAAATTGAAAACCGGTTATGCAAATTGAAAACCGGTTATGCAAATTGAAAACCGGTTATGCAAATTGAAAAACTTATATCACAGCGTATTTAATCTCTGCGTGTTCTGCCTTTCTATCAGTTCGTTGATTTCCTCCTCGAGTAAATCTACGTAATGAACCCTGTAGACAAACTGCACTTTTCCCAAGGGTTTTTGACCGTAAGCTGAAGCTCCCTGCATTTCTCCTACCATTAACGTGTTTAAAACTAAACTTAAATTTTCTAACAGCAAGCCATGTCCCGCACCGTCAGTAAATTTAAATTCCTGAATTTGTTTTCCTTTGCGATAAAACATAGGAACGCCACTCGCTGCATTAGGCAAGTCCCACGAAATAATTCCTGGCGGTTCCATCTCTAACTCTGCCACAAAAGGACCAGAAAATTTGAGCGCTCCAGGATCGGCAAAAGAAATTACCTTATCGCCAGTACTATTGACAGTAACATCTACTCCTACCTCCTGGATTCCAATAACGCCAGCTAAAGCGCCTTCATTTACAATATCACCCGTAAGATTTCCTTCGGGAAAAGTAATTTCAGCTTCAGGAGCTTTGATTTCTCCTGTAAGGGTTGCTTTCATTTTCATTTCGCCTGAATTACCTGCATTTGAAGGCCAGAAAGCGGCTTCTAGTAACCTGGCTTCTAATATCTTTTGTGTGCCTTCTTCAAAGCGAATGTAGTCTAAATATTCCGAGTTTGTAACGGGACTGTAACTGGGAAATACATTCTGAGGCGTTTTTACAACTTCAACATCGGGTTCAACTTTCGCATCAATAATACTTGCATAATATTCAACCCACTGACCTGTCATGCCGCTCTCATAATCATGAAAATAATTCGCTTCGGGAAAAGAAATTACCGCTCTAAGCAATTCTATTTTAGGTTTTCTAAATTTCTTTTGAATTTCTTTGGGTGTAAATTGCATGGCGATCATCATCAAGAAGTTTGGATCTTCTAAAGGATCGTTGTAAAAATTCATCTTGAAACTAATGACCTTCCACTCTTCATCTTTCTGATCTACTGTCTCAAATGGCAGATCTAAATATTTCTGTAACACAAACAGGCCGCTTTTTCCCGTTAAGTTTAATGGATCTTTACGGCCTATTATTGTACTATTACTAGATCTACTGGCTCTTCTTTTCTTCGGTCCATCTACAGAATCAAATGGCTTTAGTCCAGTCAATTTTCCTTCATGATATGCACGCTTTCCTGCTGCCACACGGTTGGGATTTTTAGTCTTCTTCGTCTTCTTTTCTGTCAACAGTAATTTCGGAAATTACAAGTGGAAACTTAGCAAGAGAAGTTTCGATAGCAGCTCCAGAAAGCATTTTTTTTACAGGATTGTACAACATTGTAAACTGAGTTTCCTTGCCGGGCAAGGCTTCACATTCATAAATGCCAAAGAAAAGTTTTGGCGTTGCGTTACAATCTTCTATAGGTGAAATCATGAATTCTACCATTTGCTCTATTTTCTTGCCAGGATCGTCTAAACAATCCCAAGTTACAGTTTGTAAATTAATTGTCCATTTTGCTTGTAAAATGTCAGCCTTGGAGCCAAAACCTAGCCAGTTTATCCATCCGTCGAGAGTATCTTTACCTTCAGACTTTGTAGATTGGGTTGCTTTCGACATCACTGTTTTCGTCTTCTTCTTTAGTGAGATCTAGAAAGAAAAATATACCATAAATAGGCTGATAGTAGGTATGTTATAAAAAGTCCCGTAACTTACCGATCAAATCAACTTGAATCTTGGCGTTTCTGGTAGTTTTCAGCTTGTCCGTTTGCGTAAATGCTGCAGCAAAATTTCGCTTCTCCAAGTTTAGACGCTTTGGCCGTTGTCGGGTAGCTCTTTTGAGCGCCACTTTAGCTTTGGCAGCAGCGTTGTCAATCAACGACTTGTCAGGAGTCTTCCGGACGAAATAAGTGATTCTTTCATCGCCTTCTCTAAGTGTCGGATTTAGAGTGGCAGTTTTAATTCCGCGCCCTGGGGAGCTAGACTGACCGTCGTTTAGGATCTCGAAAAGTTCACGATAATCCATATCTCTGGAATAGAGATATTCGGGCCTTTTTTCAATGCTGGAATCGTTTTCTAAGGCCATTTTAGTACTAAGAATAGTAATATTCTTAGCGTCCTCCTCCAAGGCCGGCCATAATACACGAAGGAAACCATCGACGTTATACTTCTCGTCATCAGACGGATAAAACACTTCGACCTCTTGAAAACGATATCGCAGATTAGTTTTCTGCCACACGATAGATATGACACGCAGTTTGACAAGGTCACCAGCTTTTTTTCCAGCATCGGGATAACACGTGAACATCCAATTATAACTACGTGGGAGAGGTGAAACGTGCGGCTCATAATACTCGAAGCCTTTAATGAAAGCGCTCTCGCTCAAATAGCCTTTCGATTCAATAAAGGCTCTGTAACTCCCTTCTCGTTCTATCCACTTCGATTTGATGCCAAAAGCGACTAACTGTTTAAACTCGTCGCTTGTTTTCGATAAGAAATTGATGAGTTGCTGTATACGTGAAGCCATGTTTGCAAATGAATAAAAGCCACACGGGTCTGAATATAACAAACTTTATTAACAAGAATAACTGGTTCTAAAAACTTGTTTCACCGCGTCTAAAAACCGGTTTGACTGGTTATGCTAATTGAAAACCGGTTATGCAAATTGAAAACCGGTTATGCAAATTGAAAACCGGTTATGCAAATTGAAAACCGGTTATGCAAATTGAAAAACTTATATCACAGCGTATTTAATCTCTGCGTGTTCTGCCTTTCTATCAGTTCGTTGATTTCCTCCTCGAGTAAATCTACGTAATGAACCCTGTAGACAAACTGCACTTTTCCCAAGGGTTTTTGACCGTAAGCTGAAGCTCCCTGCATTTCTCCTACCATTAACGTGTTTAAAACTAAACTTAAATTTTCTAACAGCAAGCCATGTCCCGCACCGTCAGTAAATTTAAATTCCTGAATTTGTTTTCCTTTGCGATAAAACATAGGAACGCCACTCGCTGCATTAGGCAAGTCCCACGAAATAATTCCTGGCGGTTCCATCTCTAACTCTGCCACAAAAGGACCAGAAAATTTGAGCGCTCCAGGATCGGCAAAAGAAATTACCTTATCGCCAGTACTATTGACAGTAACATCTACTCCTACCTCCTGGATTCCAATAACGCCAGCTAAAGCGCCTTCATTTACAATATCACCCGTAAGATTTCCTTCGGGAAAAGTAATTTCAGCTTCAGGAGCTTTGATTTCTCCTGTAAGGGTTGCTTTCATTTTCATTTCGCCTGAATTACCTGCATTTGAAGGCCAGAAAGCGGCTTCTAGTAACCTGGCTTCTAATATCTTTTGTGTGCCTTCTTCAAAGCGAATGTAGTCTAAATATTCCGAGTTTGTAACGGGACTGTAACTGGGAAATACATTCTGAGGCGTTTTTACAACTTCAACATCGGGTTCAACTTTCGCATCAATAATACTTGCATAATATTCAACCCACTGACCTGTCATGCCGCTCTCATAATCATGAAAATAATTCGCTTCGGGAAAAGAAATTACCGCTCTAAGCAATTCTATTTTAGGTTTTCTAAATTTCTTTTGAATTTCTTTGGGTGTAAATTGCATGGCGATCATCATCAAGAAGTTTGGATCTTCTAAAGGATCGTTGTAAAAATTCATCTTGAAACTAATGACCTTCCACTCTTCATCTTTCTGATCTACTGTCTCAAATGGCAGATCTAAATATTTCTGTAACACAAACAGGCCGCTTTTTCCCGTTAAGTTTAATGGATCTTTACGGCCTATTATTGTACTATTACTAGATCTACTGGCTCTTCTTTTCTTCGGTCCATCTACAGAATCAAATGGCTTTAGTCCAGTCAATTTTCCTTCATGATATGCACGCTTTCCTGCTGCCACACGGCTGGGATTTTTAGTCTTCTTCGTCTTCTTTTCTGTCAACAGTAATTTCGGAAATTACAAGTGGAAACTTAGCAAGAGAAGTTTCGATAGCAGCTCCAGAAAGCATTTTTTTTACAGGATTGTACAACATTGTAAACTGAGTTTCCTTGCCGGGCAAGGCTTCACATTCATAAATGCCAAAGAAAAGTTTTGGCGTTGCGTTACAATCTTCTATAGGTGAAATCATGAATTCTACCATTTGCTCTATTTTCTTGCCAGGATCGTCTAAACAATCCCAAGTTACAGTTTGTAAATTAATTGTCCATTTTGCTTGTAAAATGTCAGCCTTGGAGCCAAAACCTAGCCAGTTTATCCATCCGTCGAGAGTATCTTTACCTTCAGACTTTGTAGATTGGGTTGCTTTCGACATCACTGTTTTCGTCTTCTTCTTTAGTGAGATCTAGAAAGAAAAATATACCATAAATAGGCTGATAGTAGGTATGTTATAAAAAGTCCCGTAACTTACCGATCAAATCAACTTGAATCTTGGCGTTTCTGGTAGTTTTCAGCTTGTCCGTTTGCGTAAATGCTGCAGCAAAATTTCGCTTCTCCAAGTTTAGACGCTTTGGCCGTTGTCGGGTAGCTCTTTTGAGCGCCACTTTAGCTTTGGCAGCAGCGTTGTCAATCAACGACTTGTCAGGAGTCTTCCGGACGAGATAAGTGATTCTTTCATCGCCTTCTCTAAGTGTCGGATTTAGAGTGGCAGTTTTAATTCCGCGCCCTGGGGAGCTAGACTGACCGTCGTTTAGGATCTCGAAAAGTTCACGATAATCCATATCTCTGGAATAGAGATATTCGGGCCTTTTTTCAATGCTGGAATCGTTTTCTAAGGCCATTTTAGTACTAAGAATAGTAATATTCTTAGCGTCCTCCTCCAAGGCCGGCCATAATACACGAAGGAAACCATCGACGTTATACTTCTCGTCATCAGACGGATAAAACACTTCGACCTCTTGAAAACGATATCGCAGATTAGTTTTCTGCCACACGATAGATATGACACACAGTTTGACAAGGTCACCAGCTTTTTTTCCAGCATCGGGATAACACGTGAACATCCAATTATAACTACGTGGGAGAGGTGAAACGTGCGGCTCATAATACTCGAAGCCTTTAACGAAAGCGCTCTCGCTCAAATAGCCTTTCGATTCAATAAAGGCTCTGTAACTCCCTTCTCGTTCTATCCACTTCGATTTGATGCCAAAAGCGACTAACTGTTTAAACTCGTCGCTTGTTTTCGATAAGAAATTGATGAGTTGCTGTATACGTGAAGCCATGTTTGCAAATGAATAAAAGCCACACGGGTCTGAATATAACAAACTTTATTAACAAGAATAACTGGTTCTAAAAACTTGTTTGACCGCGTCTAAAAACCGGTTTGACTGGTTATGCTAATTGAAAACCGGTTATGCAAATTGAAAACCGGTTATGCAAATTGAAAACCGGTTATGCAAATTGAAAACCGGTTATGCAAATTGAAAACCGGTTATGCAAATTGAAAAACTTATATCACAGCGTATTTAATCTCTGCGTGTTCTGCCTTTCTATCAGTTCGTTTATTTCCTCCTCGAGTAAATCTACGTAATGAACCCTGTAGACAAACTGCACTTTTCCCAAGGGTTTTTGACCGTAAGCTGAAGCTCCCTGCATTTCTCCTACCATTAACGTGTTTAAAACTAAACTTAAATTTTCTAACAGCAAGCCATGTCCCGCACCGTCAGTAAATTTAAATTCCTGAATTTGTTTTCCTTTGCGATAAAACATAGGAACGCCACTCGCTGCATTAGGCAAGTCCCACGAAATAATTCCTGGCGGTTCCATCTCTAACTCTGCCACAAAAGGACCAGAAAATTTGAGCGCTCCAGGATCGGCAAAAGAAATTACCTTATCGCCAGTACTATTGACAGTAACATCTACTCCTACCTCCTGGATTCCAATAACGCCAGCTAAAGCGCCTTCATTTACAATATCACCCGTAAGATTTCCTTCGGGAAAAGTAATTTCAGCTTCAGGAGCTTTGATTTCTCCTGTAAGGGTTGCTTTCATTTTCATTTCGCCTGAATTACCTGCATTTGAAGGCCAGAAAGCGGCTTCTAGTAACCTGGCTTCTAATATCTTTTGTGTGCCTTCTTCAAAGCGAATGTAGTCTAAATATTCCGAGTTTGTAACGGGACTGTAACTGGGAAATACATTCTGAGGCGTTTTTACAACTTCAACATCGGGTTCAACTTTCGCATCAATAATACTTGCATAATATTCAACCCACTGACCTGTCATGCCGCTCTCATAATCATGAAAATAATTCGCTTCGGGAAAAGAAATTACCGCTCTAAGCAATTCTATTTTAGGTTTTCTAAATTTCTTTTGAATTTCTTTGGGTGTAAATTGCATGGCGATCATCATCAAGAAGTTTGGATCTTCTAAAGGATCGTTGTAAAAATTCATCTTGAAACTAATGACCTTCCACTCTTCATCTTTCTGATCTACTGTCTCAAATGGCAGATCTAAATATTTCTGTAACACAAACAGGCCGCTTTTTCCCGTTAAGTTTAATGGATCTTTACGGCCTATTATTGTACTATTACTAGATCTACTGGCTCTTCTTTTCTTCGGTCCATCTACAGAATCAAATGGCTTTAGTCCAGTCAATTTTCCTTCATGATATGCACGCTTTCCTGCTGCCACACGGTTGGGATTTTTAGTCTTCTTCGTCTTCTTTTCTGTCAACAGTAATTTCGGAAATTACAAGTGGAAACTTAGCAAGAGAAGTTTCGATAGCAGCTCCAGAAAGCATTTTTTTTACAGGATTGTACAACATTGTAAACTGAGTTTCCTTGCCGGGCAAGGCTTCACATTCATAAATGCCAAAGAAAAGTTTTGGCGTTGCGTTACAATCTTCTATAGGTGAAATCATGAATTCTACCATTTGCTCTATTTTCTTGCCAGGATCGTCTAAACAATCCCAAGTTACAGTTTGTAAATTAATTGTCCATTTTGCTTGTAAAATGTCAGCCTTGGAGCCAAAACCTAGCCAGTTTATCCATCCGTCGAGAGTATCTTTACCTTCAGACTTTGTAGATTGGGTTGCTTTCGACATCACTGTTTTCGTCTTCTTCTTTAGTGAGATCTAGAAAGAAAAATATACCATAAATAGGCTGATAGTAGGTATGTTATAAAAAGTCCCGTAACTTACCGATCAAATCAACTTGAATCTTGGCGTTTCTGGTAGTTTTCAGCTTGTCCGTTTGCGTAAATGCTGCAGGAAAATTTCGCTTCTCCAAGTTTAGACGCTTTGGCCGTTGTCGGGTAGCTCTTTTGAGCGCCACTTTAGCTTTGGCAGCAGCGTTGTCAATCAACGACTTGTCAGGAGTCTTCCGGACGAAATAAGTGATTCTTTCATCGCCTTCTCTAAGTGTCGGATTTAGAGTGGCAGTTTTAATTCCGCGCCCTGGGGAGCTAGACTGACCGTCGTTTAGGATCTCGAAAAGTTCACGATAATCCATATCTCTGGAATAGAGATATTCGGGCCTTTTTTCAATGCTGGAATCGTTTTCTAAGGCCATTTTAGTACTAAGAATAGTAATATTCTTAGCGTCCTCCTCCAAGGCCGGCCATAATACACGAAGGAAACCATCGACGTTATACTTCTCGTCATCAGACGGATAAAACACTTCGACCTCTTGAAAACGATATCGCAGATTAGTTTTCTGCCACACGATAGATATGACACGCAGTTTGACAAGGTCACCAGCTTTTTTTCCAGCATCGGGATAACACGTGAACATCCAATTATAACTACGTGGGAGAGGTGAAACGTGCGGCTCATAATACTCGAAGCTTTTAACGAAAGCGCTCTCGCTCAAATAGCCTTTCGATTCAATAAAGGCTCTGTAACTCCCTTCTCGTTCTATCCGCTTCGATTTGATGCCAAAAGCGACTAACTGTTTAAACTCGTCGCTTGTTTTCGATAAGAAATTGATGAGTTGCTGTATACGTGAAGCCATGTTTGCAAATGAATAAAAGCCACACGGGTCTGAATATAACAAACTTTATTAACAAGAATAACTGGTTCTAAAAACTTGTTTGACCGCGTCTAAAAACCGGTTTGACTGGTTATGCAAATTGAAAACCGGTTATGCAAATTGAAAACCGGTTATGCAAATTGAAAACCGGTTATGCAAATTGAAAACCGGTTATGCAAATTGAAAACCGGTTATGCAAATTGAAAAACTTATATCACAGCGTATTTAATCTCTGCGTGTTCTGCCTTTCTATCAGTTCGTTGATTTCCTCCTCGAGTAAATCTACGTAATGAACCCTGTAGACAAACTGCACTTTTCCCAAGGGTTTTTGACCGTAAGCTGAAGCTCCCTGCATTTCTCCTACCATTAACGTGTTTAAAACTAAACTTAAATTTTCTAACAGCAAGCCATGTCCCGCACCGTCAGTAAATTTAAATTCCTGAATTTGTTTTCCTTTGCGATAAAACATAGGAACGCCACTCGCTGCATTAGGCAAGTCCCACGAAATAATTCCTGGCGGTTCCATCTCTAACTCTGCCACAAAAGGACCAGAAAATTTGAGCGCTCCAGGATCGGCAAAAGAAATTACCTTATCGCCAGTACTATTGACAGTAACATCTACTCCTACCTCCTGGATTCCAATAACGCCAGCTAAAGCGCCTTCATTTACAATATCACCCGTAAGATTTCCTTCGGGAAAAGTAATTTCAGCTTCAGGAGCTTTGATTTCTCCTGTAAGGGTTGCTTTCATTTTCATTTCGCCTGAATTACCTGCATTTGAAGGCCAGAAAGCGGCTTCTAGTAACCTGGCTTCTAATATCTTTTGTGTGCCTTCTTCAAAGCGAATGTAGTCTAAATATTCCGAGTTTGTAACGGGACTGTAACTGGGAAATACATTCTGAGGCGTTTTTACAACTTCAACATCGGGTTCAACTTTCGCATCAATAATACTTGCATAATATTCAACCCACTGACCTGTCATGCCGCTCTCATAATCATGAAAATAATTCGCTTCGGGAAAAGAAATTACCGCTCTAAGCAATTCTATTTTAGGTTTTCTAAATTTCTTTTGAATTTCTTTGGGTGTGAATTGCATGGCGATCATCATCAAGAAGTTTGGATCTTCTAAAGGATCGTTGTAAAAATTCATCTTGAAACTAATGACCTTCCACTCTTCATCTTTCTGATCTACTGTCTCAAATGGCAGATCTAAATATTTCTGTAACACAAACAGGCCGCTTTTTCCCGTTAAGTTTAATGGATCTTTACGGCCTATTATTGTACTATTACTAGATCTACTGGCTCTTCTTTTCTTCGGTCCATCTACAGAATCAAATGGCTTTAGTCCAGTCAATTTTCCTTCATGATATGCACGCTTTCCTGCTGCCACACGGTTGGGATTTTTAGTCTTCTTCGTCTTCTTTTCTGTCAACAGTAATTTCGGAAATTACAAGTGGAAACTTAGCAAGAGAAGTTTCGATAGCAGCTCCAGAAAGCATTTTTTTTACAGGATTGTACAACATTGTAAACTGAGTTTCCTTGCCGGGCAAGGCTTCACATTCATAAATGCCAAAGAAAAGTTTTGGCGTTGCGTTACAATCTTCTATAGGTGAAATCATGAATTCTACCATTTGCTCTATTTTCTTGCCAGGATCGTCTAAACAATCCCAAGTTACAGTTTGTAAATTAATTGTCCATTTTGCTTGTAAAATGTCAGCCTTGGAGCCAAAACCTAGCCAGTTTATCCATCCGTCGAGAGTATCTTTACCTTCAGACTTTGTAGATTGGGTTGCTTTCGACATCACTGTTTTCGTCTTCTTCTTTAGTGAGATCTAGAAAGAAAAATATACCATAAATAGGCTGATAGTAGGTATGTTATAAAAAGTCCCGTAACTTACCGATCAAATCAACTTGAATCTTGGCGTTTCTGGTAGTTTTCAGCTTGTCCGTTTGCGTAAATGCTGCAGGAAAATTTCGCTTCTCCAAGTTTAGACGCTTTGGCCGTTGTCGGGTAGCTCTTTTGAGCGCCACTTTAGCTTTGGCAGCAGCGTTGTCAATCAACGACTTGTCAGGAGTCTTCCGGACGAAATAAGTGATTCTTTCATCGCCTTCTCTAAGTGTCGGATTTAGAGTGGCAGTTTTAATTCCGCGCCCTGGGGAGCTAGACTGACCGTCGTTTAGGATCTCGAAAAGTTCACGATAATCCATATCTCTGGAATAGAGATATTCGGGCCTTTTTTCAATGCTGGAATCGTTTTCTAAGGCCATTTTAGTACTAAGAATAGTAATATTCTTAGCGTCCTCCTCCAAGGCCGGCCATAATACACGAAGGAAACCATCGACGTTATACTTCTCGTCATCAGACGGATAAAACACTTCGACCTCTTGAAAACGATATCGCAGATTAGTTTTCTGCCACACGATAGATATGACACGCAGTTTGACAAGGTCACCAGCTTTTTTTCCAGCATCGGGATAACACGTGAACATCCAATTATAACTACGTGGGAGAGGTGAAACGTGCGGCTCATAATACTCGAAGCTTTTAACGAAAGCGCTCTCGCTCAAATAGCCTTTCGATTCAATAAAGGCTCTGTAACTCCCTTCTCGTTCTATCCGCTTCGATTTGATGCCAAAAGCGACTAACTGTTTAAACTCGTCGCTTGTTTTCGATAAGAAATTGATGAGTTGCTGTATACGTGAAGCCATGTTTGCAAATGAATAAAAGCCACACGGGTCTGAATATAACAAACTTTATTAACAAGAATAACTGGTTCTAAAAACTTGTTTGACCGCGTCTAAAAACCGGTTTGACTGGTTATGCAAATTGAAAACCGGTTATGCAAATTGAAAACCGGTTATGCAAATTGAAAACCGGTTATGCAAATTGAAAACCGGTTATGCAAATTGAAAACCGGTTATGCAAATTGAAAAACTTATATCACAGCGTATTTAATCTCTGCGTGTTCTGCCTTTCTATCAGTTCGTTGATTTCCTCCTCGAGTAAATCTACGTAATGAACCCTGTAGACAAACTGCACTTTTCCCAAGGGTTTTTGACCGTAAGCTGAAGCTCCCTGCATTTCTCCTACCATTAACGTGTTTAAAACTAAACTTAAATTTTCTAACAGCAAGCCATGTCCCGCACCGTCAGTAAATTTAAATTCCTGAATTTGTTTTCCTTTGCGATAAAACATAGGAACGCCACTCGCTGCATTAGGCAAGTCCCACGAAATAATTCCTGGCGGTTCCATCTCTAACTCTGCCACAAAAGGACCAGAAAATTTGAGCGCTCCAGGATCGGCAAAAGAAATTACCTTATCGCCAGTACTATTGACAGTAACATCTACTCCTACCTCCTGGATTCCAATAACGCCAGCTAAAGCGCCTTCATTTACAATATCACCCGTAAGATTTCCTTCGGGAAAAGTAATTTCAGCTTCAGGAGCTTTGATTTCTCCTGTAAGGGTTGCTTTCATTTTCATTTCGCCTGAATTACCTGCATTTGAAGGCCAGAAAGCGGCTTCTAGTAACCTGGCTTCTAATATCTTTTGTGTGCCTTCTTCAAAGCGAATGTAGTCTAAATATTCCGAGTTTGTAACGGGACTGTAACTGGGAAATACATTCTGAGGCGTTTTTACAACTTCAACATCGGGTTCAACTTTCGCATCAATAATACTTGCATAATATTCAACCCACTGACCTGTCATGCCGCTCTCATAATCATGAAAATAATTCGCTTCGGGAAAAGAAATTACCGCTCTAAGCAATTCTATTTTAGGTTTTCTAAATTTCTTTTGAATTTCTTTGGGTGTAAATTGCATGGCGATCATCATCAAGAAGTTTGGATCTTCTAAAGGATCGTTGTAAAAATTCATCTTGAAACTAATGACCTTCCACTCTTCATCTTTCTGATCTACTGTCTCAAATGGCAGATCTAAATATTTCTGTAACACAAACAGGCCGCTTTTTCCCGTTAAGTTTAATGGATCTTTACGGCCTATTATTGTACTATTACTAGATCTACTGGCTCTTCTTTTCTTCGGTCCATCTACAGAATCAAATGGCTTTAGTCCAGTCAATTTTCCTTCATGATATGCACGCTTTCCTGCTGCCACACGGTTGGGATTTTTAGTCTTCTTCGTCTTCTTTTCTGTCAACAGTAATTTCGGAAATTACAAGTGGAAACTTAGCAAGAGAAGTTTCGATAGCAGCTCCAGAAAGCATTTTTTTTACAGGATTGTACAACATTGTAAACTGAGTTTCCTTGCCGGGCAAGGCTTCACATTCATAAATGCCAAAGAAAAGTTTTGGCGTTGCGTTACAATCTTCTATAGGTGAAATCATGAATTCTACCATTTGCTCTATTTTCTTGCCAGGATCGTCTAAACAATCCCAAGTTACAGTTTGTAAATTAATTGTCCATTTTGCTTGTAAAATGT
The DNA here is from genome assembly GCA_949710005.1 of Ricordea florida. NCBI lineage: Eukaryota > Metazoa > Cnidaria > Anthozoa > Corallimorpharia > Ricordeidae > Ricordea > Ricordea florida. The sequence continues at coordinate 18,924,314 of OX453279.1, forward strand.
CAGCCTTGGAGCCAAAACCTAGCCAGTTTATCCATCCGTCGAGAGTATCTTTACCTTCAGACTTTGTAGATTGGGTTGCTTTCGACATCACTGTTTTCGTCTTCTTCTTTAGTGAGATCTAGAAAGAAAAATATACCATAAATAGGCTGATAGTAGGTATGTTATAAAAAGTCCCGTAACTTACCGATCAAATCAACTTGAATCTTGGCGTTTCTGGTAGTTTTCAGCTTGTCCGTTTGCGTAAATGCTGCAGGAAAATTTCGCTTCTCCAAGTTTAGACGCTTTGGCCGTTGTCGGGTAGCTCTTTTGAGCGCCACTTTAGCTTTGGCAGCAGCGTTGTCAATCAACGACTTGTCAGGAGTCTTCCGGACGAAATAAGTGATTCTTTCATCGCCTTCTCTAAGTGTCGGATTTAGAGTGGCAGTTTTAATTCCGCGCCCTGGGGAGCTAGACTGACCGTCGTTTAGGATCTCGAAAAGTTCACGATAATCCATATCTCTGGAATAGAGATATTCGGGCCTTTTTTCAATGCTGGAATCGTTTTCTAAGGCCATTTTAGTACTAAGAATAGTAATATTCTTAGCGTCCTCCTCCAAGGCCGGCCATAATACACGAAGGAAACCATCGACGTTATACTTCTCGTCATCAGACGGATAAAACACTTCGACCTCTTGAAAACGATATCGCAGATTAGTTTTCT
>OX453279.1:18925213-19093992 GCA_949710005.1 Ricordea florida
GCCACACGATAGATATGACACGCAGTTTGACAAGGTCACCAGCTTTTTTTCCAGCATCGGGATAACACGTGAACATCCAATTATAACTACGTGGGAGAGGTGAAACGTGCGGCTCATAATACTCGAAGCTTTTAACGAAAGCGCTCTCGCTCAAATAGCCTTTCGATTCAATAAAGGCTCTGTAACTCCCTTCTCGTTCTATCCGCTTCGATTTGATGCCAAAAGCGACTAACTGTTTAAACTCGTCGCTTGTTTTCGATAAGAAATTGATGAGTTGCTGTATACGTGAAGCCATGTTTGCAAATGAATAAAAGCCACACGGGTCTGAATATAACAAACTTTATTAACAAGAATAACTGGTTCTAAAAACTTGTTTGACCGCGTCTAAAAACCGGTTTGACTGGTTATGCTAATTGAAAACCGGTTATGCAAATTGAAAACCGGTTATGCTAATTGAAAACCGGTTATGCAAATTGAAAACCGGTTATGCAAATTGAAAACCGGTTATGCAAATTGAAAAACTTATATCACAGCGTATTTAATCTCTGCGTGTTCTGCCTTTCTATCAGTTCGTTGATTTCCTCCTCGAGTAAATCTACGTAATGAACCCTGTAGACAAACTGCACTTTTCCCAAGGGTTTTTGACCGTAAGCTGAAGCTCCCTGCATTTCTCCTACCATTAACGTGTTTAAAACTAAACTTAAATTTTCTAACAGCAAGCCATGTCCCGCACCGTCAGTAAATTTAAATTCCTGAATTTGTTTTCCTTTGCGATAAAACATAGGAACGCCACTCGCTGCATTAGGCAAGTCCCACGAAATAATTCCTGGCGGTTCCATCTCTAACTCTGCCACAAAAGGACCAGAAAATTTGAGCGCTCCAGGATCGGCAAAAGAAATTACCTTATCGCCAGTACTATTGACAGTAACATCTACTCCTACCTCCTGGATTCCAATAACGCCAGCTAAAGCGCCTTCATTTACAATATCACCCGTAAGATTTCCTTCGGGAAAAGTAATTTCAGCTTCAGGAGCTTTGATTTCTCCTGTAAGGGTTGCTTTCATTTTCATTTCGCCTGAATTACCTGCATTTGAAGGCCAGAAAGCGGCTTCTAGTAACCTGGCTTCTAATATCTTTTGTGTGCCTTCTTCAAAGCGAATGTAGTCTAAATATTCCGAGTTTGTAACGGGACTGTAACTGGGAAATACATTCTGAGGCGTTTTTACAACTTCAACATCGGGTTCAACTTTCGCATCAATAATACTTGCATAATATTCAACCCACTGACCTGTCATGCCGCTCTCATAATCATGAAAATAATTCGCTTCGGGAAAAGAAATTACCGCTCTAAGCAATTCTATTTTAGGTTTTCTAAATTTCTTTTGAATTTCTTTGGGTGTAAATTGCATGGCGATCATCATCAAGAAGTTTGGATCTTCTAAAGGATCGTTGTAAAAATTCATCTTGAAACTAATGACCTTCCACTCTTCATCTTTCTGATCTACTGTCTCAAATGGCAGATCTAAATATTTCTGTAACACAAACAGGCCGCTTTTTCCCGTTAAGTTTAATGGATCTTTACGGCCTATTATTGTACTATTACTAGATCTACTGGCTCTTCTTTTCTTCGGTCCATCTACAGAATCAAATGGCTTTAGTCCAGTCAATTTTCCTTCATGATATGCACGCTTTCCTGCTGCCACACGGCTGGGATTTTTAGTCTTCTTCGTCTTCTTTTCTGTCAACAGTAATTTCGGAAATTACAAGTGGAAACTTAGCAAGAGAAGTTTCGATAGCAGCTCCAGAAAGCATTTTTTTTACAGGATTGTACAACATTGTAAACTGAGTTTCCTTGCCGGGCAAGGCTTCACATTCATAAATGCCAAAGAAAAGTTTTGGCGTTGCGTTACAATCTTCTATAGGTGAAATCATGAATTCTACCATTTGCTCTATTTTCTTGCCAGGATCGTCTAAACAATCCCAAGTTACAGTTTGTAAATTAATTGTCCATTTTGCTTGTAAAATGTCAGCCTTGGAGCCAAAACCTAGCCAGTTTATCCATCCGTCGAGAGTATCTTTACCTTCAGACTTTGTAGATTGGGTTGCTTTCGACATCACTGTTTTCGTCTTCTTCTTTAGTGAGATCTAGAAAGAAAAATATACCATAAATAGGCTGATAGTAGGTATGTTATAAAAAGTCCCGTAACTTACCGATCAAATCAACTTGAATCTTGGCGTTTCTGGTAGTTTTCAGCTTGTCCGTTTGCGTAAATGCTGCAGCAAAATTTCGCTTCTCCAAGTTTAGACGCTTTGGCCGTTGTCGGGTAGCTCTTTTGAGCGCCACTTTAGCTTTGGCAGCAGCGTTGTCAATCAACGACTTGTCAGGAGTCTTCCGGACGAAATAAGTGATTCTTTCATCGCCTTCTCTAAGTGTCGGATTTAGAGTGGCAGTTTTAATTCCGCGCCCTGGGGAGCTAGACTGACCGTCGTTTAGGATCTCGAAAAGTTCACGATAATCCATATCTCTGGAATAGAGATATTCGGGCCTTTTTTCAATGCTGGAATCGTTTTCTAAGGCCATTTTAGTACTAAGAATAGTAATATTCTTAGCGTCCTCCTCCAAGGCCGGCCATAATACACGAAGGAAACCATCGACGTTATACTTCTCGTCATCAGACGGATAAAACACTTCGACCTCTTGAAAACGATATCGCAGATTAGTTTTCTGCCACACGATAGATATGACACACAGTTTGACAAGGTCACCAGCTTTTTTTCCAGCATCGGGATAACACGTGAACATCCAATTATAACTACGTGGGAGAGGTGAAACGTGCGGCTCATAATACTCGAAGCCTTTAACGAAAGCGCTCTCGCTCAAATAGCCTTTCGATTCAATAAAGGCTCTGTAACTCCCTTCTCGTTCTATCCACTTCGATTTGATGCCAAAAGCGACTAACTGTTTAAACTCGTCGCTTGTTTTCGATAAGAAATTGATGAGTTGCTGTATACGTGAAGCCATGTTTGCAAATGAATAAAAGCCACACGGGTCTGAATATAACAAACTTTATTAACAAGAATAACTGGTTCTAAAAACTTGTTTGACCGCGTCTAAAAACCGGTTTGACTGGTTATGCTAATTGAAAACCGGTTATGCAAATTGAAAACCGGTTATGCAAATTGAAAACCGGTTATGCAAATTGAAAACCGGTTATGCAAATTGAAAAACTTATATCACAGCGTATTTAATCTCTGCGTGTTCTGCCTTTCTATCAGTTCGTTGATTTCCTCCTCGAGTAAATCTACGTAATGAACCCTGTAGACAAACTGCACTTTTCCCAAGGGTTTTTGACCGTAAGCTGAAGCTCCCTGCATTTCTCCTACCATTAACGTGTTTAAAACTAAACTTAAATTTTCTAACAGCAAGCCATGTCCCGCACCGTCAGTAAATTTAAATTCCTGAATTTGTTTTCCTTTGCGATAAAACATAGGAACGCCACTCGCTGCATTAGGCAAGTCCCACGAAATAATTCCTGGCGGTTCCATCTCTAACTCTGCCACAAAAGGACCAGAAAATTTGAGCGCTCCAGGATCGGCAAAAGAAATTACCTTATCGCCAGTACTATTGACAGTAACATCTACTCCTACCTCCTGGATTCCAATAACGCCAGCTAAAGCGCCTTCATTTACAATATCACCCGTAAGATTTCCTTCGGGAAAAGTAATTTCAGCTTCAGGAGCTTTGATTTCTCCTGTAAGGGTTGCTTTCATTTTCATTTCGCCTGAATTACCTGCATTTGAAGGCCAGAAAGCGGCTTCTAGTAACCTGGCTTCTAATATCTTTTGTGTGCCTTCTTCAAAGCGAATGTAGTCTAAATATTCCGAGTTTGTAACGGGACTGTAACTGGGAAATACATTCTGAGGCGTTTTTACAACTTCAACATCGGGTTCAACTTTCGCATCAATAATACTTGCATAATATTCAACCCACTGACCTGTCATGCCGCTCTCATAATCATGAAAATAATTCGCTTCGGGAAAAGAAATTACCGCTCTAAGCAATTCTATTTTAGGTTTTCTAAATTTCTTTTGAATTTCTTTGGGTGTAAATTGCATGGCGATCATCATCAAGAAGTTTGGATCTTCTAAAGGATCGTTGTAAAAATTCATCTTGAAACTAATGACCTTCCACTCTTCATCTTTCTGATCTACTGTCTCAAATGGCAGATCTAAATATTTCTGTAACACAAACAGGCCGCTTTTTCCCGTTAAGTTTAATGGATCTTTACGGCCTATTATTGTACTATTACTAGATCTACTGGCTCTTCTTTTCTTCGGTCCATCTACAGAATCAAATGGCTTTAGTCCAGTCAATTTTCCTTCATGATATGCACGCTTTCCTGCTGCCACACGGCTGGGATTTTTAGTCTTCTTCGTCTTCTTTTCTGTCAACAGTAATTTCGGAAATTACAAGTGGAAACTTAGCAAGAGAAGTTTCGATAGCAGCTCCAGAAAGCATTTTTTTTACAGGATTGTACAACATTGTAAACTGAGTTTCCTTGCCGGGCAAGGCTTCACATTCATAAATGCCAAAGAAAAGTTTTGGCGTTGCGTTACAATCTTCTATAGGTGAAATCATGAATTCTACCATTTGCTCTATTTTCTTGCCAGGATCGTCTAAACAATCCCAAGTTACAGTTTGTAAATTAATTGTCCATTTTGCTTGTAAAATGTCAGCCTTGGAGCCAAAACCTAGCCAGTTTATCCATCCGTCGAGAGTATCTTTACCTTCAGACTTTGTAGATTGGGTTGCTTTCGACATCACTGTTTTCGTCTTCTTCTTTAGTGAGATCTAGAAAGAAAAATATACCATAAATAGGCTGATAGTAGGTATGTTATAAAAAGTCCCGTAACTTACCGATCAAATCAACTTGAATCTTGGCGTTTCTGGTAGTTTTCAGCTTGTCCGTTTGCGTAAATGCTGCAGCAAAATTTCGCTTCTCCAAGTTTAGACGCTTTGGCCGTTGTCGGGTAGCTCTTTTGAGCGCCACTTTAGCTTTGGCAGCAGCGTTGTCAATCAACGACTTGTCAGGAGTCTTCCGGACGAAATAAGTGATTCTTTCATCGCCTTCTCTAAGTGTCGGATTTAGAGTGGCAGTTTTAATTCCGCGCCCTGGGGAGCTAGACTGACCGTCGTTTAGGATCTCGAAAAGTTCACGATAATCCATATCTCTGGAATAGAGATATTCGGGCCTTTTTTCAATGCTGGAATCGTTTTCTAAGGCCATTTTAGTACTAAGAATAGTAATATTCTTAGCGTCCTCCTCCAAGGCCGGCCATAATACACGAAGGAAACCATCGACGTTATACTTCTCGTCATCAGACGGATAAAACACTTCGACCTCTTGAAAACGATATCGCAGATTAGTTTTCTGCCACACGATAGATATGACACACAGTTTGACAAGGTCACCAGCTTTTTTTCCAGCATCGGGATAACACGTGAACATCCAATTATAACTACGTGGGAGAGGTGAAACGTGCGGCTCATAATACTCGAAGCCTTTAACGAAAGCGCTCTCGCTCAAATAGCCTTTCGATTCAATAAAGGCTCTGTAACTCCCTTCTCGTTCTATCCACTTCGATTTGATGCCAAAAGCGACTAACTGTTTAAACTCGTCGCTTGTTTTCGATAAGAAATTGATGAGTTGCTGTATACGTGAAGCCATGTTTGCAAATGAATAAAAGCCACACGGGTCTGAATATAACAAACTTTATTAACAAGAATAACTGGTTCTAAAAACTTGTTTGACCGCGTCTAAAAACCGGTTTGACTGGTTATGCTAATTGAAAACCGGTTATGCAAATTGAAAACCGGTTATGCAAATTGAAAACCGGTTATGCAAATTGAAAACCGGTTATGCAAATTGAAAAACTTATATCACAGCGTATTTAATCTCTGCGTGTTCTGCCTTTCTATCAGTTCGTTGATTTCCTCCTCGAGTAAATCTACGTAATGAACCCTGTAGACAAACTGCACTTTTCCCAAGGGTTTTTGACCGTAAGCTGAAGCTCCCTGCATTTCTCCTACCATTAACGTGTTTAAAACTAAACTTAAATTTTCTAACAGCAAGCCATGTCCCGCACCGTCAGTAAATTTAAATTCCTGAATTTGTTTTCCTTTGCGATAAAACATAGGAACGCCACTCGCTGCATTAGGCAAGTCCCACGAAATAATTCCTGGCGGTTCCATCTCTAACTCTGCCACAAAAGGACCAGAAAATTTGAGCGCTCCAGGATCGGCAAAAGAAATTACCTTATCGCCAGTACTATTGACAGTAACATCTACTCCTACCTCCTGGATTCCAATAACGCCAGCTAAAGCGCCTTCATTTACAATATCACCCGTAAGATTTCCTTCGGGAAAAGTAATTTCAGCTTCAGGAGCTTTGATTTCTCCTGTAAGGGTTGCTTTCATTTTCATTTCGCCTGAATTACCTGCATTTGAAGGCCAGAAAGCGGCTTCTAGTAACCTGGCTTCTAATATCTTTTGTGTGCCTTCTTCAAAGCGAATGTAGTCTAAATATTCCGAGTTTGTAACGGGACTGTAACTGGGAAATACATTCTGAGGCGTTTTTACAACTTCAACATCGGGTTCAACTTTCGCATCAATAATACTTGCATAATATTCAACCCACTGACCTGTCATGCCGCTCTCATAATCATGAAAATAATTCGCTTCGGGAAAAGAAATTACCGCTCTAAGCAATTCTATTTTAGGTTTTCTAAATTTCTTTTGAATTTCTTTGGGTGTAAATTGCATGGCGATCATCATCAAGAAGTTTGGATCTTCTAAAGGATCGTTGTAAAAATTCATCTTGAAACTAATGACCTTCCACTCTTCATCTTTCTGATCTACTGTCTCAAATGGCAGATCTAAATATTTCTGTAACACAAACAGGCCGCTTTTTCCCGTTAAGTTTAATGGATCTTTACGGCCTATTATTGTACTATTACTAGATCTACTGGCTCTTCTTTTCTTCGGTCCATCTACAGAATCAAATGGCTTTAGTCCAGTCAATTTTCCTTCATGATATGCACGCTTTCCTGCTGCCACACGGCTGGGATTTTTAGTCTTCTTCGTCTTCTTTTCTGTCAACAGTAATTTCGGAAATTACAAGTGGAAACTTAGCAAGAGAAGTTTCGATAGCAGCTCCAGAAAGCATTTTTTTTACAGGATTGTACAACATTGTAAACTGAGTTTCCTTGCCGGGCAAGGCTTCACATTCATAAATGCCAAAGAAAAGTTTTGGCGTTGCGTTACAATCTTCTATAGGTGAAATCATGAATTCTACCATTTGCTCTATTTTCTTGCCAGGATCGTCTAAACAATCCCAAGTTACAGTTTGTAAATTAATTGTCCATTTTGCTTGTAAAATGTCAGCCTTGGAGCCAAAACCTAGCCAGTTTATCCATCCGTCGAGAGTATCTTTACCTTCAGACTTTGTAGATTGGGTTGCTTTCGACATCACTGTTTTCGTCTTCTTCTTTAGTGAGATCTAGAAAGAAAAATATACCATAAATAGGCTGATAGTAGGTATGTTATAAAAAGTCCCGTAACTTACCGATCAAATCAACTTGAATCTTGGCGTTTCTGGTAGTTTTCAGCTTGTCCGTTTGCGTAAATGCTGCAGCAAAATTTCGCTTCTCCAAGTTTAGACGCTTTGGCCGTTGTCGGGTAGCTCTTTTGAGCGCCACTTTAGCTTTGGCAGCAGCGTTGTCAATCAACGACTTGTCAGGAGTCTTCCGGACGAAATAAGTGATTCTTTCATCGCCTTCTCTAAGTGTCGGATTTAGAGTGGCAGTTTTAATTCCGCGCCCTGGGGAGCTAGACTGACCGTCGTTTAGGATCTCGAAAAGTTCACGATAATCCATATCTCTGGAATAGAGATATTCGGGCCTTTTTTCAATGCTGGAATCGTTTTCTAAGGCCATTTTAGTACTAAGAATAGTAATATTCTTAGCGTCCTCCTCCAAGGCCGGCCATAATACACGAAGGAAACCATCGACGTTATACTTCTCGTCATCAGACGGATAAAACACTTCGACCTCTTGAAAACGATATCGCAGATTAGTTTTCTGCCACACGATAGATATGACACACAGTTTGACAAGGTCACCAGCTTTTTTTCCAGCATCGGGATAACACGTGAACATCCAATTATAACTACGTGGGAGAGGTGAAACGTGCGGCTCATAATACTCGAAGCCTTTAACGAAAGCGCTCTCGCTCAAATAGCCTTTCGATTCAATAAAGGCTCTGTAACTCCCTTCTCGTTCTATCCACTTCGATTTGATGCCAAAAGCGACTAACTGTTTAAACTCGTCGCTTGTTTTCGATAAGAAATTGATGAGTTGCTGTATACGTGAAGCCATGTTTGCAAATGAATAAAAGCCACACGGGTCTGAATATAACAAACTTTATTAACAAGAATAACTGGTTCTAAAAACTTGTTTGACCGCGTCTAAAAACCGGTTTGACTGGTTATGCTAATTGAAAACCGGTTATGCAAATTGAAAACCGGTTATGCAAATTGAAAACCGGTTATGCAAATTGAAAACCGGTTATGCAAATTGAAAACCGGTTATGCAAATTGAAAAACTTATATCACAGCGTATTTAATCTCTGCGTGTTCTGCCTTTCTATCAGTTCGTTGATTTCCTCCTCGAGTAAATCTACGTAATGAACCCTGTAGACAAACTGCACTTTTCCCAAGGGTTTTTGACCGTAAGCTGAAGCTCCCTGCATTTCTCCTACCATTAACGTGTTTAAAACTAAACTTAAATTTTCTAACAGCAAGCCATGTCCCGCACCGTCAGTAAATTTAAATTCCTGAATTTGTTTTCCTTTGCGATAAAACATAGGAACGCCACTCGCTGCATTAGGCAAGTCCCACGAAATAATTCCTGGCGGTTCCATCTCTAACTCTGCCACAAAAGGACCAGAAAATTTGAGCGCTCCAGGATCGGCAAAAGAAATTACCTTATCGCCAGTACTATTGACAGTAACATCTACTCCTACCTCCTGGATTCCAATAACGCCAGCTAAAGCGCCTTCATTTACAATATCACCCGTAAGATTTCCTTCGGGAAAAGTAATTTCAGCTTCAGGAGCTTTGATTTCTCCTGTAAGGGTTGCTTTCATTTTCATTTCGCCTGAATTACCTGCATTTGAAGGCCAGAAAGCGGCTTCTAGTAACCTGGCTTCTAATATCTTTTGTGTGCCTTCTTCAAAGCGAATGTAGTCTAAATATTCCGAGTTTGTAACGGGACTGTAACTGGGAAATACATTCTGAGGCGTTTTTACAACTTCAACATCGGGTTCAACTTTCGCATCAATAATACTTGCATAATATTCAACCCACTGACCTGTCATGCCGCTCTCATAATCATGAAAATAATTCGCTTCGGGAAAAGAAATTACCGCTCTAAGCAATTCTATTTTAGGTTTTCTAAATTTCTTTTGAATTTCTTTGGGTGTAAATTGCATGGCGATCATCATCAAGAAGTTTGGATCTTCTAAAGGATCGTTGTAAAAATTCATCTTGAAACTAATGACCTTCCACTCTTCATCTTTCTGATCTACTGTCTCAAATGGCAGATCTAAATATTTCTGTAACACAAACAGGCCGCTTTTTCCCGTTAAGTTTAATGGATCTTTACGGCCTATTATTGTACTATTACTAGATCTACTGGCTCTTCTTTTCTTCGGTCCATCTACAGAATCAAATGGCTTTAGTCCAGTCAATTTTCCTTCATGATATGCACGCTTTCCTGCTGCCACACGGTTGGGATTTTTAGTCTTCTTCGTCTTCTTTTCTGTCAACAGTAATTTCGGAAATTACAAGTGGAAACTTAGCAAGAGAAGTTTCGATAGCAGCTCCAGAAAGCATTTTTTTTACAGGATTGTACAACATTGTAAACTGAGTTTCCTTGCCGGGCAAGGCTTCACATTCATAAATGCCAAAGAAAAGTTTTGGCGTTGCGTTACAATCTTCTATAGGTGAAATCATGAATTCTACCATTTGCTCTATTTTCTTGCCAGGATCGTCTAAACAATCCCAAGTTACAGTTTGTAAATTAATTGTCCATTTTGCTTGTAAAATGTCAGCCTTGGAGCCAAAACCTAGCCAGTTTATCCATCCGTCGAGAGTATCTTTACCTTCAGACTTTGTAGATTGGGTTGCTTTCGACATCACTGTTTTCGTCTTCTTCTTTAGTGAGATCTAGAAAGAAAAATATACCATAAATAGGCTGATAGTAGGTATGTTATAAAAAGTCCCGTAACTTACCGATCAAATCAACTTGAATCTTGGCGTTTCTGGTAGTTTTCAGCTTGTCCGTTTGCGTAAATGCTGCAGCAAAATTTCGCTTCTCCAAGTTTAGACGCTTTGGCCGTTGTCGGGTAGCTCTTTTGAGCGCCACTTTAGCTTTGGCAGCAGCGTTGTCAATCAACGACTTGTCAGGAGTCTTCCGGACGAAATAAGTGATTCTTTCATCGCCTTCTCTAAGTGTCGGATTTAGAGTGGCAGTTTTAATTCCGCGCCCTGGGGAGCTAGACTGACCGTCGTTTAGGATCTCGAAAAGTTCACGATAATCCATATCTCTGGAATAGAGATATTCGGGCCTTTTTTCAATGCTGGAATCGTTTTCTAAGGCCATTTTAGTACTAAGAATAGTAATATTCTTAGCGTCCTCCTCCAAGGCCGGCCATAATACACGAAGGAAACCATCGACGTTATACTTCTCGTCATCAGACGGATAAAACACTTCGACCTCTTGAAAACGATATCGCAGATTAGTTTTCTGCCACACGATAGATATGACACGCAGTTTGACAAGGTCACCAGCTTTTTTTCCAGCATCGGGATAACACGTGAACATCCAATTATAACTACGTGGGAGAGGTGAAACGTGCGGCTCATAATACTCGAAGCCTTTAACGAAAGCGCTCTCGCTCAAATAGCCTTTCGATTCAATAAAGGCTCTGTAACTCCCTTCTCGTTCTATCCACTTCGATTTGATGCCAAAAGCGACTAACTGTTTAAACTCGTCGCTTGTTTTCGATAAGAAATTGATGAGTTGCTGTATACGTGAAGCCATGTTTGCAAATGAATAAAAGCCACACGGGTCTGAATATAACAAACTTTATTAACAAGAATAACTGGTTCTAAAAACTTGTTTCACCGCGTCTAAAAACCGGTTTGACTGGTTATGCTAATTGAAAACCGGTTATGCAAATTGAAAACCGGTTATGCAAATTGAAAACCGGTTATGCAAATTGAAAACCGGTTATGCAAATTGAAAAACTTATATCACAGCGTATTTAATCTCTGCGTGTTCTGCCTTTCTATCAGTTCGTTGATTTCCTCCTCGAGTAAATCTACGTAATGAACCCTGTAGACAAACTGCACTTTTCCCAAGGGTTTTTGACCGTAAGCTGAAGCTCCCTGCATTTCTCCTACCATTAACGTGTTTAAAACTAAACTTAAATTTTCTAACAGCAAGCCATGTCCCGCACCGTCAGTAAATTTAAATTCCTGAATTTGTTTTCCTTTGCGATAAAACATAGGAACGCCACTCGCTGCATTAGGCAAGTCCCACGAAATAATTCCTGGCGGTTCCATCTCTAACTCTGCCACAAAAGGACCAGAAAATTTGAGCGCTCCAGGATCGGCAAAAGAAATTACCTTATCGCCAGTACTATTGACAGTAACATCTACTCCTACCTCCTGGATTCCAATAACGCCAGCTAAAGCGCCTTCATTTACAATATCACCCGTAAGATTTCCTTCGGGAAAAGTAATTTCAGCTTCAGGAGCTTTGATTTCTCCTGTAAGGGTTGCTTTCATTTTCATTTCGCCTGAATTACCTGCATTTGAAGGCCAGAAAGCGGCTTCTAGTAACCTGGCTTCTAATATCTTTTGTGTGCCTTCTTCAAAGCGAATGTAGTCTAAATATTCCGAGTTTGTAACGGGACTGTAACTGGGAAATACATTCTGAGGCGTTTTTACAACTTCAACATCGGGTTCAACTTTCGCATCAATAATACTTGCATAATATTCAACCCACTGACCTGTCATGCCGCTCTCATAATCATGAAAATAATTCGCTTCGGGAAAAGAAATTACCGCTCTAAGCAATTCTATTTTAGGTTTTCTAAATTTCTTTTGAATTTCTTTGGGTGTAAATTGCATGGCGATCATCATCAAGAAGTTTGGATCTTCTAAAGGATCGTTGTAAAAATTCATCTTGAAACTAATGACCTTCCACTCTTCATCTTTCTGATCTACTGTCTCAAATGGCAGATCTAAATATTTCTGTAACACAAACAGGCCGCTTTTTCCCGTTAAGTTTAATGGATCTTTACGGCCTATTATTGTACTATTACTAGATCTACTGGCTCTTCTTTTCTTCGGTCCATCTACAGAATCAAATGGCTTTAGTCCAGTCAATTTTCCTTCATGATATGCACGCTTTCCTGCTGCCACACGGTTGGGATTTTTAGTCTTCTTCGTCTTCTTTTCTGTCAACAGTAATTTCGGAAATTACAAGTGGAAACTTAGCAAGAGAAGTTTCGATAGCAGCTCCAGAAAGCATTTTTTTTACAGGATTGTACAACATTGTAAACTGAGTTTCCTTGCCGGGCAAGGCTTCACATTCATAAATGCCAAAGAAAAGTTTTGGCGTTGCGTTACAATCTTCTATAGGTGAAATCATGAATTCTACCATTTGCTCTATTTTCTTGCCAGGATCGTCTAAACAATCCCAAGTTACAGTTTGTAAATTAATTGTCCATTTTGCTTGTAAAATGTCAGCCTTGGAGCCAAAACCTAGCCAGTTTATCCATCCGTCGAGAGTATCTTTACCTTCAGACTTTGTAGATTGGGTTGCTTTCGACATCACTGTTTTCGTCTTCTTCTTTAGTGAGATCTAGAAAGAAAAATATACCATAAATAGGCTGATAGTAGGTATGTTATAAAAAGTCCCGTAACTTACCGATCAAATCAACTTGAATCTTGGCGTTTCTGGTAGTTTTCAGCTTGTCCGTTTGCGTAAATGCTGCAGCAAAATTTCGCTTCTCCAAGTTTAGACGCTTTGGCCGTTGTCGGGTAGCTCTTTTGAGCGCCACTTTAGCTTTGGCAGCAGCGTTGTCAATCAACGACTTGTCAGGAGTCTTCCGGACGAAATAAGTGATTCTTTCATCGCCTTCTCTAAGTGTCGGATTTAGAGTGGCAGTTTTAATTCCGCGCCCTGGGGAGCTAGACTGACCGTCGTTTAGGATCTCGAAAAGTTCACGATAATCCATATCTCTGGAATAGAGATATTCGGGCCTTTTTTCAATGCTGGAATCGTTTTCTAAGGCCATTTTAGTACTAAGAATAGTAATATTCTTAGCGTCCTCCTCCAAGGCCGGCCATAATACACGAAGGAAACCATCGACGTTATACTTCTCGTCATCAGACGGATAAAACACTTCGACCTCTTGAAAACGATATCGCAGATTAGTTTTCTGCCACACGATAGATATGACACGCAGTTTGACAAGGTCACCAGCTTTTTTTCCAGCATCGGGATAACACGTGAACATCCAATTATAACTACGTGGGAGAGGTGAAACGTGCGGCTCATAATACTCGAAGCCTTTAACGAAAGCGCTCTCGCTCAAATAGCCTTTCGATTCAATAAAGGCTCTGTAACTCCCTTCTCGTTCTATCCACTTCGATTTGATGCCAAAAGCGACTAACTGTTTAAACTCGTCGCTTGTTTTCGATAAGAAATTGATGAGTTGCTGTATACGTGAAGCCATGTTTGCAAATGAATAAAAGCCACACGGGTCTGAATATAACAAACTTTATTAACAAGAATAACTGGTTCTAAAAACTTGTTTCACCGCGTCTAAAAACCGGTTTGACTGGTTATGCTAATTGAAAACCGGTTATGCAAATTGAAAACCGGTTATGCAAATTGAAAACCGGTTATGCAAATTGAAAACCGGTTATGCAAATTGAAAAACTTATATCACAGCGTATTTAATCTCTGCGTGTTCTGCCTTTCTATCAGTTCGTTGATTTCCTCCTCGAGTAAATCTACGTAATGAACCCTGTAGACAAACTGCACTTTTCCCAAGGGTTTTTGACCGTAAGCTGAAGCTCCCTGCATTTCTCCTACCATTAACGTGTTTAAAACTAAACTTAAATTTTCTAACAGCAAGCCATGTCCCGCACCGTCAGTAAATTTAAATTCCTGAATTTGTTTTCCTTTGCGATAAAACATAGGAACGCCACTCGCTGCATTAGGCAAGTCCCACGAAATAATTCCTGGCGGTTCCATCTCTAACTCTGCCACAAAAGGACCAGAAAATTTGAGCGCTCCAGGATCGGCAAAAGAAATTACCTTATCGCCAGTACTATTGACAGTAACATCTACTCCTACCTCCTGGATTCCAATAACGCCAGCTAAAGCGCCTTCATTTACAATATCACCCGTAAGATTTCCTTCGGGAAAAGTAATTTCAGCTTCAGGAGCTTTGATTTCTCCTGTAAGGGTTGCTTTCATTTTCATTTCGCCTGAATTACCTGCATTTGAAGGCCAGAAAGCGGCTTCTAGTAACCTGGCTTCTAATATCTTTTGTGTGCCTTCTTCAAAGCGAATGTAGTCTAAATATTCCGAGTTTGTAACGGGACTGTAACTGGGAAATACATTCTGAGGCGTTTTTACAACTTCAACATCGGGTTCAACTTTCGCATCAATAATACTTGCATAATATTCAACCCACTGACCTGTCATGCCGCTCTCATAATCATGAAAATAATTCGCTTCGGGAAAAGAAATTACCGCTCTAAGCAATTCTATTTTAGGTTTTCTAAATTTCTTTTGAATTTCTTTGGGTGTAAATTGCATGGCGATCATCATCAAGAAGTTTGGATCTTCTAAAGGATCGTTGTAAAAATTCATCTTGAAACTAATGACCTTCCACTCTTCATCTTTCTGATCTACTGTCTCAAATGGCAGATCTAAATATTTCTGTAACACAAACAGGCCGCTTTTTCCCGTTAAGTTTAATGGATCTTTACGGCCTATTATTGTACTATTACTAGATCTACTGGCTCTTCTTTTCTTCGGTCCATCTACAGAATCAAATGGCTTTAGTCCAGTCAATTTTCCTTCATGATATGCACGCTTTCCTGCTGCCACACGGTTGGGATTTTTAGTCTTCTTCGTCTTCTTTTCTGTCAACAGTAATTTCGGAAATTACAAGTGGAAACTTAGCAAGAGAAGTTTCGATAGCAGCTCCAGAAAGCATTTTTTTTACAGGATTGTACAACATTGTAAACTGAGTTTCCTTGCCGGGCAAGGCTTCACATTCATAAATGCCAAAGAAAAGTTTTGGCGTTGCGTTACAATCTTCTATAGGTGAAATCATGAATTCTACCATTTGCTCTATTTTCTTGCCAGGATCGTCTAAACAATCCCAAGTTACAGTTTGTAAATTAATTGTCCATTTTGCTTGTAAAATGTCAGCCTTGGAGCCAAAACCTAGCCAGTTTATCCATCCGTCGAGAGTATCTTTACCTTCAGACTTTGTAGATTGGGTTGCTTTCGACATCACTGTTTTCGTCTTCTTCTTTAGTGAGATCTAGAAAGAAAAATATACCATAAATAGGCTGATAGTAGGTATGTTATAAAAAGTCCCGTAACTTACCGATCAAATCAACTTGAATCTTGGCGTTTCTGGTAGTTTTCAGCTTGTCCGTTTGCGTAAATGCTGCAGCAAAATTTCGCTTCTCCAAGTTTAGACGCTTTGGCCGTTGTCGGGTAGCTCTTTTGAGCGCCACTTTAGCTTTGGCAGCAGCGTTGTCAATCAACGACTTGTCAGGAGTCTTCCGGACGAAATAAGTGATTCTTTCATCGCCTTCTCTAAGTGTCGGATTTAGAGTGGCAGTTTTAATTCCGCGCCCTGGGGAGCTAGACTGACCGTCGTTTAGGATCTCGAAAAGTTCACGATAATCCATATCTCTGGAATAGAGATATTCGGGCCTTTTTTCAATGCTGGAATCGTTTTCTAAGGCCATTTTAGTACTAAGAATAGTAATATTCTTAGCGTCCTCCTCCAAGGCCGGCCATAATACACGAAGGAAACCATCGACGTTATACTTCTCGTCATCAGACGGATAAAACACTTCGACCTCTTGAAAACGATATCGCAGATTAGTTTTCTGCCACACGATAGATATGACACGCAGTTTGACAAGGTCACCAGCTTTTTTTCCAGCATCGGGATAACACGTGAACATCCAATTATAACTACGTGGGAGAGGTGAAACGTGCGGCTCATAATACTCGAAGCCTTTAACGAAAGCGCTCTCGCTCAAATAGCCTTTCGATTCAATAAAGGCTCTGTAACTCCCTTCTCGTTCTATCCACTTCGATTTGATGCCAAAAGCGACTAACTGTTTAAACTCGTCGCTTGTTTTCGATAAGAAATTGATGAGTTGCTGTATACGTGAAGCCATGTTTGCAAATGAATAAAAGCCACACGGGTCTGAATATAACAAACTTTATTAACAAGAATAACTGGTTCTAAAAACTTGTTTCACCGCGTCTAAAAACCGGTTTGACTGGTTATGCTAATTGAAAACCGGTTATGCAAATTGAAAACCGGTTATGCAAATTGAAAACCGGTTATGCAAATTGAAAACCGGTTATGCAAATTGAAAAACTTATATCACAGCGTATTTAATCTCTGTGTGTTCTGCCTTTCTATCAGTTCGTTGATTTCCTCCTCGAGTAAATCTACGTAATGAACCCTGTAGACAAACTGCACTTTTCCCAAGGGTTTTTGACCGTAAGCTGAAGCTCCCTGCATTTCTCCTACCATTAACGTGTTTAAAACTAAACTTAAATTTTCTAACAGCAAGCCATGTCCCGCACCGTCAGTAAATTTAAATTCCTGAATTTGTTTTCCTTTGCGATAAAACATAGGAACGCCACTCGCTGCATTAGGCAAGTCCCACGAAATAATTCCTGGCGGTTCCATCTCTAACTCTGCCACAAAAGGACCAGAAAATTTGAGCGCTCCAGGATCGGCAAAAGAAATTACCTTATCGCCAGTACTATTGACAGTAACATCTACTCCTACCTCCTGGATTCCAATAACGCCAGCTAAAGCGCCTTCATTTACAATATCACCCGTAAGATTTCCTTCGGGAAAAGTAATTTCAGCTTCAGGAGCTTTGATTTCTCCTGTAAGGGTTGCTTTCATTTTCATTTCGCCTGAATTACCTGCATTTGAAGGCCAGAAAGCGGCTTCTAGTAACCTGGCTTCTAATATCTTTTGTGTGCCTTCTTCAAAGCGAATGTAGTCTAAATATTCCGAGTTTGTAACGGGACTGTAACTGGGAAATACATTCTGAGGCGTTTTTACAACTTCAACATCGGGTTCAACTTTCGCATCAATAATACTTGCATAATATTCAACCCACTGACCTGTCATGCCGCTCTCATAATCATGAAAATAATTCGCTTCGGGAAAAGAAATTACCGCTCTAAGCAATTCTATTTTAGGTTTTCTAAATTTCTTTTGAATTTCTTTGGGTGTAAATTGCATGGCGATCATCATCAAGAAGTTTGGATCTTCTAAAGGATCGTTGTAAAAATTCATCTTGAAACTAATGACCTTCCACTCTTCATCTTTCTGATCTACTGTCTCAAATGGCAGATCTAAATATTTCTGTAACACAAACAGGCCGCTTTTTCCCGTTAAGTTTAATGGATCTTTACGGCCTATTATTGTACTATTACTAGATCTACTGGCTCTTCTTTTCTTCGGTCCATCTACAGAATCAAATGGCTTTAGTCCAGTCAATTTTCCTTCATGATATGCACGCTTTCCTGCTGCCACACGGTTGGGATTTTTAGTCTTCTTCGTCTTCTTTTCTGTCAACAGTAATTTCGGAAATTACAAGTGGAAACTTAGCAAGAGAAGTTTCGATAGCAGCTCCAGAAAGCATTTTTTTTACAGGATTGTACAACATTGTAAACTGAGTTTCCTTGCCGGGCAAGGCTTCACATTCATAAATGCCAAAGAAAAGTTTTGGCGTTGCGTTACAATCTTCTATAGGTGAAATCATGAATTCTACCATTTGCTCTATTTTCTTGCCAGGATCGTCTAAACAATCCCAAGTTACAGTTTGTAAATTAATTGTCCATTTTGCTTGTAAAATGTCAGCCTTGGAGCCAAAACCTAGCCAGTTTATCCATCCGTCGAGAGTATCTTTACCTTCAGACTTTGTAGATTGGGTTGCTTTCGACATCACTGTTTTCGTCTTCTTCTTTAGTGAGATCTAGAAAGAAAAATATACCATAAATAGGCTGATAGTAGGTATGTTATAAAAAGTCCCGTAACTTACCGATCAAATCAACTTGAATCTTGGCGTTTCTGGTAGTTTTCAGCTTGTCCGTTTGCGTAAATGCTGCAGCAAAATTTCGCTTCTCCAAGTTTAGACGCTTTGGCCGTTGTCGGGTAGCTCTTTTGAGCGCCACTTTAGCTTTGGCAGCAGCGTTGTCAATCAACGACTTGTCAGGAGTCTTCCGGACGAAATAAGTGATTCTTTCATCGCCTTCTCTAAGTGTCGGATTTAGAGTGGCAGTTTTAATTCCGCGCCCTGGGGAGCTAGACTGACCGTCGTTTAGGATCTCGAAAAGTTCACGATAATCCATATCTCTGGAATAGAGATATTCGGGCCTTTTTTCAATGCTGGAATCGTTTTCTAAGGCCATTTTAGTACTAAGAATAGTAATATTCTTAGCGTCCTCCTCCAAGGCCGGCCATAATACACGAAGGAAACCATCGACGTTATACTTCTCGTCATCAGACGGATAAAACACTTCGACCTCTTGAAAACGATATCGCAGATTAGTTTTCTGCCACACGATAGATATGACACGCAGTTTGACAAGGTCACCAGCTTTTTTTCCAGCATCGGGATAACACGTGAACATCCAATTATAACTACGTGGGAGAGGTGAAACGTGCGGCTCATAATACTCGAAGCCTTTAACGAAAGCGCTCTCGCTCAAATAGCCTTTCGATTCAATAAAGGCTCTGTAACTCCCTTCTCGTTCTATCCACTTCGATTTGATGCCAAAAGCGACTAACTGTTTAAACTCGTCGCTTGTTTTCGATAAGAAATTGATGAGTTGCTGTATACGTGAAGCCATGTTTGCAAATGAATAAAAGCCACACGGGTCTGAATATAACAAACTTTATTAACAAGAATAACTGGTTCTAAAAACTTGTTTCACCGCGTCTAAAAACCGGTTTGACTGGTTATGCTAATTGAAAACCGGTTATGCAAATTGAAAACCGGTTATGCAAATTGAAAACCGGTTATGCAAATTGAAAAACTTATATCACAGCGTATTTAATCTCTGCGTGTTCTGCCTTTCTATCAGTTCGTTGATTTCCTCCTCGAGTAAATCTACGTAATGAACCCTGTAGACAAACTGCACTTTTCCCAAGGGTTTTTGACCGTAAGCTGAAGCTCCCTGCATTTCTCCTACCATTAACGTGTTTAAAACTAAACTTAAATTTTCTAACAGCAAGCCATGTCCCGCACCGTCAGTAAATTTAAATTCCTGAATTTGTTTTCCTTTGCGATAAAACATAGGAACGCCACTCGCTGCATTAGGCAAGTCCCACGAAATAATTCCTGGCGGTTCCATCTCTAACTCTGCCACAAAAGGACCAGAAAATTTGAGCGCTCCAGGATCGGCAAAAGAAATTACCTTATCGCCAGTACTATTGACAGTAACATCTACTCCTACCTCCTGGATTCCAATAACGCCAGCTAAAGCGCCTTCATTTACAATATCACCCGTAAGATTTCCTTCGGGAAAAGTAATTTCAGCTTCAGGAGCTTTGATTTCTCCTGTAAGGGTTGCTTTCATTTTCATTTCGCCTGAATTACCTGCATTTGAAGGCCAGAAAGCGGCTTCTAGTAACCTGGCTTCTAATATCTTTTGTGTGCCTTCTTCAAAGCGAATGTAGTCTAAATATTCCGAGTTTGTAACGGGACTGTAACTGGGAAATACATTCTGAGGCGTTTTTACAACTTCAACATCGGGTTCAACTTTCGCATCAATAATACTTGCATAATATTCAACCCACTGACCTGTCATGCCGCTCTCATAATCATGAAAATAATTCGCTTCGGGAAAAGAAATTACCGCTCTAAGCAATTCTATTTTAGGTTTTCTAAATTTCTTTTGAATTTCTTTGGGTGTAAATTGCATGGCGATCATCATCAAGAAGTTTGGATCTTCTAAAGGATCGTTGTAAAAATTCATCTTGAAACTAATGACCTTCCACTCTTCATCTTTCTGATCTACTGTCTCAAATGGCAGATCTAAATATTTCTGTAACACAAACAGGCCGCTTTTTCCCGTTAAGTTTAATGGATCTTTACGGCCTATTATTGTACTATTACTAGATCTACTGGCTCTTCTTTTCTTCGGTCCATCTACAGAATCAAATGGCTTTAGTCCAGTCAATTTTCCTTCATGATATGCACGCTTTCCTGCTGCCACACGGTTGGGATTTTTAGTCTTCTTCGTCTTCTTTTCTGTCAACAGTAATTTCGGAAATTACAAGTGGAAACTTAGCAAGAGAAGTTTCGATAGCAGCTCCAGAAAGCATTTTTTTTACAGGATTGTACAACATTGTAAACTGAGTTTCCTTGCCGGGCAAGGCTTCACATTCATAAATGCCAAAGAAAAGTTTTGGCGTTGCGTTACAATCTTCTATAGGTGAAATCATGAATTCTACCATTTGCTCTATTTTCTTGCCAGGATCGTCTAAACAATCCCAAGTTACAGTTTGTAAATTAATTGTCCATTTTGCTTGTAAAATGTCAGCCTTGGAGCCAAAACCTAGCCAGTTTATCCATCCGTCGAGAGTATCTTTACCTTCAGACTTTGTAGATTGGGTTGCTTTCGACATCACTGTTTTCGTCTTCTTCTTTAGTGAGATCTAGAAAGAAAAATATACCATAAATAGGCTGATAGTAGGTATGTTATAAAAAGTCCCGTAACTTACCGATCAAATCAACTTGAATCTTGGCGTTTCTGGTAGTTTTCAGCTTGTCCGTTTGCGTAAATGCTGCAGCAAAATTTCGCTTCTCCAAGTTTAGACGCTTTGGCCGTTGTCGGGTAGCTCTTTTGAGCGCCACTTTAGCTTTGGCAGCAGCGTTGTCAATCAACGACTTGTCAGGAGTCTTCCGGACGAAATAAGTGATTCTTTCATCGCCTTCTCTAAGTGTCGGATTTAGAGTGGCAGTTTTAATTCCGCGCCCTGGGGAGCTAGACTGACCGTCGTTTAGGATCTCGAAAAGTTCACGATAATCCATATCTCTGGAATAGAGATATTCGGGCCTTTTTTCAATGCTGGAATCGTTTTCTAAGGCCATTTTAGTACTAAGAATAGTAATATTCTTAGCGTCCTCCTCCAAGGCCGGCCATAATACACGAAGGAAACCATCGACGTTATACTTCTCGTCATCAGACGGATAAAACACTTCGACCTCTTGAAAACGATATCGCAGATTAGTTTTCTGCCACACGATAGATATGACACACAGTTTGACAAGGTCACCAGCTTTTTTTCCAGCATCGGGATAACACGTGAACATCCAATTATAACTACGTGGGAGAGGTGAAACGTGCGGCTCATAATACTCGAAGCCTTTAACGAAAGCGCTCTCGCTCAAATAGCCTTTCGATTCAATAAAGGCTCTGTAACTCCCTTCTCGTTCTATCCACTTCGATTTGATGCCAAAAGCGACTAACTGTTTAAACTCGTCGCTTGTTTTCGATAAGAAATTGATGAGTTGCTGTATACGTGAAGCCATGTTTGCAAATGAATAAAAGCCACACGGGTCTGAATATAACAAACTTTATTAACAAGAATAACTGGTTCTAAAAACTTGTTTGACCGCGTCTAAAAACCGGTTTGACTGGTTATGCTAATTGAAAACCGGTTATGCAAATTGAAAACCGGTTATGCAAATTGAAAACCGGTTATGCAAATTGAAAACCGGTTATGCAAATTGAAAACCGGTTATGCAAATTGAAAAACTTATATCACAGCGTATTTAATCTCTGCGTGTTCTGCCTTTCTATCAGTTCGTTGATTTCCTCCTCGAGTAAATCTACGTAATGAACCCTGTAGACAAACTGCACTTTTCCCAAGGGTTTTTGACCGTAAGCTGAAGCTCCCTGCATTTCTCCTACCATTAACGTGTTTAAAACTAAACTTAAATTTTCTAACAGCAAGCCATGTCCCGCACCGTCAGTAAATTTAAATTCCTGAATTTGTTTTCCTTTGCGATAAAACATAGGAACGCCACTCGCTGCATTAGGCAAGTCCCACGAAATAATTCCTGGCGGTTCCATCTCTAACTCTGCCACAAAAGGACCAGAAAATTTGAGCGCTCCAGGATCGGCAAAAGAAATTACCTTATCGCCAGTACTATTGACAGTAACATCTACTCCTACCTCCTGGATTCCAATAACGCCAGCTAAAGCGCCTTCATTTACAATATCACCCGTAAGATTTCCTTCGGGAAAAGTAATTTCAGCTTCAGGAGCTTTGATTTCTCCTGTAAGGGTTGCTTTCATTTTCATTTCGCCTGAATTACCTGCATTTGAAGGCCAGAAAGCGGCTTCTAGTAACCTGGCTTCTAATATCTTTTGTGTGCCTTCTTCAAAGCGAATGTAGTCTAAATATTCCGAGTTTGTAACGGGACTGTAACTGGGAAATACATTCTGAGGCGTTTTTACAACTTCAACATCGGGTTCAACTTTCGCATCAATAATACTTGCATAATATTCAACCCACTGACCTGTCATGCCGCTCTCATAATCATGAAAATAATTCGCTTCGGGAAAAGAAATTACCGCTCTAAGCAATTCTATTTTAGGTTTTCTAAATTTCTTTTGAATTTCTTTGGGTGTAAATTGCATGGCGATCATCATCAAGAAGTTTGGATCTTCTAAAGGATCGTTGTAAAAATTCATCTTGAAACTAATGACCTTCCACTCTTCATCTTTCTGATCTACTGTCTCAAATGGCAGATCTAAATATTTCTGTAACACAAACAGGCCGCTTTTTCCCGTTAAGTTTAATGGATCTTTACGGCCTATTATTGTACTATTACTAGATCTACTGGCTCTTCTTTTCTTCGGTCCATCTACAGAATCAAATGGCTTTAGTCCAGTCAATTTTCCTTCATGATATGCACGCTTTCCTGCTGCCACACGGTTGGGATTTTTAGTCTTCTTCGTCTTCTTTTCTGTCAACAGTAATTTCGGAAATTACAAGTGGAAACTTAGCAAGAGAAGTTTCGATAGCAGCTCCAGAAAGCATTTTTTTTACAGGATTGTACAACATTGTAAACTGAGTTTCCTTGCCGGGCAAGGCTTCACATTCATAAATGCCAAAGAAAAGTTTTGGCGTTGCGTTACAATCTTCTATAGGTGAAATCATGAATTCTACCATTTGCTCTATTTTCTTGCCAGGATCGTCTAAACAATCCCAAGTTACAGTTTGTAAATTAATTGTCCATTTTGCTTGTAAAATGTCAGCCTTGGAGCCAAAACCTAGCCAGTTTATCCATCCGTCGAGAGTATCTTTACCTTCAGACTTTGTAGATTGGGTTGCTTTCGACATCACTGTTTTCGTCTTCTTCTTTAGTGAGATCTAGAAAGAAAAATATACCATAAATAGGCTGATAGTAGGTATGTTATAAAAAGTCCCGTAACTTACCGATCAAATCAACTTGAATCTTGGCGTTTCTGGTAGTTTTCAGCTTGTCCGTTTGCGTAAATGCTGCAGCAAAATTTCGCTTCTCCAAGTTTAGACGCTTTGGCCGTTGTCGGGTAGCTCTTTTGAGCGCCACTTTAGCTTTGGCAGCAGCGTTGTCAATCAACGACTTGTCAGGAGTCTTCCGGACGAAATAAGTGATTCTTTCATCGCCTTCTCTAAGTGTCGGATTTAGAGTGGCAGTTTTAATTCCGCGCCCTGGGGAGCTAGACTGACCGTCGTTTAGGATCTCGAAAAGTTCACGATAATCCATATCTCTGGAATAGAGATATTCGGGCCTTTTTTCAATGCTGGAATCGTTTTCTAAGGCCATTTTAGTACTAAGAATAGTAATATTCTTAGCGTCCTCCTCCAAGGCCGGCCATAATACACGAAGGAAACCATCGACGTTATACTTCTCGTCATCAGACGGATAAAACACTTCGACCTCTTGAAAACGATATCGCAGATTAGTTTTCTGCCACACGATAGATATGACACGCAGTTTGACAAGGTCACCAGCTTTTTTTCCAGCATCGGGATAACACGTGAACATCCAATTATAACTACGTGGGAGAGGTGAAACGTGCGGCTCATAATACTCGAAGCCTTTAACGAAAGCGCTCTCGCTCAAATAGCCTTTCGATTCAATAAAGGCTCTGTAACTCCCTTCTCGTTCTATCCACTTCGATTTGATGCCAAAAGCGACTAACTGTTTAAACTCGTCGCTTGTTTTCGATAAGAAATTGATGAGTTGCTGTATACGTGAAGCCATGTTTGCAAATGAATAAAAGCCACACGGGTCTGAATATAACAAACTTTATTAACAAGAATAACTGGTTCTAAAAACTTGTTTCACCGCGTCTAAAAACCGGTTTGACTGGTTATGCTAATTGAAAACCGGTTATGCAAATTGAAAACCGGTTATGCAAATTGAAAACCGGTTATGCAAATTGAAAACCGGTTATGCAAATTGAAAAACTTATATCACAGCGTATTTAATCTCTGTGTGTTCTGCCTTTCTATCAGTTCGTTGATTTCCTCCTCGAGTAAATCTACGTAATGAACCCTGTAGACAAACTGCACTTTTCCCAAGGGTTTTTGACCGTAAGCTGAAGCTCCCTGCATTTCTCCTACCATTAACGTGTTTAAAACTAAACTTAAATTTTCTAACAGCAAGCCATGTCCCGCACCGTCAGTAAATTTAAATTCCTGAATTTGTTTTCCTTTGCGATAAAACATAGGAACGCCACTCGCTGCATTAGGCAAGTCCCACGAAATAATTCCTGGCGGTTCCATCTCTAACTCTGCCACAAAAGGACCAGAAAATTTGAGCGCTCCAGGATCGGCAAAAGAAATTACCTTATCGCCAGTACTATTGACAGTAACATCTACTCCTACCTCCTGGATTCCAATAACGCCAGCTAAAGCGCCTTCATTTACAATATCACCCGTAAGATTTCCTTCGGGAAAAGTAATTTCAGCTTCAGGAGCTTTGATTTCTCCTGTAAGGGTTGCTTTCATTTTCATTTCGCCTGAATTACCTGCATTTGAAGGCCAGAAAGCGGCTTCTAGTAACCTGGCTTCTAATATCTTTTGTGTGCCTTCTTCAAAGCGAATGTAGTCTAAATATTCCGAGTTTGTAACGGGACTGTAACTGGGAAATACATTCTGAGGCGTTTTTACAACTTCAACATCGGGTTCAACTTTCGCATCAATAATACTTGCATAATATTCAACCCACTGACCTGTCATGCCGCTCTCATAATCATGAAAATAATTCGCTTCGGGAAAAGAAATTACCGCTCTAAGCAATTCTATTTTAGGTTTTCTAAATTTCTTTTGAATTTCTTTGGGTGTAAATTGCATGGCGATCATCATCAAGAAGTTTGGATCTTCTAAAGGATCGTTGTAAAAATTCATCTTGAAACTAATGACCTTCCACTCTTCATCTTTCTGATCTACTGTCTCAAATGGCAGATCTAAATATTTCTGTAACACAAACAGGCCGCTTTTTCCCGTTAAGTTTAATGGATCTTTACGGCCTATTATTGTACTATTACTAGATCTACTGGCTCTTCTTTTCTTCGGTCCATCTACAGAATCAAATGGCTTTAGTCCAGTCAATTTTCCTTCATGATATGCACGCTTTCCTGCTGCCACACGGTTGGGATTTTTAGTCTTCTTCGTCTTCTTTTCTGTCAACAGTAATTTCGGAAATTACAAGTGGAAACTTAGCAAGAGAAGTTTCGATAGCAGCTCCAGAAAGCATTTTTTTTACAGGATTGTACAACATTGTAAACTGAGTTTCCTTGCCGGGCAAGGCTTCACATTCATAAATGCCAAAGAAAAGTTTTGGCGTTGCGTTACAATCTTCTATAGGTGAAATCATGAATTCTACCATTTGCTCTATTTTCTTGCCAGGATCGTCTAAACAATCCCAAGTTACAGTTTGTAAATTAATTGTCCATTTTGCTTGTAAAATGTCAGCCTTGGAGCCAAAACCTAGCCAGTTTATCCATCCGTCGAGAGTATCTTTACCTTCAGACTTTGTAGATTGGGTTGCTTTCGACATCACTGTTTTCGTCTTCTTCTTTAGTGAGATCTAGAAAGAAAAATATACCATAAATAGGCTGATAGTAGGTATGTTATAAAAAGTCCCGTAACTTACCGATCAAATCAACTTGAATCTTGGCGTTTCTGGTAGTTTTCAGCTTGTCCGTTTGCGTAAATGCTGCAGCAAAATTTCGCTTCTCCAAGTTTAGACGCTTTGGCCGTTGTCGGGTAGCTCTTTTGAGCGCCACTTTAGCTTTGGCAGCAGCGTTGTCAATCAACGACTTGTCAGGAGTCTTCCGGACGAAATAAGTGATTCTTTCATCGCCTTCTCTAAGTGTCGGATTTAGAGTGGCAGTTTTAATTCCGCGCCCTGGGGAGCTAGACTGACCGTCGTTTAGGATCTCGAAAAGTTCACGATAATCCATATCTCTGGAATAGAGATATTCGGGCCTTTTTTCAATGCTGGAATCGTTTTCTAAGGCCATTTTAGTACTAAGAATAGTAATATTCTTAGCGTCCTCCTCCAAGGCCGGCCATAATACACGAAGGAAACCATCGACGTTATACTTCTCGTCATCAGACGGATAAAACACTTCGACCTCTTGAAAACGATATCGCAGATTAGTTTTCTGCCACACGATAGATATGACACGCAGTTTGACAAGGTCACCAGCTTTTTTTCCAGCATCGGGATAACACGTGAACATCCAATTATAACTACGTGGGAGAGGTGAAACGTGCGGCTCATAATACTCGAAGCCTTTAACGAAAGCGCTCTCGCTCAAATAGCCTTTCGATTCAATAAAGGCTCTGTAACTCCCTTCTCGTTCTATCCACTTCGATTTGATGCCAAAAGCGACTAACTGTTTAAACTCGTCGCTTGTTTTCGATAAGAAATTGATGAGTTGCTGTATACGTGAAGCCATGTTTGCAAATGAATAAAAGCCACACGGGTCTGAATATAACAAACTTTATTAACAAGAATAACTGGTTCTAAAAACTTGTTTCACCGCGTCTAAAAACCGGTTTGACTGGTTATGCTAATTGAAAACCGGTTATGCAAATTGAAAACCGGTTATGCAAATTGAAAACCGGTTATGCAAATTGAAAACCGGTTATGCAAATTGAAAAACTTATATCACAGCGTATTTAATCTCTGCGTGTTCTGCCTTTCTATCAGTTCGTTGATTTCCTCCTCGAGTAAATCTACGTAATGAACCCTGTAGACAAACTGCACTTTTCCCAAGGGTTTTTGACCGTAAGCTGAAGCTCCCTGCATTTCTCCTACCATTAACGTGTTTAAAACTAAACTTAAATTTTCTAACAGCAAGCCATGTCCCGCACCGTCAGTAAATTTAAATTCCTGAATTTGTTTTCCTTTGCGATAAAACATAGGAACGCCACTCGCTGCATTAGGCAAGTCCCACGAAATAATTCCTGGCGGTTCCATCTCTAACTCTGCCACAAAAGGACCAGAAAATTTGAGCGCTCCAGGATCGGCAAAAGAAATTACCTTATCGCCAGTACTATTGACAGTAACATCTACTCCTACCTCCTGGATTCCAATAACGCCAGCTAAAGCGCCTTCATTTACAATATCACCCGTAAGATTTCCTTCGGGAAAAGTAATTTCAGCTTCAGGAGCTTTGATTTCTCCTGTAAGGGTTGCTTTCATTTTCATTTCGCCTGAATTACCTGCATTTGAAGGCCAGAAAGCGGCTTCTAGTAACCTGGCTTCTAATATCTTTTGTGTGCCTTCTTCAAAGCGAATGTAGTCTAAATATTCCGAGTTTGTAACGGGACTGTAACTGGGAAATACATTCTGAGGCGTTTTTACAACTTCAACATCGGGTTCAACTTTCGCATCAATAATACTTGCATAATATTCAACCCACTGACCTGTCATGCCGCTCTCATAATCATGAAAATAATTCGCTTCGGGAAAAGAAATTACCGCTCTAAGCAATTCTATTTTAGGTTTTCTAAATTTCTTTTGAATTTCTTTGGGTGTAAATTGCATGGCGATCATCATCAAGAAGTTTGGATCTTCTAAAGGATCGTTGTAAAAATTCATCTTGAAACTAATGACCTTCCACTCTTCATCTTTCTGATCTACTGTCTCAAATGGCAGATCTAAATATTTCTGTAACACAAACAGGCCGCTTTTTCCCGTTAAGTTTAATGGATCTTTACGGCCTATTATTGTACTATTACTAGATCTACTGGCTCTTCTTTTCTTCGGTCCATCTACAGAATCAAATGGCTTTAGTCCAGTCAATTTTCCTTCATGATATGCACGCTTTCCTGCTGCCACACGGTTGGGATTTTTAGTCTTCTTCGTCTTCTTTTCTGTCAACAGTAATTTCGGAAATTACAAGTGGAAACTTAGCAAGAGAAGTTTCGATAGCAGCTCCAGAAAGCATTTTTTTTACAGGATTGTACAACATTGTAAACTGAGTTTCCTTGCCGGGCAAGGCTTCACATTCATAAATGCCAAAGAAAAGTTTTGGCGTTGCGTTACAATCTTCTATAGGTGAAATCATGAATTCTACCATTTGCTCTATTTTCTTGCCAGGATCGTCTAAACAATCCCAAGTTACAGTTTGTAAATTAATTGTCCATTTTGCTTGTAAAATGTCAGCCTTGGAGCCAAAACCTAGCCAGTTTATCCATCCGTCGAGAGTATCTTTACCTTCAGACTTTGTAGATTGGGTTGCTTTCGACATCACTGTTTTCGTCTTCTTCTTTAGTGAGATCTAGAAAGAAAAATATACCATAAATAGGCTGATAGTAGGTATGTTATAAAAAGTCCCGTAACTTACCGATCAAATCAACTTGAATCTTGGCGTTTCTGGTAGTTTTCAGCTTGTCCGTTTGCGTAAATGCTGCAGCAAAATTTCGCTTCTCCAAGTTTAGACGCTTTGGCCGTTGTCGGGTAGCTCTTTTGAGCGCCACTTTAGCTTTGGCAGCAGCGTTGTCAATCAACGACTTGTCAGGAGTCTTCCGGACGAAATAAGTGATTCTTTCATCGCCTTCTCTAAGTGTCGGATTTAGAGTGGCAGTTTTAATTCCGCGCCCTGGGGAGCTAGACTGACCGTCGTTTAGGATCTCGAAAAGTTCACGATAATCCATATCTCTGGAATAGAGATATTCGGGCCTTTTTTCAATGCTGGAATCGTTTTCTAAGGCCATTTTAGTACTAAGAATAGTAATATTCTTAGCGTCCTCCTCCAAGGCCGGCCATAATACACGAAGGAAACCATCGACGTTATACTTCTCGTCATCAGACGGATAAAACACTTCGACCTCTTGAAAACGATATCGCAGATTAGTTTTCTGCCACACGATAGATATGACACACAGTTTGACAAGGTCACCAGCTTTTTTTCCAGCATCGGGATAACACGTGAACATCCAATTATAACTACGTGGGAGAGGTGAAACGTGCGGCTCATAATACTCGAAGCCTTTAACGAAAGCGCTCTCGCTCAAATAGCCTTTCGATTCAATAAAGGCTCTGTAACTCCCTTCTCGTTCTATCCACTTCGATTTGATGCCAAAAGCGACTAACTGTTTAAACTCGTCGCTTGTTTTCGATAAGAAATTGATGAGTTGCTGTATACGTGAAGCCATGTTTGCAAATGAATAAAAGCCACACGGGTCTGAATATAACAAACTTTATTAACAAGAATAACTGGTTCTAAAAACTTGTTTGACCGCGTCTAAAAACCGGTTTGACTGGTTATGCTAATTGAAAACCGGTTATGCAAATTGAAAACCGGTTATGCAAATTGAAAACCGGTTATGCAAATTGAAAACCGGTTATGCAAATTGAAAACCGGTTATGCAAATTGAAAAACTTATATCACAGCGTATTTAATCTCTGCGTGTTCTGCCTTTCTATCAGTTCGTTGATTTCCTCCTCGAGTAAATCTACGTAATGAACCCTGTAGACAAACTGCACTTTTCCCAAGGGTTTTTGACCGTAAGCTGAAGCTCCCTGCATTTCTCCTACCATTAACGTGTTTAAAACTAAACTTAAATTTTCTAACAGCAAGCCATGTCCCGCACCGTCAGTAAATTTAAATTCCTGAATTTGTTTTCCTTTGCGATAAAACATAGGAACGCCACTCGCTGCATTAGGCAAGTCCCACGAAATAATTCCTGGCGGTTCCATCTCTAACTCTGCCACAAAAGGACCAGAAAATTTGAGCGCTCCAGGATCGGCAAAAGAAATTACCTTATCGCCAGTACTATTGACAGTAACATCTACTCCTACCTCCTGGATTCCAATAACGCCAGCTAAAGCGCCTTCATTTACAATATCACCCGTAAGATTTCCTTCGGGAAAAGTAATTTCAGCTTCAGGAGCTTTGATTTCTCCTGTAAGGGTTGCTTTCATTTTCATTTCGCCTGAATTACCTGCATTTGAAGGCCAGAAAGCGGCTTCTAGTAACCTGGCTTCTAATATCTTTTGTGTGCCTTCTTCAAAGCGAATGTAGTCTAAATATTCCGAGTTTGTAACGGGACTGTAACTGGGAAATACATTCTGAGGCGTTTTTACAACTTCAACATCGGGTTCAACTTTCGCATCAATAATACTTGCATAATATTCAACCCACTGACCTGTCATGCCGCTCTCATAATCATGAAAATAATTCGCTTCGGGAAAAGAAATTACCGCTCTAAGCAATTCTATTTTAGGTTTTCTAAATTTCTTTTGAATTTCTTTGGGTGTAAATTGCATGGCGATCATCATCAAGAAGTTTGGATCTTCTAAAGGATCGTTGTAAAAATTCATCTTGAAACTAATGACCTTCCACTCTTCATCTTTCTGATCTACTGTCTCAAATGGCAGATCTAAATATTTCTGTAACACAAACAGGCCGCTTTTTCCCGTTAAGTTTAATGGATCTTTACGGCCTATTATTGTACTATTACTAGATCTACTGGCTCTTCTTTTCTTCGGTCCATCTACAGAATCAAATGGCTTTAGTCCAGTCAATTTTCCTTCATGATATGCACGCTTTCCTGCTGCCACACGGTTGGGATTTTTAGTCTTCTTCGTCTTCTTTTCTGTCAACAGTAATTTCGGAAATTACAAGTGGAAACTTAGCAAGAGAAGTTTCGATAGCAGCTCCAGAAAGCATTTTTTTTACAGGATTGTACAACATTGTAAACTGAGTTTCCTTGCCGGGCAAGGCTTCACATTCATAAATGCCAAAGAAAAGTTTTGGCGTTGCGTTACAATCTTCTATAGGTGAAATCATGAATTCTACCATTTGCTCTATTTTCTTGCCAGGATCGTCTAAACAATCCCAAGTTACAGTTTGTAAATTAATTGTCCATTTTGCTTGTAAAATGTCAGCCTTGGAGCCAAAACCTAGCCAGTTTATCCATCCGTCGAGAGTATCTTTACCTTCAGACTTTGTAGATTGGGTTGCTTTCGACATCACTGTTTTCGTCTTCTTCTTTAGTGAGATCTAGAAAGAAAAATATACCATAAATAGGCTGATAGTAGGTATGTTATAAAAAGTCCCGTAACTTACCGATCAAATCAACTTGAATCTTGGCGTTTCTGGTAGTTTTCAGCTTGTCCGTTTGCGTAAATGCTGCAGCAAAATTTCGCTTCTCCAAGTTTAGACGCTTTGGCCGTTGTCGGGTAGCTCTTTTGAGCGCCACTTTAGCTTTGGCAGCAGCGTTGTCAATCAACGACTTGTCAGGAGTCTTCCGGACGAAATAAGTGATTCTTTCATCGCCTTCTCTAAGTGTCGGATTTAGAGTGGCAGTTTTAATTCCGCGCCCTGGGGAGCTAGACTGACCGTCGTTTAGGATCTCGAAAAGTTCACGATAATCCATATCTCTGGAATAGAGATATTCGGGCCTTTTTTCAATGCTGGAATCGTTTTCTAAGGCCATTTTAGTACTAAGAATAGTAATATTCTTAGCGTCCTCCTCCAAGGCCGGCCATAATACACGAAGGAAACCATCGACGTTATACTTCTCGTCATCAGACGGATAAAACACTTCGACCTCTTGAAAACGATATCGCAGATTAGTTTTCTGCCACACGATAGATATGACACGCAGTTTGACAAGGTCACCAGCTTTTTTTCCAGCATCGGGATAACACGTGAACATCCAATTATAACTACGTGGGAGAGGTGAAACGTGCGGCTCATAATACTCGAAGCCTTTAATGAAAGCGCTCTCGCTCAAATAGCCTTTCGATTCAATAAAGGCTCTGTAACTCCCTTCTCGTTCTATCCACTTCGATTTGATGCCAAAAGCGACTAACTGTTTAAACTCGTCGCTTGTTTTCGATAAGAAATTGATGAGTTGCTGTATACGTGAAGCCATGTTTGCAAATGAATAAAAGCCACACGGGTCTGAATATAACAAACTTTATTAACAAGAATAACTGGTTCTAAAAACTTGTTTCACCGCGTCTAAAAACCGGTTTGACTGGTTATGCTAATTGAAAACCGGTTATGCAAATTGAAAACCGGTTATGCAAATTGAAAACCGGTTATGCAAATTGAAAACCGGTTATGCAAATTGAAAAACTTATATCACAGCGTATTTAATCTCTGCGTGTTCTGCCTTTCTATCAGTTCGTTGATTTCCTCCTCGAGTAAATCTACGTAATGAACCCTGTAGACAAACTGCACTTTTCCCAAGGGTTTTTGACCGTAAGCTGAAGCTCCCTGCATTTCTCCTACCATTAACGTGTTTAAAACTAAACTTAAATTTTCTAACAGCAAGCCATGTCCCGCACCGTCAGTAAATTTAAATTCCTGAATTTGTTTTCCTTTGCGATAAAACATAGGAACGCCACTCGCTGCATTAGGCAAGTCCCACGAAATAATTCCTGGCGGTTCCATCTCTAACTCTGCCACAAAAGGACCAGAAAATTTGAGCGCTCCAGGATCGGCAAAAGAAATTACCTTATCGCCAGTACTATTGACAGTAACATCTACTCCTACCTCCTGGATTCCAATAACGCCAGCTAAAGCGCCTTCATTTACAATATCACCCGTAAGATTTCCTTCGGGAAAAGTAATTTCAGCTTCAGGAGCTTTGATTTCTCCTGTAAGGGTTGCTTTCATTTTCATTTCGCCTGAATTACCTGCATTTGAAGGCCAGAAAGCGGCTTCTAGTAACCTGGCTTCTAATATCTTTTGTGTGCCTTCTTCAAAGCGAATGTAGTCTAAATATTCCGAGTTTGTAACGGGACTGTAACTGGGAAATACATTCTGAGGCGTTTTTACAACTTCAACATCGGGTTCAACTTTCGCATCAATAATACTTGCATAATATTCAACCCACTGACCTGTCATGCCGCTCTCATAATCATGAAAATAATTCGCTTCGGGAAAAGAAATTACCGCTCTAAGCAATTCTATTTTAGGTTTTCTAAATTTCTTTTGAATTTCTTTGGGTGTAAATTGCATGGCGATCATCATCAAGAAGTTTGGATCTTCTAAAGGATCGTTGTAAAAATTCATCTTGAAACTAATGACCTTCCACTCTTCATCTTTCTGATCTACTGTCTCAAATGGCAGATCTAAATATTTCTGTAACACAAACAGGCCGCTTTTTCCCGTTAAGTTTAATGGATCTTTACGGCCTATTATTGTACTATTACTAGATCTACTGGCTCTTCTTTTCTTCGGTCCATCTACAGAATCAAATGGCTTTAGTCCAGTCAATTTTCCTTCATGATATGCACGCTTTCCTGCTGCCACACGGCTGGGATTTTTAGTCTTCTTCGTCTTCTTTTCTGTCAACAGTAATTTCGGAAATTACAAGTGGAAACTTAGCAAGAGAAGTTTCGATAGCAGCTCCAGAAAGCATTTTTTTTACAGGATTGTACAACATTGTAAACTGAGTTTCCTTGCCGGGCAAGGCTTCACATTCATAAATGCCAAAGAAAAGTTTTGGCGTTGCGTTACAATCTTCTATAGGTGAAATCATGAATTCTACCATTTGCTCTATTTTCTTGCCAGGATCGTCTAAACAATCCCAAGTTACAGTTTGTAAATTAATTGTCCATTTTGCTTGTAAAATGTCAGCCTTGGAGCCAAAACCTAGCCAGTTTATCCATCCGTCGAGAGTATCTTTACCTTCAGACTTTGTAGATTGGGTTGCTTTCGACATCACTGTTTTCGTCTTCTTCTTTAGTGAGATCTAGAAAGAAAAATATACCATAAATAGGCTGATAGTAGGTATGTTATAAAAAGTCCCGTAACTTACCGATCAAATCAACTTGAATCTTGGCGTTTCTGGTAGTTTTCAGCTTGTCCGTTTGCGTAAATGCTGCAGCAAAATTTCGCTTCTCCAAGTTTAGACGCTTTGGCCGTTGTCGGGTAGCTCTTTTGAGCGCCACTTTAGCTTTGGCAGCAGCGTTGTCAATCAACGACTTGTCAGGAGTCTTCCGGACGAGATAAGTGATTCTTTCATCGCCTTCTCTAAGTGTCGGATTTAGAGTGGCAGTTTTAATTCCGCGCCCTGGGGAGCTAGACTGACCGTCGTTTAGGATCTCGAAAAGTTCACGATAATCCATATCTCTGGAATAGAGATATTCGGGCCTTTTTTCAATGCTGGAATCGTTTTCTAAGGCCATTTTAGTACTAAGAATAGTAATATTCTTAGCGTCCTCCTCCAAGGCCGGCCATAATACACGAAGGAAACCATCGACGTTATACTTCTCGTCATCAGACGGATAAAACACTTCGACCTCTTGAAAACGATATCGCAGATTAGTTTTCTGCCACACGATAGATATGACACACAGTTTGACAAGGTCACCAGCTTTTTTTCCAGCATCGGGATAACACGTGAACATCCAATTATAACTACGTGGGAGAGGTGAAACGTGCGGCTCATAATACTCGAAGCCTTTAACGAAAGCGCTCTCGCTCAAATAGCCTTTCGATTCAATAAAGGCTCTGTAACTCCCTTCTCGTTCTATCCACTTCGATTTGATGCCAAAAGCGACTAACTGTTTAAACTCGTCGCTTGTTTTCGATAAGAAATTGATGAGTTGCTGTATACGTGAAGCCATGTTTGCAAATGAATAAAAGCCACACGGGTCTGAATATAACAAACTTTATTAACAAGAATAACTGGTTCTAAAAACTTGTTTGACCGCGTCTAAAAACCGGTTTGACTGGTTATGCTAATTGAAAACCGGTTATGCAAATTTAAAACCGGTTATGCAAATTGAAAACCGGTTATGCAAATTGAAAACCGGTTATGCAAATTGAAAACCGGTTATGCAAATTGAAAAACTTATATCACAGCGTATTTAATCTCTGCGTGTTCTGCCTTTCTATCAGTTCGTTTATTTCCTCCTCGAGTAAATCTACGTAATGAACCCTGTAGACAAACTGCACTTTTCCCAAGGGTTTTTGACCGTAAGCTGAAGCTCCCTGCATTTCTCCTACCATTAACGTGTTTAAAACTAAACTTAAATTTTCTAACAGCAAGCCATGTCCCGCACCGTCAGTAAATTTAAATTCCTGAATTTGTTTTCCTTTGCGATAAAACATAGGAACGCCACTCGCTGCATTAGGCAAGTCCCACGAAATAATTCCTGGCGGTTCCATCTCTAACTCTGCCACAAAAGGACCAGAAAATTTGAGCGCTCCAGGATCGGCAAAAGAAATTACCTTATCGCCAGTACTATTGACAGTAACATCTACTCCTACCTCCTGGATTCCAATAACGCCAGCTAAAGCGCCTTCATTTACAATATCACCCGTAAGATTTCCTTCGGGAAAAGTAATTTCAGCTTCAGGAGCTTTGATTTCTCCTGTAAGGGTTGCTTTCATTTTCATTTCGCCTGAATTACCTGCATTTGAAGGCCAGAAAGCGGCTTCTAGTAACCTGGCTTCTAATATCTTTTGTGTGCCTTCTTCAAAGCGAATGTAGTCTAAATATTCCGAGTTTGTAACGGGACTGTAACTGGGAAATACATTCTGAGGCGTTTTTACAACTTCAACATCGGGTTCAACTTTCGCATCAATAATACTTGCATAATATTCAACCCACTGACCTGTCATGCCGCTCTCATAATCATGAAAATAATTCGCTTCGGGAAAAGAAATTACCGCTCTAAGCAATTCTATTTTAGGTTTTCTAAATTTCTTTTGAATTTCTTTGGGTGTAAATTGCATGGCGATCATCATCAAGAAGTTTGGATCTTCTAAAGGATCGTTGTAAAAATTCATCTTGAAACTAATGACCTTCCACTCTTCATCTTTCTGATCTACTGTCTCAAATGGCAGATCTAAATATTTCTGTAACACAAACAGGCCGCTTTTTCCCGTTAAGTTTAATGGATCTTTACGGCCTATTATTGTACTATTACTAGATCTACTGGCTCTTCTTTTCTTCGGTCCATCTACAGAATCAAATGGCTTTAGTC
Organism: Ricordea florida; assembly: GCA_949710005.1. Taxonomy (NCBI): domain Eukaryota; kingdom Metazoa; phylum Cnidaria; class Anthozoa; order Corallimorpharia; family Ricordeidae; genus Ricordea; species Ricordea florida. The sequence continues at coordinate 18,962,125 of OX453279.1, forward strand.
CAGTCAATTTTCCTTCATGATATGCACGCTTTCCTGCTGCCACACGGTTGGGATTTTTAGTCTTCTTCGTCTTCTTTTCTGTCAACAGTAATTTCGGAAATTACAAGTGGAAACTTAGCAAGAGAAGTTTCGATAGCAGCTCCAGAAAGCATTTTTTTTACAGGATTGTACAACATTGTAAACTGAGTTTCCTTGCCGGGCAAGGCTTCACATTCATAAATGCCAAAGAAAAGTTTTGGCGTTGCGTTACAATCTTCTATAGGTGAAATCATGAATTCTACCATTTGCTCTATTTTCTTGCCAGGATCGTCTAAACAATCCCAAGTTACAGTTTGTAAATTAATTGTCCATTTTGCTTGTAAAATGTCAGCCTTGGAGCCAAAACCTAGCCAGTTTATCCATCCGTCGAGAGTATCTTTACCTTCAGACTTTGTAGATTGGGTTGCTTTCGACATCACTGTTTTCGTCTTCTTCTTTAGTGAGATCTAGAAAGAAAAATATACCATAAATAGGCTGATAGTAGGTATGTTATAAAAAGTCCCGTAACTTACCGATCAAATCAACTTGAATCTTGGCGTTTCTGGTAGTTTTCAGCTTGTCCGTTTGCGTAAATGCTGCAGGAAAATTTCGCTTCTCCAAGTTTAGACGCTTTGGCCGTTGTCGGGTAGCTCTTTTGAGCGCCACTTTAGCTTTGGCAGCAGCGTTGTCAATCAACGACTTGTCAGGAGTCTTCCGGACGAAATAAGTGATTCTTTCATCGCCTTCTCTAAGTGTCGGATTTAGAGTGGCAGTTTTAATTCCGCGCCCTGGGGAGCTAGACTGACCGTCGTTTAGGATCTCGAAAAGTTCACGATAATCCATATCTCTGGAATAGAGATATTCGGGCCTTTTTTCAATGCTGGAATCGTTTTCTAAGGCCATTTTAGTACTAAGAATAGTAATATTCTTAGCGTCCTCCTCCAAGGCCGGCCATAATACACGAAGGAAACCATCGACGTTATACTTCTCGTCATCAGACGGATAAAACACTTCGACCTCTTGAAAACGATATCGCAGATTAGTTTTCTGCCACACGATAGATATGACACGCAGTTTGACAAGGTCACCAGCTTTTTTTCCAGCATCGGGATAACACGTGAACATCCAATTATAACTACGTGGGAGAGGTGAAACGTGCGGCTCATAATACTCGAAGCTTTTAACGAAAGCGCTCTCGCTCAAATAGCCTTTCGATTCAATAAAGGCTCTGTAACTCCCTTCTCGTTCTATCCGCTTCGATTTGATGCCAAAAGCGACTAACTGTTTAAACTCGTCGCTTGTTTTCGATAAGAAATTGATGAGTTGCTGTATACGTGAAGCCATGTTTGCAAATGAATAAAAGCCACACGGGTCTGAATATAACAAACTTTATTAACAAGAATAACTGGTTCTAAAAACTTGTTTGACCGCGTCTAAAAACCGGTTTGACTGGTTATGCAAATTGAAAACCGGTTATGCAAATTGAAAACCGGTTATGCAAATTGAAAACCGGTTATGCAAATTGAAAACCGGTTATGCAAATTGAAAACCGGTTATGCAAATTGAAAAACTTATATCACAGCGTATTTAATCTCTGCGTGTTCTGCCTTTCTATCAGTTCGTTGATTTCCTCCTCGAGTAAATCTACGTAATGAACCCTGTAGACAAACTGCACTTTTCCCAAGGGTTTTTGACCGTAAGCTGAAGCTCCCTGCATTTCTCCTACCATTAACGTGTTTAAAACTAAACTTAAATTTTCTAACAGCAAGCCATGTCCCGCACCGTCAGTAAATTTAAATTCCTGAATTTGTTTTCCTTTGCGATAAAACATAGGAACGCCACTCGCTGCATTAGGCAAGTCCCACGAAATAATTCCTGGCGGTTCCATCTCTAACTCTGCCACAAAAGGACCAGAAAATTTGAGCGCTCCAGGATCGGCAAAAGAAATTACCTTATCGCCAGTACTATTGACAGTAACATCTACTCCTACCTCCTGGATTCCAATAACGCCAGCTAAAGCGCCTTCATTTACAATATCACCCGTAAGATTTCCTTCGGGAAAAGTAATTTCAGCTTCAGGAGCTTTGATTTCTCCTGTAAGGGTTGCTTTCATTTTCATTTCGCCTGAATTACCTGCATTTGAAGGCCAGAAAGCGGCTTCTAGTAACCTGGCTTCTAATATCTTTTGTGTGCCTTCTTCAAAGCGAATGTAGTCTAAATATTCCGAGTTTGTAACGGGACTGTAACTGGGAAATACATTCTGAGGCGTTTTTACAACTTCAACATCGGGTTCAACTTTCGCATCAATAATACTTGCATAATATTCAACCCACTGACCTGTCATGCCGCTCTCATAATCATGAAAATAATTCGCTTCGGGAAAAGAAATTACCGCTCTAAGCAATTCTATTTTAGGTTTTCTAAATTTCTTTTGAATTTCTTTGGGTGTAAATTGCATGGCGATCATCATCAAGAAGTTTGGATCTTCTAAAGGATCGTTGTAAAAATTCATCTTGAAACTAATGACCTTCCACTCTTCATCTTTCTGATCTACTGTCTCAAATGGCAGATCTAAATATTTCTGTAACACAAACAGGCCGCTTTTTCCCGTTAAGTTTAATGGATCTTTACGGCCTATTATTGTACTATTACTAGATCTACTGGCTCTTCTTTTCTTCGGTCCATCTACAGAATCAAATGGCTTTAGTCCAGTCAATTTTCCTTCATGATATGCACGCTTTCCTGCTGCCACACGGTTGGGATTTTTAGTCTTCTTCGTCTTCTTTTCTGTCAACAGTAATTTCGGAAATTACAAGTGGAAACTTAGCAAGAGAAGTTTCGATAGCAGCTCCAGAAAGCATTTTTTTTACAGGATTGTACAACATTGTAAACTGAGTTTCCTTGCCGGGCAAGGCTTCACATTCATAAATGCCAAAGAAAAGTTTTGGCGTTGCGTTACAATCTTCTATAGGTGAAATCATGAATTCTACCATTTGCTCTATTTTCTTGCCAGGATCGTCTAAACAATCCCAAGTTACAGTTTGTAAATTAATTGTCCATTTTGCTTGTAAAATGTCAGCCTTGGAGCCAAAACCTAGCCAGTTTATCCATCCGTCGAGAGTATCTTTACCTTCAGACTTTGTAGATTGGGTTGCTTTCGACATCACTGTTTTCGTCTTCTTCTTTAGTGAGATCTAGAAAGAAAAATATACCATAAATAGGCTGATAGTAGGTATGTTATAAAAAGTCCCGTAACTTACCGATCAAATCAACTTGAATCTTGGCGTTTCTGGTAGTTTTCAGCTTGTCCGTTTGCGTAAATGCTGCAGGAAAATTTCGCTTCTCCAAGTTTAGACGCTTTGGCCGTTGTCGGGTAGCTCTTTTGAGCGCCACTTTAGCTTTGGCAGCAGCGTTGTCAATCAACGACTTGTCAGGAGTCTTCCGGACGAAATAAGTGATTCTTTCATCGCCTTCTCTAAGTGTCGGATTTAGAGTGGCAGTTTTAATTCCGCGCCCTGGGGAGCTAGACTGACCGTCGTTTAGGATCTCGAAAAGTTCACGATAATCCATATCTCTGGAATAGAGATATTCGGGCCTTTTTTCAATGCTGGAATCGTTTTCTAAGGCCATTTTAGTACTAAGAATAGTAATATTCTTAGCGTCCTCCTCCAAGGCCGGCCATAATACACGAAGGAAACCATCGACGTTATACTTCTCGTCATCAGACGGATAAAACACTTCGACCTCTTGAAAACGATATCGCAGATTAGTTTTCTGCCACACGATAGATATGACACGCAGTTTGACAAGGTCACCAGCTTTTTTTCCAGCATCGGGATAACACGTGAACATCCAATTATAACTACGTGGGAGAGGTGAAACGTGCGGCTCATAATACTCGAAGCTTTTAACGAAAGCGCTCTCGCTCAAATAGCCTTTCGATTCAATAAAGGCTCTGTAACTCCCTTCTCGTTCTATCCGCTTCGATTTGATGCCAAAAGCGACTAACTGTTTAAACTCGTCGCTTGTTTTCGATAAGAAATTGATGAGTTGCTGTATACGTGAAGCCATGTTTGCAAATGAATAAAAGCCACACGGGTCTGAATATAACAAACTTTATTAACAAGAATAACTGGTTCTAAAAACTTGTTTGACCGCGTCTAAAAACCGGTTTGACTGGTTATGCAAATTGAAAACCGGTTATGCAAATTGAAAACCGGTTATGCAAATTGAAAACCGGTTATGCAAATTGAAAACCGGTTATGCAAATTGAAAACCGGTTATGCAAATTGAAAAACTTATATCACAGCGTATTTAATCTCTGCGTGTTCTGCCTTTCTATCAGTTCGTTGATTTCCTCCTCGAGTAAATCTACGTAATGAACCCTGTAGACAAACTGCACTTTTCCCAAGGGTTTTTGACCGTAAGCTGAAGCTCCCTGCATTTCTCCTACCATTAACGTGTTTAAAACTAAACTTAAATTTTCTAACAGCAAGCCATGTCCCGCACCGTCAGTAAATTTAAATTCCTGAATTTGTTTTCCTTTGCGATAAAACATAGGAACGCCACTCGCTGCATTAGGCAAGTCCCACGAAATAATTCCTGGCGGTTCCATCTCTAACTCTGCCACAAAAGGACCAGAAAATTTGAGCGCTCCAGGATCGGCAAAAGAAATTACCTTATCGCCAGTACTATTGACAGTAACATCTACTCCTACCTCCTGGATTCCAATAACGCCAGCTAAAGCGCCTTCATTTACAATATCACCCGTAAGATTTCCTTCGGGAAAAGTAATTTCAGCTTCAGGAGCTTTGATTTCTCCTGTAAGGGTTGCTTTCATTTTCATTTCGCCTGAATTACCTGCATTTGAAGGCCAGAAAGCGGCTTCTAGTAACCTGGCTTCTAATATCTTTTGTGTGCCTTCTTCAAAGCGAATGTAGTCTAAATATTCCGAGTTTGTAACGGGACTGTAACTGGGAAATACATTCTGAGGCGTTTTTACAACTTCAACATCGGGTTCAACTTTCGCATCAATAATACTTGCATAATATTCAACCCACTGACCTGTCATGCCGCTCTCATAATCATGAAAATAATTCGCTTCGGGAAAAGAAATTACCGCTCTAAGCAATTCTATTTTAGGTTTTCTAAATTTCTTTTGAATTTCTTTGGGTGTAAATTGCATGGCGATCATCATCAAGAAGTTTGGATCTTCTAAAGGATCGTTGTAAAAATTCATCTTGAAACTAATGACCTTCCACTCTTCATCTTTCTGATCTACTGTCTCAAATGGCAGATCTAAATATTTCTGTAACACAAACAGGCCGCTTTTTCCCGTTAAGTTTAATGGATCTTTACGGCCTATTATTGTACTATTACTAGATCTACTGGCTCTTCTTTTCTTCGGTCCATCTACAGAATCAAATGGCTTTAGTCCAGTCAATTTTCCTTCATGATATGCACGCTTTCCTGCTGCCACACGGTTGGGATTTTTAGTCTTCTTCGTCTTCTTTTCTGTCAACAGTAATTTCGGAAATTACAAGTGGAAACTTAGCAAGAGAAGTTTCGATAGCAGCTCCAGAAAGCATTTTTTTTACAGGATTGTACAACATTGTAAACTGAGTTTCCTTGCCGGGCAAGGCTTCACATTCATAAATGCCAAAGAAAAGTTTTGGCGTTGCGTTACAATCTTCTATAGGTGAAATCATGAATTCTACCATTTGCTCTATTTTCTTGCCAGGATCGTCTAAACAATCCCAAGTTACAGTTTGTAAATTAATTGTCCATTTTGCTTGTAAAATGTCAGCCTTGGAGCCAAAACCTAGCCAGTTTATCCATCCGTCGAGAGTATCTTTACCTTCAGACTTTGTAGATTGGGTTGCTTTCGACATCACTGTTTTCGTCTTCTTCTTTAGTGAGATCTAGAAAGAAAAATATACCATAAATAGGCTGATAGTAGGTATGTTATAAAAAGTCCCGTAACTTACCGATCAAATCAACTTGAATCTTGGCGTTTCTGGTAGTTTTCAGCTTGTCCGTTTGCGTAAATGCTGCAGGAAAATTTCGCTTCTCCAAGTTTAGACGCTTTGGCCGTTGTCGGGTAGCTCTTTTGAGCGCCACTTTAGCTTTGGCAGCAGCGTTGTCAATCAACGACTTGTCAGGAGTCTTCCGGACGAAATAAGTGATTCTTTCATCGCCTTCTCTAAGTGTCGGATTTAGAGTGGCAGTTTTAATTCCGCGCCCTGGGGAGCTAGACTGACCGTCGTTTAGGATCTCGAAAAGTTCACGATAATCCATATCTCTGGAATAGAGATATTCGGGCCTTTTTTCAATGCTGGAATCGTTTTCTAAGGCCATTTTAGTACTAAGAATAGTAATATTCTTAGCGTCCTCCTCCAAGGCCGGCCATAATACACGAAGGAAACCATCGACGTTATACTTCTCGTCATCAGACGGATAAAACACTTCGACCTCTTGAAAACGATATCGCAGATTAGTTTTCTGCCACACGATAGATATGACACGCAGTTTGACAAGGTCACCAGCTTTTTTTCCAGCATCGGGATAACACGTGAACATCCAATTATAACTACGTGGGAGAGGTGAAACGTGCGGCTCATAATACTCGAAGCTTTTAACGAAAGCGCTCTCGCTCAAATAGCCTTTCGATTCAATAAAGGCTCTGTAACTCCCTTCTCGTTCTATCCGCTTCGATTTGATGCCAAAAGCGACTAACTGTTTAAACTCGTCGCTTGTTTTCGATAAGAAATTGATGAGTTGCTGTATACGTGAAGCCATGTTTGCAAATGAATAAAAGCCACACGGGTCTGAATATAACAAACTTTATTAACAAGAATAACTGGTTCTAAAAACTTGTTTGACCGCGTCTAAAAACCGGTTTGACTGGTTATGCTAATTGAAAACCGGTTATGCAAATTGAAAACCGGTTATGCAAATTGAAAACCGGTTATGCAAATTGAAAACCGGTTATGCAAATTGAAAACCGGTTATGCAAATTGAAAAACTTATATCACAGCGTATTTAATCTCTGCGTGTTCTGCCTTTCTATCAGTTCGTTGATTTCCTCCTCGAGTAAATCTACGTAATGAACCCTGTAGACAAACTGCACTTTTCCCAAGGGTTTTTGACCGTAAGCTGAAGCTCCCTGCATTTCTCCTACCATTAACGTGTTTAAAACTAAACTTAAATTTTCTAACAGCAAGCCATGTCCCGCACCGTCAGTAAATTTAAATTCCTGAATTTGTTTTCCTTTGCGATAAAACATAGGAACGCCACTCGCTGCATTAGGCAAGTCCCACGAAATAATTCCTGGCGGTTCCATCTCTAACTCTGCCACAAAAGGACCAGAAAATTTGAGCGCTCCAGGATCGGCAAAAGAAATTACCTTATCGCCAGTACTATTGACAGTAACATCTACTCCTACCTCCTGGATTCCAATAACGCCAGCTAAAGCGCCTTCATTTACAATATCACCCGTAAGATTTCCTTCGGGAAAAGTAATTTCAGCTTCAGGAGCTTTGATTTCTCCTGTAAGGGTTGCTTTCATTTTCATTTCGCCTGAATTACCTGCATTTGAAGGCCAGAAAGCGGCTTCTAGTAACCTGGCTTCTAATATCTTTTGTGTGCCTTCTTCAAAGCGAATGTAGTCTAAATATTCCGAGTTTGTAACGGGACTGTAACTGGGAAATACATTCTGAGGCGTTTTTACAACTTCAACATCGGGTTCAACTTTCGCATCAATAATACTTGCATAATATTCAACCCACTGACCTGTCATGCCGCTCTCATAATCATGAAAATAATTCGCTTCGGGAAAAGAAATTACCGCTCTAAGCAATTCTATTTTAGGTTTTCTAAATTTCTTTTGAATTTCTTTGGGTGTAAATTGCATGGCGATCATCATCAAGAAGTTTGGATCTTCTAAAGGATCGTTGTAAAAATTCATCTTGAAACTAATGACCTTCCACTCTTCATCTTTCTGATCTACTGTCTCAAATGGCAGATCTAAATATTTCTGTAACACAAACAGGCCGCTTTTTCCCGTTAAGTTTAATGGATCTTTACGGCCTATTATTGTACTATTACTAGATCTACTGGCTCTTCTTTTCTTCGGTCCATCTACAGAATCAAATGGCTTTAGTCCAGTCAATTTTCCTTCATGATATGCACGCTTTCCTGCTGCCACACGGCTGGGATTTTTAGTCTTCTTCGTCTTCTTTTCTGTCAACAGTAATTTCGGAAATTACAAGTGGAACCTTAGCAAGAGAAGTTTCGATAGCAGCTCCAGAAAGCATTTTTTTTACAGGATTGTACAACATTGTAAACTGAGTTTCCTTGCCGGGCAAGGCTTCACATTCATAAATGCCAAAGAAAAGTTTTGGCGTTGCGTTACAATCTTCTATAGGTGAAATCATGAATTCTACCATTTGCTCTATTTTCTTGCCAGGATCGTCTAAACAATCCCAAGTTACAGTTTGTAAATTAATTGTCCATTTTGCTTGTAAAATGTCAGCCTTGGAGCCAAAACCTAGCCAGTTTATCCATCCGTCGAGAGTATCTTTACCTTCAGACTTTGTAGATTGGGTTGCTTTCGACATCACTGTTTTCGTCTTCTTCTTTAGTGAGATCTAGAAAGAAAAATATACCATAAATAGGCTGATAGTAGGTATGTTATAAAAAGTCCCGTAACTTACCGATCAAATCAACTTGAATCTTGGCGTTTCTGGTAGTTTTCAGCTTGTCCGTTTGCGTAAATGCTGCAGCAAAATTTCGCTTCTCCAAGTTTAGACGCTTTGGCCGTTGTCGGGTAGCTCTTTTGAGCGCCACTTTAGCTTTGGCAGCAGCGTTGTCAATCAACGACTTGTCAGGAGTCTTCCGGACGAAATAAGTGATTCTTTCATCGCCTTCTCTAAGTGTCGGATTTAGAGTGGCAGTTTTAATTCCGCGCCCTGGGGAGCTAGACTGACCGTCGTTTAGGATCTCGAAAAGTTCACGATAATCCATATCTCTGGAATAGAGATATTCGGGCCTTTTTTCAATGCTGGAATCGTTTTCTAAGGCCATTTTAGTACTAAGAATAGTAATATTCTTAGCGTCCTCCTCCAAGGCCGGCCATAATACACGAAGGAAACCATCGACGTTATACTTCTCGTCATCAGACGGATAAAACACTTCGACCTCTTGAAAACGATATCGCAGATTAGTTTTCTGCCACACGATAGATATGACACACAGTTTGACAAGGTCACCAGCTTTTTTTCCAGCATCGGGATAACACGTGAACATCCAATTATAACTACGTGGGAGAGGTGAAACGTGCGGCTCATAATACTCGAAGCCTTTAACGAAAGCGCTCTCGCTCAAATAGCCTTTCGATTCAATAAAGGCTCTGTAACTCCCTTCTCGTTCTATCCACTTCGATTTGATGCCAAAAGCGACTAACTGTTTAAACTCGTCGCTTGTTTTCGATAAGAAATTGATGAGTTGCTGTATACGTGAAGCCATGTTTGCAAATGAATAAAAGCCACACGGGTCTGAATATAACAAACTTTATTAACAAGAATAACTGGTTCTAAAAACTTGTTTGACCGCGTCTAAAAACCGGTTTGACTGGTTATGCTAATTGAAAACCGGTTATGCAAATTGAAAACCGGTTATGCAAATTGAAAACCGGTTATGCAAATTGAAAACCGGTTATGCAAATTGAAAAACTTATATCACAGCGTATTTAATCTCTGCGTGTTCTGCCTTTCTATCAGTTCGTTGATTTCCTCCTCGAGTAAATCTACGTAATGAACCCTGTAGACAAACTGCACTTTTCCCAAGGGTTTTTGACCGTAAGCTGAAGCTCCCTGCATTTCTCCTACCATTAACGTGTTTAAAACTAAACTTAAATTTTCTAACAGCAAGCCATGTCCCGCACCGTCAGTAAATTTAAATTCCTGAATTTGTTTTCCTTTGCGATAAAACATAGGAACGCCACTCGCTGCATTAGGCAAGTCCCACGAAATAATTCCTGGCGGTTCCATCTCTAACTCTGCCACAAAAGGACCAGAAAATTTGAGCGCTCCAGGATCGGCAAAAGAAATTACCTTATCGCCAGTACTATTGACAGTAACATCTACTCCTACCTCCTGGATTCCAATAACGCCAGCTAAAGCGCCTTCATTTACAATATCACCCGTAAGATTTCCTTCGGGAAAAGTAATTTCAGCTTCAGGAGCTTTGATTTCTCCTGTAAGGGTTGCTTTCATTTTCATTTCGCCTGAATTACCTGCATTTGAAGGCCAGAAAGCGGCTTCTAGTAACCTGGCTTCTAATATCTTTTGTGTGCCTTCTTCAAAGCGAATGTAGTCTAAATATTCCGAGTTTGTAACGGGACTGTAACTGGGAAATACATTCTGAGGCGTTTTTACAACTTCAACATCGGGTTCAACTTTCGCATCAATAATACTTGCATAATATTCAACCCACTGACCTGTCATGCCGCTCTCATAATCATGAAAATAATTCGCTTCGGGAAAAGAAATTACCGCTCTAAGCAATTCTATTTTAGGTTTTCTAAATTTCTTTTGAATTTCTTTGGGTGTAAATTGCATGGCGATCATCATCAAGAAGTTTGGATCTTCTAAAGGATCGTTGTAAAAATTCATCTTGAAACTAATGACCTTCCACTCTTCATCTTTCTGATCTACTGTCTCAAATGGCAGATCTAAATATTTCTGTAACACAAACAGGCCGCTTTTTCCCGTTAAGTTTAATGGATCTTTACGGCCTATTATTGTACTATTACTAGATCTACTGGCTCTTCTTTTCTTCGGTCCATCTACAGAATCAAATGGCTTTAGTCCAGTCAATTTTCCTTCATGATATGCACGCTTTCCTGCTGCCACACGGCTGGGATTTTTAGTCTTCTTCGTCTTCTTTTCTGTCAACAGTAATTTCGGAAATTACAAGTGGAAACTTAGCAAGAGAAGTTTCGATAGCAGCTCCAGAAAGCATTTTTTTTACAGGATTGTACAACATTGTAAACTGAGTTTCCTTGCCGGGCAAGGCTTCACATTCATAAATGCCAAAGAAAAGTTTTGGCGTTGCGTTACAATCTTCTATAGGTGAAATCATGAATTCTACCATTTGCTCTATTTTCTTGCCAGGATCGTCTAAACAATCCCAAGTTACAGTTTGTAAATTAATTGTCCATTTTGCTTGTAAAATGTCAGCCTTGGAGCCAAAACCTAGCCAGTTTATCCATCCGTCGAGAGTATCTTTACCTTCAGACTTTGTAGATTGGGTTGCTTTCGACATCACTGTTTTCGTCTTCTTCTTTAGTGAGATCTAGAAAGAAAAATATACCATAAATAGGCTGATAGTAGGTATGTTATAAAAAGTCCCGTAACTTACCGATCAAATCAACTTGAATCTTGGCGTTTCTGGTAGTTTTCAGCTTGTCCGTTTGCGTAAATGCTGCAGCAAAATTTCGCTTCTCCAAGTTTAGACGCTTTGGCCGTTGTCGGGTAGCTCTTTTGAGCGCCACTTTAGCTTTGGCAGCAGCGTTGTCAATCAACGACTTGTCAGGAGTCTTCCGGACGAAATAAGTGATTCTTTCATCGCCTTCTCTAAGTGTCGGATTTAGAGTGGCAGTTTTAATTCCGCGCCCTGGGGAGCTAGACTGACCGTCGTTTAGGATCTCGAAAAGTTCACGATAATCCATATCTCTGGAATAGAGATATTCGGGCCTTTTTTCAATGCTGGAATCGTTTTCTAAGGCCATTTTAGTACTAAGAATAGTAATATTCTTAGCGTCCTCCTCCAAGGCCGGCCATAATACACGAAGGAAACCATCGACGTTATACTTCTCGTCATCAGACGGATAAAACACTTCGACCTCTTGAAAACGATATCGCAGATTAGTTTTCTGCCACACGATAGATATGACACACAGTTTGACAAGGTCACCAGCTTTTTTTCCAGCATCGGGATAACACGTGAACATCCAATTATAACTACGTGGGAGAGGTGAAACGTGCGGCTCATAATACTCGAAGCCTTTAACGAAAGCGCTCTCGCTCAAATAGCCTTTCGATTCAATAAAGGCTCTGTAACTCCCTTCTCGTTCTATCCACTTCGATTTGATGCCAAAAGCGACTAACTGTTTAAACTCGTCGCTTGTTTTCGATAAGAAATTGATGAGTTGCTGTATACGTGAAGCCATGTTTGCAAATGAATAAAAGCCACACGGGTCTGAATATAACAAACTTTATTAACAAGAATAACTGGTTCTAAAAACTTGTTTGACCGCGTCTAAAAACCGGTTTGACTGGTTATGCTAATTGAAAACCGGTTATGCAAATTGAAAACCGGTTATGCAAATTGAAAACCGGTTATGCAAATTGAAAACCGGTTATGCAAATTGAAAAACTTATATCACAGCGTATTTAATCTCTGCGTGTTCTGCCTTTCTATCAGTTCGTTGATTTCCTCCTCGAGTAAATCTACGTAATGAACCCTGTAGACAAACTGCACTTTTCCCAAGGGTTTTTGACCGTAAGCTGAAGCTCCCTGCATTTCTCCTACCATTAACGTGTTTAAAACTAAACTTAAATTTTCTAACAGCAAGCCATGTCCCGCACCGTCAGTAAATTTAAATTCCTGAATTTGTTTTCCTTTGCGATAAAACATAGGAACGCCACTCGCTGCATTAGGCAAGTCCCACGAAATAATTCCTGGCGGTTCCATCTCTAACTCTGCCACAAAAGGACCAGAAAATTTGAGCGCTCCAGGATCGGCAAAAGAAATTACCTTATCGCCAGTACTATTGACAGTAACATCTACTCCTACCTCCTGGATTCCAATAACGCCAGCTAAAGCGCCTTCATTTACAATATCACCCGTAAGATTTCCTTCGGGAAAAGTAATTTCAGCTTCAGGAGCTTTGATTTCTCCTGTAAGGGTTGCTTTCATTTTCATTTCGCCTGAATTACCTGCATTTGAAGGCCAGAAAGCGGCTTCTAGTAACCTGGCTTCTAATATCTTTTGTGTGCCTTCTTCAAAGCGAATGTAGTCTAAATATTCCGAGTTTGTAACGGGACTGTAACTGGGAAATACATTCTGAGGCGTTTTTACAACTTCAACATCGGGTTCAACTTTCGCATCAATAATACTTGCATAATATTCAACCCACTGACCTGTCATGCCGCTCTCATAATCATGAAAATAATTCGCTTCGGGAAAAGAAATTACCGCTCTAAGCAATTCTATTTTAGGTTTTCTAAATTTCTTTTGAATTTCTTTGGGTGTAAATTGCATGGCGATCATCATCAAGAAGTTTGGATCTTCTAAAGGATCGTTGTAAAAATTCATCTTGAAACTAATGACCTTCCACTCTTCATCTTTCTGATCTACTGTCTCAAATGGCAGATCTAAATATTTCTGTAACACAAACAGGCCGCTTTTTCCCGTTAAGTTTAATGGATCTTTACGGCCTATTATTGTACTATTACTAGATCTACTGGCTCTTCTTTTCTTCGGTCCATCTACAGAATCAAATGGCTTTAGTCCAGTCAATTTTCCTTCATGATATGCACGCTTTCCTGCTGCCACACGGCTGGGATTTTTAGTCTTCTTCGTCTTCTTTTCTGTCAACAGTAATTTCGGAAATTACAAGTGGAAACTTAGCAAGAGAAGTTTCGATAGCAGCTCCAGAAAGCATTTTTTTTACAGGATTGTACAACATTGTAAACTGAGTTTCCTTGCCGGGCAAGGCTTCACATTCATAAATGCCAAAGAAAAGTTTTGGCGTTGCGTTACAATCTTCTATAGGTGAAATCATGAATTCTACCATTTGCTCTATTTTCTTGCCAGGATCGTCTAAACAATCCCAAGTTACAGTTTGTAAATTAATTGTCCATTTTGCTTGTAAAATGTCAGCCTTGGAGCCAAAACCTAGCCAGTTTATCCATCCGTCGAGAGTATCTTTACCTTCAGACTTTGTAGATTGGGTTGCTTTCGACATCACTGTTTTCGTCTTCTTCTTTAGTGAGATCTAGAAAGAAAAATATACCATAAATAGGCTGATAGTAGGTATGTTATAAAAAGTCCCGTAACTTACCGATCAAATCAACTTGAATCTTGGCGTTTCTGGTAGTTTTCAGCTTGTCCGTTTGCGTAAATGCTGCAGCAAAATTTCGCTTCTCCAAGTTTAGACGCTTTGGCCGTTGTCGGGTAGCTCTTTTGAGCGCCACTTTAGCTTTGGCAGCAGCGTTGTCAATCAACGACTTGTCAGGAGTCTTCCGGACGAAATAAGTGATTCTTTCATCGCCTTCTCTAAGTGTCGGATTTAGAGTGGCAGTTTTAATTCCGCGCCCTGGGGAGCTAGACTGACCGTCGTTTAGGATCTCGAAAAGTTCACGATAATCCATATCTCTGGAATAGAGATATTCGGGCCTTTTTTCAATGCTGGAATCGTTTTCTAAGGCCATTTTAGTACTAAGAATAGTAATATTCTTAGCGTCCTCCTCCAAGGCCGGCCATAATACACGAAGGAAACCATCGACGTTATACTTCTCGTCATCAGACGGATAAAACACTTCGACCTCTTGAAAACGATATCGCAGATTAGTTTTCTGCCACACGATAGATATGACACACAGTTTGACAAGGTCACCAGCTTTTTTTCCAGCATCGGGATAACACGTGAACATCCAATTATAACTACGTGGGAGAGGTGAAACGTGCGGCTCATAATACTCGAAGCCTTTAACGAAAGCGCTCTCGCTCAAATAGCCTTTCGATTCAATAAAGGCTCTGTAACTCCCTTCTCGTTCTATCCACTTCGATTTGATGCCAAAAGCGACTAACTGTTTAAACTCGTCGCTTGTTTTCGATAAGAAATTGATGAGTTGCTGTATACGTGAAGCCATGTTTGCAAATGAATAAAAGCCACACGGGTCTGAATATAACAAACTTTATTAACAAGAATAACTGGTTCTAAAAACTTGTTTGACCGCGTCTAAAAACCGGTTTGACTGGTTATGCTAATTGAAAACCGGTTATGCAAATTGAAAACCGGTTATGCAAATTGAAAACCGGTTATGCAAATTGAAAACCGGTTATGCAAATTGAAAACCGGTTATGCAAATTGAAAAACTTATATCACAGCGTATTTAATCTCTGCGTGTTCTGCCTTTCTATCAGTTCGTTGATTTCCTCCTCGAGTAAATCTACGTAATGAACCCTGTAGACAAACTGCACTTTTCCCAAGGGTTTTTGACCGTAAGCTGAAGCTCCCTGCATTTCTCCTACCATTAACGTGTTTAAAACTAAACTTAAATTTTCTAACAGCAAGCCATGTCCCGCACCGTCAGTAAATTTAAATTCCTGAATTTGTTTTCCTTTGCGATAAAACATAGGAACGCCACTCGCTGCATTAGGCAAGTCCCACGAAATAATTCCTGGCGGTTCCATCTCTAACTCTGCCACAAAAGGACCAGAAAATTTGAGCGCTCCAGGATCGGCAAAAGAAATTACCTTATCGCCAGTACTATTGACAGTAACATCTACTCCTACCTCCTGGATTCCAATAACGCCAGCTAAAGCGCCTTCATTTACAATATCACCCGTAAGATTTCCTTCGGGAAAAGTAATTTCAGCTTCAGGAGCTTTGATTTCTCCTGTAAGGGTTGCTTTCATTTTCATTTCGCCTGAATTACCTGCATTTGAAGGCCAGAAAGCGGCTTCTAGTAACCTGGCTTCTAATATCTTTTGTGTGCCTTCTTCAAAGCGAATGTAGTCTAAATATTCCGAGTTTGTAACGGGACTGTAACTGGGAAATACATTCTGAGGCGTTTTTACAACTTCAACATCGGGTTCAACTTTCGCATCAATAATACTTGCATAATATTCAACCCACTGACCTGTCATGCCGCTCTCATAATCATGAAAATAATTCGCTTCGGGAAAAGAAATTACCGCTCTAAGCAATTCTATTTTAGGTTTTCTAAATTTCTTTTGAATTTCTTTGGGTGTAAATTGCATGGCGATCATCATCAAGAAGTTTGGATCTTCTAAAGGATCGTTGTAAAAATTCATCTTGAAACTAATGACCTTCCACTCTTCATCTTTCTGATCTACTGTCTCAAATGGCAGATCTAAATATTTCTGTAACACAAACAGGCCGCTTTTTCCCGTTAAGTTTAATGGATCTTTACGGCCTATTATTGTACTATTACTAGATCTACTGGCTCTTCTTTTCTTCGGTCCATCTACAGAATCAAATGGCTTTAGTCCAGTCAATTTTCCTTCATGATATGCACGCTTTCCTGCTGCCACACGGTTGGGATTTTTAGTCTTCTTCGTCTTCTTTTCTGTCAACAGTAATTTCGGAAATTACAAGTGGAAACTTAGCAAGAGAAGTTTCGATAGCAGCTCCAGAAAGCATTTTTTTTACAGGATTGTACAACATTGTAAACTGAGTTTCCTTGCCGGGCAAGGCTTCACATTCATAAATGCCAAAGAAAAGTTTTGGCGTTGCGTTACAATCTTCTATAGGTGAAATCATGAATTCTACCATTTGCTCTATTTTCTTGCCAGGATCGTCTAAACAATCCCAAGTTACAGTTTGTAAATTAATTGTCCATTTTGCTTGTAAAATGTCAGCCTTGGAGCCAAAACCTAGCCAGTTTATCCATCCGTCGAGAGTATCTTTACCTTCAGACTTTGTAGATTGGGTTGCTTTCGACATCACTGTTTTCGTCTTCTTCTTTAGTGAGATCTAGAAAGAAAAATATACCATAAATAGGCTGATAGTAGGTATGTTATAAAAAGTCCCGTAACTTACCGATCAAATCAACTTGAATCTTGGCGTTTCTGGTAGTTTTCAGCTTGTCCGTTTGCGTAAATGCTGCAGCAAAATTTCGCTTCTCCAAGTTTAGACGCTTTGGCCGTTGTCGGGTAGCTCTTTTGAGCGCCACTTTAGCTTTGGCAGCAGCGTTGTCAATCAACGACTTGTCAGGAGTCTTCCGGACGAAATAAGTGATTCTTTCATCGCCTTCTCTAAGTGTCGGATTTAGAGTGGCAGTTTTAATTCCGCGCCCTGGGGAGCTAGACTGACCGTCGTTTAGGATCTCGAAAAGTTCACGATAATCCATATCTCTGGAATAGAGATATTCGGGCCTTTTTTCAATGCTGGAATCGTTTTCTAAGGCCATTTTAGTACTAAGAATAGTAATATTCTTAGCGTCCTCCTCCAAGGCCGGCCATAATACACGAAGGAAACCATCGACGTTATACTTCTCGTCATCAGACGGATAAAACACTTCGACCTCTTGAAAACGATATCGCAGATTAGTTTTCTGCCACACGATAGATATGACACACAGTTTGACAAGGTCACCAGCTTTTTTTCCAGCATCGGGATAACACGTGAACATCCAATTATAACTACGTGGGAGAGGTGAAACGTGCGGCTCATAATACTCGAAGCCTTTAACGAAAGCGCTCTCGCTCAAATAGCCTTTCGATTCAATAAAGGCTCTGTAACTCCCTTCTCGTTCTATCCACTTCGATTTGATGCCAAAAGCGACTAACTGTTTAAACTCGTCGCTTGTTTTCGATAAGAAATTGATGAGTTGCTGTATACGTGAAGCCATGTTTGCAAATGAATAAAAGCCACACGGGTCTGAATATAACAAACTTTATTAACAAGAATAACTGGTTCTAAAAACTTGTTTGACCGCGTCTAAAAACCGGTTTGACTGGTTATGCTAATTGAAAACCGGTTATGCAAATTGAAAACCGGTTATGCAAATTGAAAACCGGTTATGCAAATTGAAAACCGGTTATGCAAATTGAAAACCGGTTATGCAAATTGAAAAACTTATATCACAGCGTATTTAATCTCTGCGTGTTCTGCCTTTCTATCAGTTCGTTGATTTCCTCCTCGAGTAAATCTACGTAATGAACCCTGTAGACAAACTGCACTTTTCCCAAGGGTTTTTGACCGTAAGCTGAAGCTCCCTGCATTTCTCCTACCATTAACGTGTTTAAAACTAAACTTAAATTTTCTAACAGCAAGCCATGTCCCGCACCGTCAGTAAATTTAAATTCCTGAATTTGTTTTCCTTTGCGATAAAACATAGGAACGCCACTCGCTGCATTAGGCAAGTCCCACGAAATAATTCCTGGCGGTTCCATCTCTAACTCTGCCACAAAAGGACCAGAAAATTTGAGCGCTCCAGGATCGGCAAAAGAAATTACCTTATCGCCAGTACTATTGACAGTAACATCTACTCCTACCTCCTGGATTCCAATAACGCCAGCTAAAGCGCCTTCATTTACAATATCACCCGTAAGATTTCCTTCGGGAAAAGTAATTTCAGCTTCAGGAGCTTTGATTTCTCCTGTAAGGGTTGCTTTCATTTTCATTTCGCCTGAATTACCTGCATTTGAAGGCCAGAAAGCGGCTTCTAGTAACCTGGCTTCTAATATCTTTTGTGTGCCTTCTTCAAAGCGAATGTAGTCTAAATATTCCGAGTTTGTAACGGGACTGTAACTGGGAAATACATTCTGAGGCGTTTTTACAACTTCAACATCGGGTTCAACTTTCGCATCAATAATACTTGCATAATATTCAACCCACTGACCTGTCATGCCGCTCTCATAATCATGAAAATAATTCGCTTCGGGAAAAGAAATTACCGCTCTAAGCAATTCTATTTTAGGTTTTCTAAATTTCTTTTGAATTTCTTTGGGTGTAAATTGCATGGCGATCATCATCAAGAAGTTTGGATCTTCTAAAGGATCGTTGTAAAAATTCATCTTGAAACTAATGACCTTCCACTCTTCATCTTTCTGATCTACTGTCTCAAATGGCAGATCTAAATATTTCTGTAACACAAACAGGCCGCTTTTTCCCGTTAAGTTTAATGGATCTTTACGGCCTATTATTGTACTATTACTAGATCTACTGGCTCTTCTTTTCTTCGGTCCATCTACAGAATCAAATGGCTTTAGTCCAGTCAATTTTCCTTCATGATATGCACGCTTTCCTGCTGCCACACGGTTGGGATTTTTAGTCTTCTTCGTCTTCTTTTCTGTCAACAGTAATTTCGGAAATTACAAGTGGAAACTTAGCAAGAGAAGTTTCGATAGCAGCTCCAGAAAGCATTTTTTTTACAGGATTGTACAACATTGTAAACTGAGTTTCCTTGCCGGGCAAGGCTTCACATTCATAAATGCCAAAGAAAAGTTTTGGCGTTGCGTTACAATCTTCTATAGGTGAAATCATGAATTCTACCATTTGCTCTATTTTCTTGCCAGGATCGTCTAAACAATCCCAAGTTACAGTTTGTAAATTAATTGTCCATTTTGCTTGTAAAATGTCAGCCTTGGAGCCAAAACCTAGCCAGTTTATCCATCCGTCGAGAGTATCTTTACCTTCAGACTTTGTAGATTGGGTTGCTTTCGACATCACTGTTTTCGTCTTCTTCTTTAGTGAGATCTAGAAAGAAAAATATACCATAAATAGGCTGATAGTAGGTATGTTATAAAAAGTCCCGTAACTTACCGATCAAATCAACTTGAATCTTGGCGTTTCTGGTAGTTTTCAGCTTGTCCGTTTGCGTAAATGCTGCAGCAAAATTTCGCTTCTCCAAGTTTAGACGCTTTGGCCGTTGTCGGGTAGCTCTTTTGAGCGCCACTTTAGCTTTGGCAGCAGCGTTGTCAATCAACGACTTGTCAGGAGTCTTCCGGACGAAATAAGTGATTCTTTCATCGCCTTCTCTAAGTGTCGGATTTAGAGTGGCAGTTTTAATTCCGCGCCCTGGGGAGCTAGACTGACCGTCGTTTAGGATCTCGAAAAGTTCACGATAATCCATATCTCTGGAATAGAGATATTCGGGCCTTTTTTCAATGCTGGAATCGTTTTCTAAGGCCATTTTAGTACTAAGAATAGTAATATTCTTAGCGTCCTCCTCCAAGGCCGGCCATAATACACGAAGGAAACCATCGACGTTATACTTCTCGTCATCAGACGGATAAAACACTTCGACCTCTTGAAAACGATATCGCAGATTAGTTTTCTGCCACACGATAGATATGACACGCAGTTTGACAAGGTCACCAGCTTTTTTTCCAGCATCGGGATAACACGTGAACATCCAATTATAACTACGTGGGAGAGGTGAAACGTGCGGCTCATAATACTCGAAGCTTTTAACGAAAGCGCTCTCGCTCAAATAGCCTTTCGATTCAATAAAGGCTCTGTAACTCCCTTCTCGTTCTATCCACTTCGATTTGATGCCAAAAGCGACTAACTGTTTAAACTCGTCGCTTGTTTTCGATAAGAAATTGATGAGTTGCTGTATACGTGAAGCCATGTTTGCAAATGAATAAAAGCCACACGGGTCTGAATATAACAAACTTTATTAACAAGAATAACTGGTTCTAAAAACTTGTTTGACCGCGTCTAAAAACCGGTTTGACTGGTTATGCTAATTGAAAACCGGTTATGCAAATTGAAAACCGGTTATGCAAATTGAAAACCGGTTATGCAAATTGAAAACCGGTTATGCAAATTGAAAACCGGTTATGCAAATTGAAAAACTTATATCACAGCGTATTTAATCTCTGCGTGTTCTGCCTTTCTATCAGTTCGTTGATTTCCTCCTCGAGTAAATCTACGTAATGAACCCTGTAGACAAACTGCACTTTTCCCAAGGGTTTTTGACCGTAAGCTGAAGCTCCCTGCATTTCTCCTACCATTAACGTGTTTAAAACTAAACTTAAATTTTCTAACAGCAAGCCATGTCCCGCACCGTCAGTAAATTTAAATTCCTGAATTTGTTTTCCTTTGCGATAAAACATAGGAACGCCACTCGCTGCATTAGGCAAGTCCCACGAAATAATTCCTGGCGGTTCCATCTCTAACTCTGCCACAAAAGGACCAGAAAATTTGAGCGCTCCAGGATCGGCAAAAGAAATTACCTTATCGCCAGTACTATTGACAGTAACATCTACTCCTACCTCCTGGATTCCAATAACGCCAGCTAAAGCGCCTTCATTTACAATATCACCCGTAAGATTTCCTTCGGGAAAAGTAATTTCAGCTTCAGGAGCTTTGATTTCTCCTGTAAGGGTTGCTTTCATTTTCATTTCGCCTGAATTACCTGCATTTGAAGGCCAGAAAGCGGCTTCTAGTAACCTGGCTTCTAATATCTTTTGTGTGCCTTCTTCAAAGCGAATGTAGTCTAAATATTCCGAGTTTGTAACGGGACTGTAACTGGGAAATACATTCTGAGGCGTTTTTACAACTTCAACATCGGGTTCAACTTTCGCATCAATAATACTTGCATAATATTCAACCCACTGACCTGTCATGCCGCTCTCATAATCATGAAAATAATTCGCTTCGGGAAAAGAAATTACCGCTCTAAGCAATTCTATTTTAGGTTTTCTAAATTTCTTTTGAATTTCTTTGGGTGTAAATTGCATGGCGATCATCATCAAGAAGTTTGGATCTTCTAAAGGATCGTTGTAAAAATTCATCTTGAAACTAATGACCTTCCACTCTTCATCTTTCTGATCTACTGTCTCAAATGGCAGATCTAAATATTTCTGTAACACAAACAGGCCGCTTTTTCCCGTTAAGTTTAATGGATCTTTACGGCCTATTATTGTACTATTACTAGATCTACTGGCTCTTCTTTTCTTCGGTCCATCTACAGAATCAAATGGCTTTAGTCCAGTCAATTTTCCTTCATGATATGCACGCTTTCCTGCTGCCACACGGTTGGGATTTTTAGTCTTCTTCGTCTTCTTTTCTGTCAACAGTAATTTCGGAAATTACAAGTGGAAACTTAGCAAGAGAAGTTTCGATAGCAGCTCCAGAAAGCATTTTTTTTACAGGATTGTACAACATTGTAAACTGAGTTTCCTTGCCGGGCAAGGCTTCACATTCATAAATGCCAAAGAAAAGTTTTGGCGTTGCGTTACAATCTTCTATAGGTGAAATCATGAATTCTACCATTTGCTCTATTTTCTTGCCAGGATCGTCTAAACAATCCCAAGTTACAGTTTGTAAATTAATTGTCCATTTTGCTTGTAAAATGTCAGCCTTGGAGCCAAAACCTAGCCAGTTTATCCATCCGTCGAGAGTATCTTTACCTTCAGACTTTGTAGATTGGGTTGCTTTCGACATCACTGTTTTCGTCTTCTTCTTTAGTGAGATCTAGAAAGAAAAATATACCATAAATAGGCTGATAGTAGGTATGTTATAAAAAGTCCCGTAACTTACCGATCAAATCAACTTGAATCTTGGCGTTTCTGGTAGTTTTCAGCTTGTCCGTTTGCGTAAATGCTGCAGCAAAATTTCGCTTCTCCAAGTTTAGACGCTTTGGCCGTTGTCGGGTAGCTCTTTTGAGCGCCACTTTAGCTTTGGCAGCAGCGTTGTCAATCAACGACTTGTCAGGAGTCTTCCGGACGAAATAAGTGATTCTTTCATCGCCTTCTCTAAGTGTCGGATTTAGAGTGGCAGTTTTAATTCCGCGCCCTGGGGAGCTAGACTGACCGTCGTTTAGGATCTCGAAAAGTTCACGATAATCCATATCTCTGGAATAGAGATATTCGGGCCTTTTTTCAATGCTGGAATCGTTTTCTAAGGCCATTTTAGTACTAAGAATAGTAATATTCTTAGCGTCCTCCTCCAAGGCCGGCCATAATACACGAAGGAAACCATCGACGTTATACTTCTCGTCATCAGACGGATAAAACACTTCGACCTCTTGAAAACGATATCGCAGATTAGTTTTCTGCCACACGATAGATATGACACGCAGTTTGACAAGGTCACCAGCTTTTTTTCCAGCATCGGGATAACACGTGAACATCCAATTATAACTACGTGGGAGAGGTGAAACGTGCGGCTCATAATACTCGAAGCTTTTAACGAAAGCGCTCTCGCTCAAATAGCCTTTCGATTCAATAAAGGCTCTGTAACTCCCTTCTCGTTCTATCCACTTCGATTTGATGCCAAAAGCGACTAACTGTTTAAACTCGTCGCTTGTTTTCGATAAGAAATTGATGAGTTGCTGTATACGTGAAGCCATGTTTGCAAATGAATAAAAGCCACACGGGTCTGAATATAACAAACTTTATTAACAAGAATAACTGGTTCTAAAAACTTGTTTGACCGCGTCTAAAAACCGGTTTGACTGGTTATGCTAATTGAAAACCGGTTATGCAAATTGAAAACCGGTTATGCAAATTGAAAACCGGTTATGCAAATTGAAAACCGGTTATGCAAATTGAAAACCGGTTATGCAAATTGAAAAACTTATATCACAGCGTATTTAATCTCTGCGTGTTCTGCCTTTCTATCAGTTCGTTGATTTCCTCCTCGAGTAAATCTACGTAATGAACCCTGTAGACAAACTGCACTTTTCCCAAGGGTTTTTGACCGTAAGCTGAAGCTCCCTGCATTTCTCCTACCATTAACGTGTTTAAAACTAAACTTAAATTTTCTAACAGCAAGCCATGTCCCGCACCGTCAGTAAATTTAAATTCCTGAATTTGTTTTCCTTTGCGATAAAACATAGGAACGCCACTCGCTGCATTAGGCAAGTCCCACGAAATAATTCCTGGCGGTTCCATCTCTAACTCTGCCACAAAAGGACCAGAAAATTTGAGCGCTCCAGGATCGGCAAAAGAAATTACCTTATCGCCAGTACTATTGACAGTAACATCTACTCCTACCTCCTGGATTCCAATAACGCCAGCTAAAGCGCCTTCATTTACAATATCACCCGTAAGATTTCCTTCGGGAAAAGTAATTTCAGCTTCAGGAGCTTTGATTTCTCCTGTAAGGGTTGCTTTCATTTTCATTTCGCCTGAATTACCTGCATTTGAAGGCCAGAAAGCGGCTTCTAGTAACCTGGCTTCTAATATCTTTTGTGTGCCTTCTTCAAAGCGAATGTAGTCTAAATATTCCGAGTTTGTAACGGGACTGTAACTGGGAAATACATTCTGAGGCGTTTTTACAACTTCAACATCGGGTTCAACTTTCGCATCAATAATACTTGCATAATATTCAACCCACTGACCTGTCATGCCGCTCTCATAATCATGAAAATAATTCGCTTCGGGAAAAGAAATTACCGCTCTAAGCAATTCTATTTTAGGTTTTCTAAATTTCTTTTGAATTTCTTTGGGTGTAAATTGCATGGCGATCATCATCAAGAAGTTTGGATCTTCTAAAGGATCGTTGTAAAAATTCATCTTGAAACTAATGACCTTCCACTCTTCATCTTTCTGATCTACTGTCTCAAATGGCAGATCTAAATATTTCTGTAACACAAACAGGCCGCTTTTTCCCGTTAAGTTTAATGGATCTTTACGGCCTATTATTGTACTATTACTAGATCTACTGGCTCTTCTTTTCTTCGGTCCATCTACAGAATCAAATGGCTTTAGTCCAGTCAATTTTCCTTCATGATATGCACGCTTTCCTGCTGCCACACGGTTGGGATTTTTAGTCTTCTTCGTCTTCTTTTCTGTCAACAGTAATTTCGGAAATTACAAGTGGAAACTTAGCAAGAGAAGTTTCGATAGCAGCTCCAGAAAGCATTTTTTTTACAGGATTGTACAACATTGTAAACTGAGTTTCCTTGCCGGGCAAGGCTTCACATTCATAAATGCCAAAGAAAAGTTTTGGCGTTGCGTTACAATCTTCTATAGGTGAAATCATGAATTCTACCATTTGCTCTATTTTCTTGCCAGGATCGTCTAAACAATCCCAAGTTACAGTTTGTAAATTAATTGTCCATTTTGCTTGTAAAATGTCAGCCTTGGAGCCAAAACCTAGCCAGTTTATCCATCCGTCGAGAGTATCTTTACCTTCAGACTTTGTAGATTGGGTTGCTTTCGACATCACTGTTTTCGTCTTCTTCTTTAGTGAGATCTAGAAAGAAAAATATACCATAAATAGGCTGATAGTAGGTATGTTATAAAAAGTCCCGTAACTTACCGATCAAATCAACTTGAATCTTGGCGTTTCTGGTAGTTTTCAGCTTGTCCGTTTGCGTAAATGCTGCAGCAAAATTTCGCTTCTCCAAGTTTAGACGCTTTGGCCGTTGTCGGGTAGCTCTTTTGAGCGCCACTTTAGCTTTGGCAGCAGCGTTGTCAATCAACGACTTGTCAGGAGTCTTCCGGACGAAATAAGTGATTCTTTCATCGCCTTCTCTAAGTGTCGGATTTAGAGTGGCAGTTTTAATTCCGCGCCCTGGGGAGCTAGACTGACCGTCGTTTAGGATCTCGAAAAGTTCACGATAATCCATATCTCTGGAATAGAGATATTCGGGCCTTTTTTCAATGCTGGAATCGTTTTCTAAGGCCATTTTAGTACTAAGAATAGTAATATTCTTAGCGTCCTCCTCCAAGGCCGGCCATAATACACGAAGGAAACCATCGACGTTATACTTCTCGTCATCAGACGGATAAAACACTTCGACCTCTTGAAAACGATATCGCAGATTAGTTTTCTGCCACACGATAGATATGACACGCAGTTTGACAAGGTCACCAGCTTTTTTTCCAGCATCGGGATAACACGTGAACATCCAATTATAACTACGTGGGAGAGGTGAAACGTGCGGCTCATAATACTCGAAGCTTTTAACGAAAGCGCTCTCGCTCAAATAGCCTTTCGATTCAATAAAGGCTCTGTAACTCCCTTCTCGTTCTATCCACTTCGATTTGATGCCAAAAGCGACTAACTGTTTAAACTCGTCGCTTGTTTTCGATAAGAAATTGATGAGTTGCTGTATACGTGAAGCCATGTTTGCAAATGAATAAAAGCCACACGGGTCTGAATATAACAAACTTTATTAACAAGAATAACTGGTTCTAAAAACTTGTTTGACCGCGTCTAAAAACCGGTTTGACTGGTTATGCTAATTGAAAACCGGTTATGCAAATTGAAAACCGGTTATGCAAATTGAAAACCGGTTATGCAAATTGAAAACCGGTTATGCAAATTGAAAACCGGTTATGCAAATTGAAAAACTTATATCACAGCGTATTTAATCTCTGCGTGTTCTGCCTTTCTATCAGTTCGTTGATTTCCTCCTCGAGTAAATCTACGTAATGAACCCTGTAGACAAACTGCACTTTTCCCAAGGGTTTTTGACCGTAAGCTGAAGCTCCCTGCATTTCTCCTACCATTAACGTGTTTAAAACTAAACTTAAATTTTCTAACAGCAAGCCATGTCCCGCACCGTCAGTAAATTTAAATTCCTGAATTTGTTTTCCTTTGCGATAAAACATAGGAACGCCACTCGCTGCATTAGGCAAGTCCCACGAAATAATTCCTGGCGGTTCCATCTCTAACTCTGCCACAAAAGGACCAGAAAATTTGAGCGCTCCAGGATCGGCAAAAGAAATTACCTTATCGCCAGTACTATTGACAGTAACATCTACTCCTACCTCCTGGATTCCAATAACGCCAGCTAAAGCGCCTTCATTTACAATATCACCCGTAAGATTTCCTTCGGGAAAAGTAATTTCAGCTTCAGGAGCTTTGATTTCTCCTGTAAGGGTTGCTTTCATTTTCATTTCGCCTGAATTACCTGCATTTGAAGGCCAGAAAGCGGCTTCTAGTAACCTGGCTTCTAATATCTTTTGTGTGCCTTCTTCAAAGCGAATGTAGTCTAAATATTCCGAGTTTGTAACGGGACTGTAACTGGGAAATACATTCTGAGGCGTTTTTACAACTTCAACATCGGGTTCAACTTTCGCATCAATAATACTTGCATAATATTCAACCCACTGACCTGTCATGCCGCTCTCATAATCATGAAAATAATTCGCTTCGGGAAAAGAAATTACCGCTCTAAGCAATTCTATTTTAGGTTTTCTAAATTTCTTTTGAATTTCTTTGGGTGTAAATTGCATGGCGATCATCATCAAGAAGTTTGGATCTTCTAAAGGATCGTTGTAAAAATTCATCTTGAAACTAATGACCTTCCACTCTTCATCTTTCTGATCTACTGTCTCAAATGGCAGATCTAAATATTTCTGTAACACAAACAGGCCGCTTTTTCCCGTTAAGTTTAATGGATCTTTACGGCCTATTATTGTACTATTACTAGATCTACTGGCTCTTCTTTTCTTCGGTCCATCTACAGAATCAAATGGCTTTAGTCCAGTCAATTTTCCTTCATGATATGCACGCTTTCCTGCTGCCACACGGTTGGGATTTTTAGTCTTCTTCGTCTTCTTTTCTGTCAACAGTAATGTCGGAAATTACAAGTGGAAACTTAGCAAGAGAAGTTTCGATAGCAGCTCCAGAAAGCATTTTTTTTACAGGATTGTACAACATTGTAAACTGAGTTTCCTTGCCGGGCAAGGCTTCACATTCATAAATGCCAAAGAAAAGTTTTGGCGTTGCGTTACAATCTTCTATAGGTGAAATCATGAATTCTACCATTTGCTCTATTTTCTTGCCAGGATCGTCTAAACAATCCCAAGTTACAGTTTGTAAATTAATTGTCCATTTTGCTTGTAAAATGTCAGCCTTGGAGCCAAAACCTAGCCAGTTTATCCATCCGTCGAGAGTATCTTTACCTTCAGACTTTGTAGATTGGGTTGCTTTCGACATCACTGTTTTCGTCTTCTTCTTTAGTGAGATCTAGAAAGAAAAATATACCATAAATAGGCTGATAGTAGGTATGTTATAAAAAGTCCCGTAACTTACCGATCAAATCAACTTGAATCTTGGCGTTTCTGGTAGTTTTCAGCTTGTCCGTTTGCGTAAATGCTGCAGCAAAATTTCGCTTCTCCAAGTTTAGACGCTTTGGCCGTTGTCGGGTAGCTCTTTTGAGCGCCACTTTAGCTTTGGCAGCAGCGTTGTCAATCAACGACTTGTCAGGAGTCTTCCGGACGAAATAAGTGATTCTTTCATCGCCTTCTCTAAGTGTCGGATTTAGAGTGGCAGTTTTAATTCCGCGCCCTGGGGAGCTAGACTGACCGTCGTTTAGGATCTCGAAAAGTTCACGATAATCCATATCTCTGGAATAGAGATATTCGGGCCTTTTTTCAATGCTGGAATCGTTTTCTAAGGCCATTTTAGTACTAAGAATAGTAATATTCTTAGCGTCCTCCTCCAAGGCCGGCCATAATACACGAAGGAAACCATCGACGTTATACTTCTCGTCATCAGACGGATAAAACACTTCGACCTCTTGAAAACGATATCGCAGATTAGTTTTCTGCCACACGATAGATATGACACGCAGTTTGACAAGGTCACCAGCTTTTTTTCCAGCATCGGGATAACACGTGAACATCCAATTATAACTACGTGGGAGAGGTGAAACGTGCGGCTCATAATACTCGAAGCTTTTAACGAAAGCGCTCTCGCTCAAATAGCCTTTCGATTCAATAAAGGCTCTGTAACTCCCTTCTCGTTCTATCCACTTCGATTTGATGCCAAAAGCGACTAACTGTTTAAACTCGTCGCTTGTTTTCGATAAGAAATTGATGAGTTGCTGTATACGTGAAGCCATGTTTGCAAATGAATAAAAGCCACACGGGTCTGAATATAACAAACTTTATTAACAAGAATAACTGGTTCTAAAAACTTGTTTGACCGCGTCTAAAAACCGGTTTGACTGGTTATGCTAATTGAAAACCGGTTATGCAAATTGAAAACCGGTTATGCAAATTGAAAACCGGTTATGCAAATTGAAAACCGGTTATGCAAATTGAAAACCGGTTATGCAAATTGAAAAACTTATATCACAGCGTATTTAATCTCTGCGTGTTCTGCCTTTCTATCAGTTCGTTGATTTCCTCCTCGAGTAAATCTACGTAATGAACCCTGTAGACAAACTGCACTTTTCCCAAGGGTTTTTGACCGTAAGCTGAAGCTCCCTGCATTTCTCCTACCATTAACGTGTTTAAAACTAAACTTAAATTTTCTAACAGCAAGCCATGTCCCGCACCGTCAGTAAATTTAAATTCCTGAATTTGTTTTCCTTTGCGATAAAACATAGGAACGCCACTCGCTGCATTAGGCAAGTCCCACGAAATAATTCCTGGCGGTTCCATCTCTAACTCTGCCACAAAAGGACCAGAAAATTTGAGCGCTCCAGGATCGGCAAAAGAAATTACCTTATCGCCAGTACTATTGACAGTAACATCTACTCCTACCTCCTGGATTCCAATAACGCCAGCTAAAGCGCCTTCATTTACAATATCACCCGTAAGATTTCCTTCGGGAAAAGTAATTTCAGCTTCAGGAGCTTTGATTTCTCCTGTAAGGGTTGCTTTCATTTTCATTTCGCCTGAATTACCTGCATTTGAAGGCCAGAAAGCGGCTTCTAGTAACCTGGCTTCTAATATCTTTTGTGTGCCTTCTTCAAAGCGAATGTAGTCTAAATATTCCGAGTTTGTAACGGGACTGTAACTGGGAAATACATTCTGAGGCGTTTTTACAACTTCAACATCGGGTTCAACTTTCGCATCAATAATACTTGCATAATATTCAACCCACTGACCTGTCATGCCGCTCTCATAATCATGAAAATAATTCGCTTCGGGAAAAGAAATTACCGCTCTAAGCAATTCTATTTTAGGTTTTCTAAATTTCTTTTGAATTTCTTTGGGTGTAAATTGCATGGCGATCATCATCAAGAAGTTTGGATCTTCTAAAGGATCGTTGTAAAAATTCATCTTGAAACTAATGACCTTCCACTCTTCATCTTTCTGATCTACTGTCTCAAATGGCAGATCTAAATATTTCTGTAACACAAACAGGCCGCTTTTTCCCGTTAAGTTTAATGGATCTTTACGGCCTATTATTGTACTATTACTAGATCTACTGGCTCTTCTTTTCTTCGGTCCATCTACAGAATCAAATGGCTTTAGTCCAGTCAATTTTCCTTCATGATATGCACGCTTTCCTGCTGCCACACGGTTGGGATTTTTAGTCTTCTTCGTCTTCTTTTCTGTCAACAGTAATGTCGGAAATTACAAGTGGAAACTTAGCAAGAGAAGTTTCGATAGCAGCTCCAGAAAGCATTTTTTTTACAGGATTGTACAACATTGTAAACTGAGTTTCCTTGCCGGGCAAGGCTTCACATTCATAAATGCCAAAGAAAAGTTTTGGCGTTGCGTTACAATCTTCTATAGGTGAAATCATGAATTCTACCATTTGCTCTATTTTCTTGCCAGGATCGTCTAAACAATCCCAAGTTACAGTTTGTAAATTAATTGTCCATTTTGCTTGTAAAATGTCAGCCTTGGAGCCAAAACCTAGCCAGTTTATCCATCCGTCGAGAGTATCTTTACCTTCAGACTTTGTAGATTGGGTTGCTTTCGACATCACTGTTTTCGTCTTCTTCTTTAGTGAGATCTAGAAAGAAAAATATACCATAAATAGGCTGATAGTAGGTATGTTATAAAAAGTCCCGTAACTTACCGATCAAATCAACTTGAATCTTGGCGTTTCTGGTAGTTTTCAGCTTGTCCGTTTGCGTAAATGCTGCAGCAAAATTTCGCTTCTCCAAGTTTAGACGCTTTGGCCGTTGTCGGGTAGCTCTTTTGAGCGCCACTTTAGCTTTGGCAGCAGCGTTGTCAATCAACGACTTGTCAGGAGTCTTCCGGACGAAATAAGTGATTCTTTCATCGCCTTCTCTAAGTGTCGGATTTAGAGTGGCAGTTTTAATTCCGCGCCCTGGGGAGCTAGACTGACCGTCGTTTAGGATCTCGAAAAGTTCACGATAATCCATATCTCTGGAATAGAGATATTCGGGCCTTTTTTCAATGCTGGAATCGTTTTCTAAGGCCATTTTAGTACTAAGAATAGTAATATTCTTAGCGTCCTCCTCCAAGGCCGGCCATAATACACGAAGGAAACCATCGACGTTATACTTCTCGTCATCAGACGGATAAAACACTTCGACCTCTTGAAAACGATATCGCAGATTAGTTTTCTGCCACACGATAGATATGACACGCAGTTTGACAAGGTCACCAGCTTTTTTTCCAGCATCGGGATAACACGTGAACATCCAATTATAACTACGTGGGAGAGGTGAAACATGCGGCTCATAATACTCGAAGCTTTTAACGAAAGCGCTCTCGCTCAAATAGCCTTTCGATTCAATAAAGGCTCTGTAACTCCCTTCTCGTTCTATCCACTTCGATTTGATGCCAAAAGCGACTAACTGTTTAAACTCGTCGCTTGTTTTCGATAAGAAATTGATGAGTTGCTGTATACGTGAAGCCATGTTTGCAAATGAATAAAAGCCACACGGGTCTGAATATAACAAACTTTATTAACAAGAATAACTGGTTCTAAAAACTTGTTTGACCGCGTCTAAAAACCGGTTTGACTGGTTATGCTAATTGAAAACCGGTTATGCAAATTGAAAACCGGTTATGCAAATTGAAAACCGGTTATGCAAATTGAAAACCGGTTATGCAAATTGAAAAACTTATATCACAGCGTATTTAATCTCTGCGTGTTCTGCCTTTCTATCAGTTCGTTGATTTCCTCCTCGAGTAAATCTACGTAATGAACCCTGTAGACAAACTGCACTTTTCCCAAGGGTTTTTGACCGTAAGCTGAAGCTCCCTGCATTTCTCCTACCATTAACGTGTTTAAAACTAAACTTAAATTTTCTAACAGCAAGCCATGTCCCGCACCGTCAGTAAATTTAAATTCCTGAATTTGTTTTCCTTTGCGATAAAACATAGGAACGCCACTCGCTGCATTAGGCAAGTCCCACGAAATAATTCCTGGCGGTTCCATCTCTAACTCTGCCACAAAAGGACCAGAAAATTTGAGCGCTCCAGGATCGGCAAAAGAAATTACCTTATCGCCAGTACTATTGACAGTAACATCTACTCCTACCTCCTGGATTCCAATAACGCCAGCTAAAGCGCCTTCATTTACAATATCACCCGTAAGATTTCCTTCGGGAAAAGTAATTTCAGCTTCAGGAGCTTTGATTTCTCCTGTAAGGGTTGCTTTCATTTTCATTTCGCCTGAATTACCTGCATTTGAAGGCCAGAAAGCGGCTTCTAGTAACCTGGCTTCTAATATCTTTTGTGTGCCTTCTTCAAAGCGAATGTAGTCTAAAAATATTCCGAGTTTGTAACGGGACTGTAACTGGGAAATACATTCTGAGGCGTTTTTACAACTTCAACATCGGGTTCAACTTTCGCATCAATAATACTTGCATAATATTCAACCCACTGACCTGTCATGCCGCTCTCATAATCATGAAAATAATTCGCTTCGGGAAAAGAAATTACCGCTCTAAGCAATTCTATTTTAGGTTTTCTAAATTTCTTTTGAATTTCTTTGGGTGTAAATTGCATGGCGATCATCATCAAGAAGTTTGGATCTTCTAAAGGATCGTTGTAAAAATTCATCTTGAAACTAATGACCTTCCACTCTTCATCTTTCTGATCTACTGTCTCAAATGGCAGATCTAAATATTTCTGTAACACAAACAGGCCGCTTTTTCCCGTTAAGTTTAATGGATCTTTACGGCCTATTATTGTACTATTACTAGATCTACTGGCTCTTCTTTTCTTCGGTCCATCTACAGAATCAAATGGCTTTAGTCCAGTCAATTTTCCTTCATGATATGCACGCTTTCCTGCTGCCACACGGTTGGGATTTTTAGTCTTCTTCGTCTTCTTTTCTGTCAACAGTAATTTCGGAAATTACAAGTGGAAACTTAGCAAGAGAAGTTTCGATAGCAGCTCCAGAAAGCATTTTTTTTACAGGATTGTACAACATTGTAAACTGAGTTTCCTTGCCGGGCAAGGCTTCACATTCATAAATGCCAAAGAAAAGTTTTGGCGTTGCGTTACAATCTTCTATAGGTGAAATCATGAATTCTACCATTTGCTCTATTTTCTTGCCAGGATCGTCTAAACAATCCCAAGTTACAGTTTGTAAATTAATTGTCCATTTTGCTTGTAAAATGTCAGCCTTGGAGCCAAAACCTAGCCAGTTTATCCATCCGTCGAGAGTATCTTTACCTTCAGACTTTGTAGATTGGGTTGCTTTCGACATCACTGTTTTCGTCTTCTTCTTTAGTGAGATCTAGAAAGAAAAATATACCATAAATAGGCTGATAGTAGGTATGTTATAAAAAGTCCCGTAACTTACCGATCAAATCAACTTGAATCTTGGCGTTTCTGGTAGTTTTCAGCTTGTCCGTTTGCGTAAATGCTGCAGCAAAATTTCGCTTCTCCAAGTTTAGACGCTTTGGCCGTTGTCGGGTAGCTCTTTTGAGCGCCACTTTAGCTTTGGCAGCAGCGTTGTCAATCAACGACTTGTCAGGAGTCTTCCGGACGAAATAAGTGATTCTTTCATCGCCTTCTCTAAGTGTCGGATTTAGAGTGGCAGTTTTAATTCCGCGCCCTGGGGAGCTAGACTGACCGTCGTTTAGGATCTCGAAAAGTTCACGATAATCCATATCTCTGGAATAGAGATATTCGGGCCTTTTTTCAATGCTGGAATCGTTTTCTAAGGCCATTTTAGTACTAAGAATAGTAATATTCTTAGCGTCCTCCTCCAAGGCCGGCCATAATACACGAAGGAAACCATCGACGTTATACTTCTCGTCATCAGACGGATAAAACACTTCGACCTCTTGAAAACGATATCGCAGATTAGTTTTCTGCCACACGATAGATATGACACGCAGTTTGACAAGGTCACCAGCTTTTTTTCCAGCATCGGGATAACACGTGAACATCCAATTATAACTACGTGGGAGAGGTGAAACGTGCGGCTCATAATACTCGAAGCTTTTAACGAAAGCGCTCTCGCTCAAATAGCCTTTCGATTCAATAAAGGCTCTGTAACTCCCTTCTCGTTCTATCCACTTCGATTTGATGCCAAAAGCGACTAACTGTTTAAACTCGTCGCTTGTTTTCGATAAGAAATTGATGAGTTGCTGTATACGTGAAGCCATGTTTGCAAATGAATAAAAGCCACACGGGTCTGAATATAACAAACTTTATTAACAAGAATAACTGGTTCTAAAAACTTGTTTGACCGCGTCTAAAAACCGGTTTGACTGGTTATGCTAATTGAAAACCGGTTATGCAAATTGAAAACCGGTTATGCAAATTGAAAACCGGTTATGCAAATTGAAAACCGGTTATGCAAATTGAAAAACTTATATCACAGCGTATTTAATCTCTGCGTGTTCTGCCTTTCTATCAGTTCGTTGATTTCCTCCTCGAGTAAATCTACGTAATGAACCCTGTAGACAAACTGCACTTTTCCCAAGGGTTTTTGACCGTAAGCTGAAGCTCCCTGCATTTCTCCTACCATTAACGTGTTTAAAACTAAACTTAAATTTTCTAACAGCAAGCCATGTCCCGCACCGTCAGTAAATTTAAATTCCTGAATTTGTTTTCCTTTGCAATAAAACATAGGAACGCCACTCGCTGCATTAGGCAAGTCCCACGAAATAATTCCTGGCGGTTCCATCTCTAACTCTGCCACAAAAGGACCAGAAAATTTGAGCGCTCCAGGATCGGCAAAAGAAATTACCTTATCGCCAGTACTATTGACAGTAACATCTACTCCTACCTCCTGGATTCCAATAACGCCAGCTAAAGCGCCTTCATTTACAATATCACCCGTAAGATTTCCTTCGGGAAAAGTAATTTCAGCTTCAGGAGCTTTGATTTCTCCTGTAAGGGTTGCTTTCATTTTCATTTCGCCTGAATTACCTGCATTTGAAGGCCAGAAAGCGGCTTCTAGTAACCTGGCTTCTAATATCTTTTGTGTGCCTTCTTCAAAGCGAATGTAGTCTAAATATTCCGAGTTTGTAACGGGACTGTAACTGGGAAATACATTCTGAGGCGTTTTTACAACTTCAACATCGGGTTCAACTTTCGCATCAATAATACTTGCATAATATTCAACCCACTGACCTGTCATGCCGCTCTCATAATCATGAAAATAATTCGCTTCGGGAAAAGAAATTACCGCTCTAAGCAATTCTATTTTAGGTTTTCTAAATTTCTTTTGAATTTCTTTGGGTGTAAATTGCATGGCGATCATCATCAAGAAGTTTGGATCTTCTAAAGGATCGTTGTAAAAATTCATCTTGAAACTAATGACCTTCCACTCTTCATCTTTCTGATCTACTGTCTCAAATGGCAGATCTAAATATTTCTGTAACACAAACAGGCCGCTTTTTCCCGTTAAGTTTAATGGATCTTTACGGCCTATTATTGTACTATTACTAGATCTACTGGCTCTTCTTTTCTTCGGTCCATCTACAGAATCAAATGGCTTTAGTCCAGTCAATTTTCCTTCATGATATGCACGCTTTCCTGCTGCCACACGGTTGGGATTTTTAGTCTTCTTCGTCTTCTTTTCTGTCAACAGTAATGTCGGAAATTACAAGTGGAAACTTAGCAAGAGAAGTTTCGATAGCAGCTCCAGAAAGCATTTTTTTTACAGGATTGTACAACATTGTAAACTGAGTTTCCTTGCCGGGCAAGGCTTCACATTCATAAATGCCAAAGAAAAGTTTTGGCGTTGCGTTACAATCTTCTATAGGTGAAATCATGAATTCTACCATTTGCTCTATTTTCTTGCCAGGATCGTCTAAACAATCCCAAGTTACAGTTTGTAAATTAATTGTCCATTTTGCTTGTAAAATGTCAGCCTTGGAGCCAAAACCTAGCCAGTTTATCCATCCGTCGAGAGTATCTTTACCTTCAGACTTTGTAGATTGGGTTGCTTTCGACATCACTGTTTTCGTCTTCTTCTTTAGTGAGATCTAGAAAGAAAAATATACCATAAATAGGCTGATAGTAGGTATGTTATAAAAAGTCCCGTAACTTACCGATCAAATCAACTTGAATCTTGGCGTTTCTGGTAGTTTTCAGCTTGTCCGTTTGCGTAAATGCTGCAGCAAAATTTCGCTTCTCCAAGTTTAGACGCTTTGGCCGTTGTCGGGTAGCTCTTTTGAGCGCCACTTTAGCTTTGGCAGCAGCGTTGTCAATCAACGACTTGTCAGGAGTCTTCCGGACGAAATAAGTGATTCTTTCATCGCCTTCTCTAAGTGTCGGATTTAGAGTGGCAGTTTTAATTCCGCGCCCTGGGGAGCTAGACTGACCGTCGTTTAGGATCTCGAAAAGTTCACGATAATCCATATCTCTGGAATAGAGATATTCGGGCCTTTTTTCAATGCTGGAATCGTTTTCTAAGGCCATTTTAGTACTAAGAATAGTAATATTCTTAGCGTCCTCCTCCAAGGCCGGCCATAATACACGAAGGAAACCATCGACGTTATACTTCTCGTCATCAGACGGATAAAACACTTCGACCTCTTGAAAACGATATCGCAGATTAGTTTTCTGCCACACGATAGATATGACACGCAGTTTGACAAGGTCACCAGCTTTTTTTCCAGCATCGGGATAACACGTGAACATCCAATTATAACTACGTGGGAGAGGTGAAACATGCGGCTCATAATACTCGAAGCTTTTAACGAAAGCGCTCTCGCTCAAATAGCCTTTCGATTCAATAAAGGCTCTGTAACTCCCTTCTCGTTCTATCCACTTCGATTTGATGCCAAAAGCGACTAACTGTTTAAACTCGTCGCTTGTTTTCGATAAGAAATTGATGAGTTGCTGTATACGTGAAGCCATGTTTGCAAATGAATAAAAGCCACACGGGTCTGAATATAACAAACTTTATTAACAAGAATAACTGGTTCTAAAAACTTGTTTGACCGCGTCTAAAAACCGGTTTGACTGGTTATGCTAATTGAAAACCGGTTATGCAAATTGAAAACCGGTTATGCAAATTGAAAACCGGTTATGCAAATTGAAAACCGGTTATGCAAATTGAAAAACTTATATCACAGCGTATTTAATCTCTGCGTGTTCTGCCTTTCTATCAGTTCGTTGATTTCCTCCTCGAGTAAATCTACGTAATGAACCCTGTAGACAAACTGCACTTTTCCCAAGGGTTTTTGACCGTAAGCTGAAGCTCCCTGCATTTCTCCTACCATTAACGTGTTTAAAACTAAACTTAAATTTTCTAACAGCAAGCCATGTCCCGCACCGTCAGTAAATTTAAATTCCTGAATTTGTTTTCCTTTGCGATAAAACATAGGAACGCCACTCGCTGCATTAGGCAAGTCCCACGAAATAATTCCTGGCGGTTCCATCTCTAACTCTGCCACAAAAGGACCAGAAAATTTGAGCGCTCCAGGATCGGCAAAAGAAATTACCTTATCGCCAGTACTATTGACAGTAACATCTACTCCTACCTCCTGGATTCCAATAACGCCAGCTAAAGCGCCTTCATTTACAATATCACCCGTAAGATTTCCTTCGGGAAAAGTAATTTCAGCTTCAGGAGCTTTGATTTCTCCTGTAAGGGTTGCTTTCATTTTCATTTCGCCTGAATTACCTGCATTTGAAGGCCAGAAAGCGGCTTCTAGTAACCTGGCTTCTAATATCTTTTGTGTGCCTTCTTCAAAGCGAATGTAGTCTAAAAATATTCCGAGTTTGTAACGGGACTGTAACTGGGAAATACATTCTGAGGCGTTTTTACAACTTCAACATCGGGTTCAACTTTCGCATTAATAATACTTGCATAATATTCAACCCACTGACCTGTCATGCCGCTCTCATAATCATGAAAATAATTCGCTTCGGGAAAAGAAATTACCGCTCTAAGCAAT
The DNA here is from genome assembly GCA_949710005.1 of Ricordea florida. Taxonomy (NCBI): domain Eukaryota; kingdom Metazoa; phylum Cnidaria; class Anthozoa; order Corallimorpharia; family Ricordeidae; genus Ricordea; species Ricordea florida. Next base: position 18,999,903 of record OX453279.1, read on the forward strand.
TCTATTTTAGGTTTTCTAAATTTCTTTTGAATTTCTTTGGGTGTAAATTGCATGGCGATCATCATCAAGAAGTTTGGATCTTCTAAAGGATCGTTGTAAAAATTCATCTTGAAACTAATGACCTTCCACTCTTCATCTTTCTGATCTACTGTCTCAAATGGCAGATCTAAATATTTCTGTAACACAAACAGGCCGCTTTTTCCCGTTAAGTTTAATGGATCTTTACGGCCTATTATTGTACTATTACTAGATCTACTGGCTCTTCTTTTCTTCGGTCCATCTACAGAATCAAATGGCTTTAGTCCAGTCAATTTTCCTTCATGATATGCACGCTTTCCTGCTGCCACACGGTTGGGATTTTTAGTCTTCTTCGTCTTCTTTTCTGTCAACAGTAATTTCGGAAATTACAAGTGGAAACTTAGCAAGAGAAGTTTCGATAGCAGCTCCAGAAAGCATTTTTTTTACAGGATTGTACAACATTGTAAACTGAGTTTCCTTGCCGGGCAAGGCTTCACATTCATAAATGCCAAAGAAAAGTTTTGGCGTTGCGTTACAATCTTCTATAGGTGAAATCATGAATTCTACCATTTGCTCTATTTTCTTGCCAGGATCGTCTAAACAATCCCAAGTTACAGTTTGTAAATTAATTGTCCATTTTGCTTGTAAAATGTCAGCCTTGGAGCCAAAACCTAGCCAGTTTATCCATCCGTCGAGAGTATCTTTACCTTCAGACTTTGTAGATTGGGTTGCTTTCGACATCACTGTTTTCGTCTTCTTCTTTAGTGAGATCTAGAAAGAAAAATATACCATAAATAGGCTGATAGTAGGTATGTTATAAAAAGTCCCGTAACTTACCGATCAAATCAACTTGAATCTTGGCGTTTCTGGTAGTTTTCAGCTTGTCCGTTTGCGTAAATGCTGCAGCAAAATTTCGCTTCTCCAAGTTTAGACGCTTTGGCCGTTGTCGGGTAGCTCTTTTGAGCGCCACTTTAGCTTTGGCAGCAGCGTTGTCAATCAACGACTTGTCAGGAGTCTTCCGGACGAAATAAGTGATTCTTTCATCGCCTTCTCTAAGTGTCGGATTTAGAGTGGCAGTTTTAATTCCGCGCCCTGGGGAGCTAGACTGACCGTCGTTTAGGATCTCGAAAAGTTCACGATAATCCATATCTCTGGAATAGAGATATTCGGGCCTTTTTTCAATGCTGGAATCGTTTTCTAAGGCCATTTTAGTACTAAGAATAGTAATATTCTTAGCGTCCTCCTCCAAGGCCGGCCATAATACACGAAGGAAACCATCGACGTTATACTTCTCGTCATCAGACGGATAAAACACTTCGACCTCTTGAAAACGATATCGCAGATTAGTTTTCTGCCACACGATAGATATGACACGCAGTTTGACAAGGTCACCAGCTTTTTTTCCAGCATCGGGATAACACGTGAACATCCAATTATAACTACGTGGGAGAGGTGAAACGTGCGGCTCATAATACTCGAAGCTTTTAACGAAAGCGCTCTCGCTCAAATAGCCTTTCGATTCAATAAAGGCTCTGTAACTCCCTTCTCGTTCTATCCACTTCGATTTGATGCCAAAAGCGACTAACTGTTTAAACTCGTCGCTTGTTTTCGATAAGAAATTGATGAGTTGCTGTATACGTGAAGCCATGTTTGCAAATGAATAAAAGCCACACGGGTCTGAATATAACAAACTTTATTAACAAGAATAACTGGTTCTAAAAACTTGTTTGACCGCGTCTAAAAACCGGTTTGACTGGTTATGCTAATTGAAAACCGGTTATGCAAATTGAAAACCGGTTATGCAAATTGAAAACCGGTTATGCAAATTGAAAACCGGTTATGCAAATTGAAAACCGGTTATGCAAATTGAAAACCGGTTATGCAAATTGAAAAACTTATATCACAGCGTATTTAATCTCTGCGTGTTCTGCCTTTCTATCAGTTCGTTTATTTCCTCCTCGAGTAAATCTACGTAATGAACCCTGTAGACAAACTGCACTTTTCCCAAGGGTTTTTGACCGTAAGCTGAAGCTCCCTGCATTTCTCCTACCATTAACGTGTTTAAAACTAAACTTAAATTTTCTAACAGCAAGCCATGTCCCGCACCGTCAGTAAATTTAAATTCCTGAATTTGTTTTCCTTTGCGATAAAACATAGGAACGCCACTCGCTGCATTAGGCAAGTCCCACGAAATAATTCCTGGCGGTTCCATCTCTAACTCTGCCACAAAAGGACCAGAAAATTTGAGCGCTCCAGGATCGGCAAAAGAAATTACCTTATCGCCAGTACTATTGACAGTAACATCTACTCCTACCTCCTGGATTCCAATAACGCCAGCTAAAGCGCCTTCATTTACAATATCACCCGTAAGATTTCCTTCGGGAAAAGTAATTTCAGCTTCAGGAGCTTTGATTTCTCCTGTAAGGGTTGCTTTCATTTTCATTTCGCCTGAATTACCTGCATTTGAAGGCCAGAAAGCGGCTTCTAGTAACCTGGCTTCTAATATCTTTTGTGTGCCTTCTTCAAAGCGAATGTAGTCTAAATATTCCGAGTTTGTAACGGGACTGTAACTGGGAAATACATTCTGAGGCGTTTTTACAACTTCAACATCGGGTTCAACTTTCGCATCAATAATACTTGCATAATATTCAACCCACTGACCTGTCATGCCGCTCTCATAATCATGAAAATAATTCGCTTCGGGAAAAGAAATTACCGCTCTAAGCAATTCTATTTTAGGTTTTCTAAATTTCTTTTGAATTTCTTTGGGTGTAAATTGCATGGCGATCATCATCAAGAAGTTTGGATCTTCTAAAGGATCGTTGTAAAAATTCATCTTGAAACTAATGACCTTCCACTCTTCATCTTTCTGATCTACTGTCTCAAATGGCAGATCTAAATATTTCTGTAACACAAACAGGCCGCTTTTTCCCGTTAAGTTTAATGGATCTTTACGGCCTATTATTGTACTATTACTAGATCTACTGGCTCTTCTTTTCTTCGGTCCATCTACAGAATCAAATGGCTTTAGTCCAGTCAATTTTCCTTCATGATATGCACGCTTTCCTGCTGCCACACGGTTGGGATTTTTAGTCTTCTTCGTCTTCTTTTCTGTCAACAGTAATTTCGGAAATTACAAGTGGAAACTTAGCAAGAGAAGTTTCGATAGCAGCTCCAGAAAGCATTTTTTTTACAGGATTGTACAACATTGTAAACTGAGTTTCCTTGCCGGGCAAGGCTTCACATTCATAAATGCCAAAGAAAAGTTTTGGCGTTGCGTTACAATCTTCTATAGGTGAAATCATGAATTCTACCATTTGCTCTATTTTCTTGCCAGGATCGTCTAAACAATCCCAAGTTACAGTTTGTAAATTAATTGTCCATTTTGCTTGTAAAATGTCAGCCTTGGAGCCAAAACCTAGCCAGTTTATCCATCCGTCGAGAGTATCTTTACCTTCAGACTTTGTAGATTGGGTTGCTTTCGACATCACTGTTTTCGTCTTCTTCTTTAGTGAGATCTAGAAAGAAAAATATACCATAAATAGGCTGATAGTAGGTATGTTATAAAAAGTCCCGTAACTTACCGATCAAATCAACTTGAATCTTGGCGTTTCTGGTAGTTTTCAGCTTGTCCGTTTGCGTAAATGCTGCAGCAAAATTTCGCTTCTCCAAGTTTAGACGCTTTGGCCGTTGTCGGGTAGCTCTTTTGAGCGCCACTTTAGCTTTGGCAGCAGCGTTGTCAATCAACGACTTGTCAGGAGTCTTCCGGACGAAATAAGTGATTCTTTCATCGCCTTCTCTAAGTGTCGGATTTAGAGTGGCAGTTTTAATTCCGCGCCCTGGGGAGCTAGACTGACCGTCGTTTAGGATCTCGAAAAGTTCACGATAATCCATATCTCTGGAATAGAGATATTCGGGCCTTTTTTCAATGCTGGAATCGTTTTCTAAGGCCATTTTAGTACTAAGAATAGTAATATTCTTAGCGTCCTCCTCCAAGGCCGGCCATAATACACGAAGGAAACCATCGACGTTATACTTCTCGTCATCAGACGGATAAAACACTTCGACCTCTTGAAAACGATATCGCAGATTAGTTTTCTGCCACACGATAGATATGACACGCAGTTTGACAAGGTCACCAGCTTTTTTTCCAGCATCGGGATAACACGTGAACATCCAATTATAACTACGTGGGAGAGGTGAAACATGCGGCTCATAATACTCGAAGCTTTTAACGAAAGCGCTCTCGCTCAAATAGCCTTTCGATTCAATAAAGGCTCTGTAACTCCCTTCTCGTTCTATCCACTTCGATTTGATGCCAAAAGCGACTAACTGTTTAAACTCGTCGCTTGTTTTCGATAAGAAATTGATGAGTTGCTGTATACGTGAAGCCATGTTTGCAAATGAATAAAAGCCACACGGGTCTGAATATAACAAACTTTATTAACAAGAATAACTGGTTCTAAAAACTTGTTTGACCGCGTCTAAAAACCGGTTTGACTGGTTATGCTAATTGAAAACCGGTTATGCAAATTGAAAACCGGTTATGCAAATTGAAAACCGGTTATGCAAATTGAAAACCGGTTATGCAAATTGAAAAACTTATATCACAGCGTATTTAATCTCTGCGTGTTCTGCCTTTCTATCAGTTCGTTGATTTCCTCCTCGAGTAAATCTACGTAATGAACCCTGTAGACAAACTGCACTTTTCCCAAGGGTTTTTGACCGTAAGCTGAAGCTCCCTGCATTTCTCCTACCATTAACGTGTTTAAAACTAAACTTAAATTTTCTAACAGCAAGCCATGTCCCGCACCGTCAGTAAATTTAAATTCCTGAATTTGTTTTCCTTTGCGATAAAACATAGGAACGCCACTCGCTGCATTAGGCAAGTCCCACGAAATAATTCCTGGCGGTTCCATCTCTAACTCTGCCACAAAAGGACCAGAAAATTTGAGCGCTCCAGGATCGGCAAAAGAAATTACCTTATCGCCAGTACTATTGACAGTAACATCTACTCCTACCTCCTGGATTCCAATAACGCCAGCTAAAGCGCCTTCATTTACAATATCACCCGTAAGATTTCCTTCGGGAAAAGTAATTTCAGCTTCAGGAGCTTTGATTTCTCCTGTAAGGGTTGCTTTCATTTTCATTTCGCCTGAATTACCTGCATTTGAAGGCCAGAAAGCGGCTTCTAGTAACCTGGCTTCTAATATCTTTTGTGTGCCTTCTTCAAAGCGAATGTAGTCTAAAAATATTCCGAGTTTGTAACGGGACTGTAACTGGGAAATACATTCTGAGGCGTTTTTACAACTTCAACATCGGGTTCAACTTTCGCATCAATAATACTTGCATAATATTCAACCCACTGACCTGTCATGCCGCTCTCATAATCATGAAAATAATTCGCTTCGGGAAAAGAAATTACCGCTCTAAGCAATTCTATTTTAGGTTTTCTAAATTTCTTTTGAATTTCTTTGGGTGTAAATTGCATGGCGATCATCATCAAGAAGTTTGGATCTTCTAAAGGATCGTTGTAAAAATTCATCTTGAAACTAATGACCTTCCACTCTTCATCTTTCTGATCTACTGTCTCAAATGGCAGATCTAAATATTTCTGTAACACAAACAGGCCGCTTTTTCCCGTTAAGTTTAATGGATCTTTACGGCCTATTATTGTACTATTACTAGATCTACTGGCTCTTCTTTTCTTCGGTCCATCTACAGAATCAAATGGCTTTAGTCCAGTCAATTTTCCTTCATGATATGCACGCTTTCCTGCTGCCACACGGTTGGGATTTTTAGTCTTCTTCGTCTTCTTTTCTGTCAACAGTAATTTCGGAAATTACAAGTGGAAACTTAGCAAGAGAAGTTTCGATAGCAGCTCCAGAAAGCATTTTTTTTACAGGATTGTACAACATTGTAAACTGAGTTTCCTTGCCGGGCAAGGCTTCACATTCATAAATGCCAAAGAAAAGTTTTGGCGTTGCGTTACAATCTTCTATAGGTGAAATCATGAATTCTACCATTTGCTCTATTTTCTTGCCAGGATCGTCTAAACAATCCCAAGTTACAGTTTGTAAATTAATTGTCCATTTTGCTTGTAAAATGTCAGCCTTGGAGCCAAAACCTAGCCAGTTTATCCATCCGTCGAGAGTATCTTTACCTTCAGACTTTGTAGATTGGGTTGCTTTCGACATCACTGTTTTCGTCTTCTTCTTTAGTGAGATCTAGAAAGAAAAATATACCATAAATAGGCTGATAGTAGGTATGTTATAAAAAGTCCCGTAACTTACCGATCAAATCAACTTGAATCTTGGCGTTTCTGGTAGTTTTCAGCTTGTCCGTTTGCGTAAATGCTGCAGCAAAATTTCGCTTCTCCAAGTTTAGACGCTTTGGCCGTTGTCGGGTAGCTCTTTTGAGCGCCACTTTAGCTTTGGCAGCAGCGTTGTCAATCAACGACTTGTCAGGAGTCTTCCGGACGAAATAAGTGATTCTTTCATCGCCTTCTCTAAGTGTCGGATTTAGAGTGGCAGTTTTAATTCCGCGCCCTGGGGAGCTAGACTGACCGTCGTTTAGGATCTCGAAAAGTTCACGATAATCCATATCTCTGGAATAGAGATATTCGGGCCTTTTTTCAATGCTGGAATCGTTTTCTAAGGCCATTTTAGTACTAAGAATAGTAATATTCTTAGCGTCCTCCTCCAAGGCCGGCCATAATACACGAAGGAAACCATCGACGTTATACTTCTCGTCATCAGACGGATAAAACACTTCGACCTCTTGAAAACGATATCGCAGATTAGTTTTCTGCCACACGATAGATATGACACGCAGTTTGACAAGGTCACCAGCTTTTTTTCCAGCATCGGGATAACACGTGAACATCCAATTATAACTACGTGGGAGAGGTGAAACGTGCGGCTCATAATACTCGAAGCTTTTAACGAAAGCGCTCTCGCTTAAATAGCCTTTCGATTCAATAAAGGCTCTGTAACTCCCTTCTCGTTCTATCCACTTCGATTTGATGCCAAAAGCGACTAACTGTTTAAACTCGTCGCTTGTTTTCGATAAGAAATTGATGAGTTGCTGTATACGTGAAGCCATGTTTGCAAATGAATAAAAGCCACACGGGTCTGAATATAACAAACTTTATTAACAAGAATAACTGGTTCTAAAAACTTGTTTGACCGCGTCTAAAAACCGGTTTGACTGGTTATGCTAATTGAAAACCGGTTATGCAAATTGAAAACCGGTTATGCAAATTGAAAACCGGTTATGCAAATTGAAAACCGGTTATGCAAATTGAAAACCGGTTATGCAAATTGAAAAACTTATATCACAGCGTATTTAATCTCTGCGTGTTCTGCCTTTCTATCAGTTCGTTGATTTCCTCCTCGAGTAAATCTACGTAATGAACCCTGTAGACAAACTGCACTTTTCCCAAGGGTTTTTGACCGTAAGCTGAAGCTCCCTGCATTTCTCCTACCATTAACGTGTTTAAAACTAAACTTAAATTTTCTAACAGCAAGCCATGTCCCGCACCGTCAGTAAATTTAAATTCCTGAATTTGTTTTCCTTTGCGATAAAACATAGGAACGCCACTCGCTGCATTAGGCAAGTCCCACGAAATAATTCCTGGCGGTTCCATCTCTAACTCTGCCACAAAAGGACCAGAAAATTTGAGCGCTCCAGGATCGGCAAAAGAAATTACCTTATCGCCAGTACTATTGACAGTAACATCTACTCCTACCTCCTGGATTCCAATAACGCCAGCTAAAGCGCCTTCATTTACAATATCACCCGTAAGATTTCCTTCGGGAAAAGTAATTTCAGCTTCAGGAGCTTTGATTTCTCCTGTAAGGGTTGCTTTCATTTTCATTTCGCCTGAATTACCTGCATTTGAAGGCCAGAAAGCGGCTTCTAGTAACCTGGCTTCTAATATCTTTTGTGTGCCTTCTTCAAAGCGAATGTAGTCTAAAAATATTCCGAGTTTGTAACGGGACTGTAACTGGGAAATACATTCTGAGGCGTTTTTACAACTTCAACATCGGGTTCAACTTTCGCATCAATAATACTTGCATAATATTCAACCCACTGACCTGTCATGCCGCTCTCATAATCATGAAAATAATTCGCTTCGGGAAAAGAAATTACCGCTCTAAGCAATTCTATTTTAGGTTTTCTAAATTTCTTTTGAATTTCTTTGGGTGTAAATTGCATGGCGATCATCATCAAGAAGTTTGGATCTTCTAAAGGATCGTTGTAAAAATTCATCTTGAAACTAATGACCTTCCACTCTTCATCTTTCTGATCTACTGTCTCAAATGGCAGATCTAAATATTTCTGTAACACAAACAGGCCGCTTTTTCCCGTTAAGTTTAATGGATCTTTACGGCCTATTATTGTACTATTACTAGATCTACTGGCTCTTCTTTTCTTCGGTCCATCTACAGAATCAAATGGCTTTAGTCCAGTCAATTTTCCTTCATGATATGCACGCTTTCCTGCTGCCACACGGTTGGGATTTTTAGTCTTCTTCGTCTTCTTTTCTGTCAACAGTAATTTCGGAAATTACAAGTGGAAACTTAGCAAGAGAAGTTTCGATAGCAGCTCCAGAAAGCATTTTTTTTACAGGATTGTACAACATTGTAAACTGAGTTTCCTTGCCGGGCAAGGCTTCACATTCATAAATGCCAAAGAAAAGTTTTGGCGTTGCGTTACAATCTTCTATAGGTGAAATCATGAATTCTACCATTTGCTCTATTTTCTTGCCAGGATCGTCTAAACAATCCCAAGTTACAGTTTGTAAATTAATTGTCCATTTTGCTTGTAAAATGTCAGCCTTGGAGCCAAAACCTAGCCAGTTTATCCATCCGTCGAGAGTATCTTTACCTTCAGACTTTGTAGATTGGGTTGCTTTCGACATCACTGTTTTCGTCTTCTTCTTTAGTGAGATCTAGAAAGAAAAATATACCATAAATAGGCTGATAGTAGGTATGTTATAAAAAGTCCCGTAACTTACCGATCAAATCAACTTGAATCTTGGCGTTTCTGGTAGTTTTCAGCTTGTCCGTTTGCGTAAATGCTGCAGCAAAATTTCGCTTCTCCAAGTTTAGACGCTTTGGCCGTTGTCGGGTAGCTCTTTTGAGCGCCACTTTAGCTTTGGCAGCAGCGTTGTCAATCAACGACTTGTCAGGAGTCTTCCGGACGAAATAAGTGATTCTTTCATCGCCTTCTCTAAGTGTCGGATTTAGAGTGGCAGTTTTAATTCCGCGCCCTGGGGAGCTAGACTGACCGTCGTTTAGGATCTCGAAAAGTTCACGATAATCCATATCTCTGGAATAGAGATATTCGGGCCTTTTTTCAATGCTGGAATCGTTTTCTAAGGCCATTTTAGTACTAAGAATAGTAATATTCTTAGCGTCCTCCTCCAAGGCCGGCCATAATACACGAAGGAAACCATCGACGTTATACTTCTCGTCATCAGACGGATAAAACACTTCGACCTCTTGAAAACGATATCGCAGATTAGTTTTCTGCCACACGATAGATATGACACGCAGTTTGACAAGGTCACCAGCTTTTTTTCCAGCATCGGGATAACACGTGAACATCCAATTATAACTACGTGGGAGAGGTGAAACATGCGGCTCATAATACTCGAAGCTTTTAACGAAAGCGCTCTCGCTCAAATAGCCTTTCGATTCAATAAAGGCTCTGTAACTCCCTTCTCGTTCTATCCACTTCGATTTGATGCCAAAAGCGACTAACTGTTTAAACTCGTCGCTTGTTTTCGATAAGAAATTGATGAGTTGCTGTATACGTGAAGCCATGTTTGCAAATGAATAAAAGCCACACGGGTCTGAATATAACAAACTTTATTAACAAGAATAACTGGTTCTAAAAACTTGTTTGACCGCGTCTAAAAACCGGTTTGACTGGTTATGCTAATTGAAAACCGGTTATGCAAATTGAAAACCGGTTATGCAAATTGAAAACAGGTTATGCAAATTGAAAACCGGTTATGCAAATTGAAAAACTTATATCACAGCGTATTTAATCTCTGCGTGTTCTGCCTTTCTATCAGTTCGTTGATTTCCTCCTCGAGTAAATCTACGTAATGAACCCTGTAGACAAACTGCACTTTTCCCAAGGGTTTTTGACCGTAAGCTGAAGCTCCCTGCATTTCTCCTACCATTAACGTGTTTAAAACTAAACTTAAATTTTCTAACAGCAAGCCATGTCCCGCACCGTCAGTAAATTTAAATTCCTGAATTTGTTTTCCTTTGCGATAAAACATAGGAACGCCACTCGCTGCATTAGGCAAGTCCCACGAAATAATTCCTGGCGGTTCCATCTCTAACTCTGCCACAAAAGGACCAGAAAATTTGAGCGCTCCAGGATCGGCAAAAGAAATTACCTTATCGCCAGTACTATTGACAGTAACATCTACTCCTACCTCCTGGATTCCAATAACGCCAGCTAAAGCGCCTTCATTTACAATATCACCCGTAAGATTTCCTTCGGGAAAAGTAATTTCAGCTTCAGGAGCTTTGATTTCTCCTGTAAGGGTTGCTTTCATTTTCATTTCGCCTGAATTACCTGCATTTGAAGGCCAGAAAGCGGCTTCTAGTAACCTGGCTTCTAATATCTTTTGTGTGCCTTCTTCAAAGCGAATGTAGTCTAAAAATATTCCGAGTTTGTAACGGGACTGTAACTGGGAAATACATTCTGAGGCGTTTTTACAACTTCAACATCGGGTTCAACTTTCGCATCAATAATACTTGCATAATATTCAACCCACTGACCTGTCATGCCGCTCTCATAATCATGAAAATAATTCGCTTCGGGAAAAGAAATTACCGCTCTAAGCAATTCTATTTTAGGTTTTCTAAATTTCTTTTGAATTTCTTTGGGTGTAAATTGCATGGCGATCATCATCAAGAAGTTTGGATCTTCTAAAGGATCGTTGTAAAAATTCATCTTGAAACTAATGACCTTCCACTCTTCATCTTTCTGATCTACTGTCTCAAATGGCAGATCTAAATATTTCTGTAACACAAACAGGCCGCTTTTTCCCGTTAAGTTTAATGGATCTTTACGGCCTATTATTGTACTATTACTAGATCTACTGGCTCTTCTTTTCTTCGGTCCATCTACAGAATCAAATGGCTTTAGTCCAGTCAATTTTCCTTCATGATATGCACGCTTTCCTGCTGCCACACGGTTGGGATTTTTAGTCTTCTTCGTCTTCTTTTCTGTCAACAGTAATTTCGGAAATTACAAGTGGAAACTTAGCAAGAGAAGTTTCGATAGCAGCTCCAGAAAGCATTTTTTTTACAGGATTGTACAACATTGTAAACTGAGTTTCCTTGCCGGGCAAGGCTTCACATTCATAAATGCCAAAGAAAAGTTTTGGCGTTGCGTTACAATCTTCTATAGGTGAAATCATGAATTCTACCATTTGCTCTATTTTCTTGCCAGGATCGTCTAAACAATCCCAAGTTACAGTTTGTAAATTAATTGTCCATTTTGCTTGTAAAATGTCAGCCTTGGAGCCAAAACCTAGCCAGTTTATCCATCCGTCGAGAGTATCTTTACCTTCAGACTTTGTAGATTGGGTTGCTTTCGACATCACTGTTTTCGTCTTCTTCTTTAGTGAGATCTAGAAAGAAAAATATACCATAAATAGGCTGATAGTAGGTATGTTATAAAAAGTCCCGTAACTTACCGATCAAATCAACTTGAATCTTGGCGTTTCTGGTAGTTTTCAGCTTGTCCGTTTGCGTAAATGCTGCAGCAAAATTTCGCTTCTCCAAGTTTAGACGCTTTGGCCGTTGTCGGGTAGCTCTTTTGAGCGCCACTTTAGCTTTGGCAGCAGCGTTGTCAATCAACGACTTGTCAGGAGTCTTCCGGACGAAATAAGTGATTCTTTCATCGCCTTCTCTAAGTGTCGGATTTAGAGTGGCAGTTTTAATTCCGCGCCCTGGGGAGCTAGACTGACCGTCGTTTAGGATCTCGAAAAGTTCACGATAATCCATATCTCTGGAATAGAGATATTCGGGCCTTTTTTCAATGCTGGAATCGTTTTCTAAGGCCATTTTAGTACTAAGAATAGTAATATTCTTAGCGTCCTCCTCCAAGGCCGGCCATAATACACGAAGGAAACCATCGACGTTATACTTCTCGTCATCAGACGGATAAAACACTTCGACCTCTTGAAAACGATATCGCAGATTAGTTTTCTGCCACACGATAGATATGACACGCAGTTTGACAAGGTCACCAGCTTTTTTTCCAGCATCGGGATAACACGTGAACATCCAATTATAACTACGTGGGAGAGGTGAAACGTGCGGCTCATAATACTCGAAGCTTTTAACGAAAGCGCTCTCGCTCAAATAGCCTTTCGATTCAATAAAGGCTCTGTAACTCCCTTCTCGTTCTATCCACTTCGATTTGATGCCAAAAGCGACTAACTGTTTAAACTCGTCGCTTGTTTTCGATAAGAAATTGATGAGTTGCTGTATACGTGAAGCCATGTTTGCAAATGAATAAAAGCCACACGGGTCTGAATATAACAAACTTTATTAACAAGAATAACTGGTTCTAAAAACTTGTTTGACCGCGTCTAAAAACCGGTTTGACTGGTTATGCTAATTGAAAACCGGTTATGCAAATTGAAAACCGGTTATGCAAATTGAAAACCGGTTATGCAAATTGAAAACCGGTTATGCAAATTGAAAACCGGTTATGCAAATTGAAAACCGGTTATGCAAATTGAAAAACTTATATCACAGCGTATTTAATCTCTGCGTGTTCTGCCTTTCTATCAGTTCGTTGATTTCCTCCTCGAGTAAATCTACGTAATGAACCCTGTAGACAAACTGCACTTTTCCCAAGGGTTTTTGACCGTAAGCTGAAGCTCCCTGCATTTCTCCTACCATTAACGTGTTTAAAACTAAACTTAAATTTTCTAACAGCAAGCCATGTCCCGCACCGTCAGTAAATTTAAATTCCTGAATTTGTTTTCCTTTGCGATAAAACATAGGAACGCCACTCGCTGCATTAGGCAAGTCCCACGAAATAATTCCTGGCGGTTCCATCTCTAACTCTGCCACAAAAGGACCAGAAAATTTGAGCGCTCCAGGATCGGCAAAAGAAATTACCTTATCGCCAGTACTATTGACAGTAACATCTACTCCTACCTCCTGGATTCCAATAACGCCAGCTAAAGCGCCTTCATTTACAATATCACCCGTAAGATTTCCTTCGGGAAAAGTAATTTCAGCTTCAGGAGCTTTGATTTCTCCTGTAAGGGTTGCTTTCATTTTCATTTCGCCTGAATTACCTGCATTTGAAGGCCAGAAAGCGGCTTCTAGTAACCTGGCTTCTAATATCTTTTGTGTGCCTTCTTCAAAGCGAATGTAGTCTAAAAATATTCCGAGTTTGTAACGGGACTGTAACTGGGAAATACATTCTGAGGCGTTTTTACAACTTCAACATCGGGTTCAACTTTCGCATCAATAATACTTGCATAATATTCAACCCACTGACCTGTCATGCCGCTCTCATAATCATGAAAATAATTCGCTTCGGGAAAAGAAATTACCGCTCTAAGCAATTCTATTTTAGGTTTTCTAAATTTCTTTTGAATTTCTTTGGGTGTAAATTGCATGGCGATCATCATCAAGAAGTTTGGATCTTCTAAAGGATCGTTGTAAAAATTCATCTTGAAACTAATGACCTTCCACTCTTCATCTTTCTGATCTACTGTCTCAAATGGCAGATCTAAATATTTCTGTAACACAAACAGGCCGCTTTTTCCCGTTAAGTTTAATGGATCTTTACGGCCTATTATTGTACTATTACTAGATCTACTGGCTCTTCTTTTCTTCGGTCCATCTACAGAATCAAATGGCTTTAGTCCAGTCAATTTTCCTTCATGATATGCACGCTTTCCTGCTGCCACACGGTTGGGATTTTTAGTCTTCTTCGTCTTCTTTTCTGTCAACAGTAATTTCGGAAATTACAAGTGGAAACTTAGCAAGAGAAGTTTCGATAGCAGCTCCAGAAAGCATTTTTTTTACAGGATTGTACAACATTGTAAACTGAGTTTCCTTGCCGGGCAAGGCTTCACATTCATAAATGCCAAAGAAAAGTTTTGGCGTTGCGTTACAATCTTCTATAGGTGAAATCATGAATTCTACCATTTGCTCTATTTTCTTGCCAGGATCGTCTAAACAATCCCAAGTTACAGTTTGTAAATTAATTGTCCATTTTGCTTGTAAAATGTCAGCCTTGGAGCCAAAACCTAGCCAGTTTATCCATCCGTCGAGAGTATCTTTACCTTCAGACTTTGTAGATTGGGTTGCTTTCGACATCACTGTTTTCGTCTTCTTCTTTAGTGAGATCTAGAAAGAAAAATATACCATAAATAGGCTGATAGTAGGTATGTTATAACAAGTCCCGTAACTTACCGATCAAATCAACTTGAATCTTGGCGTTTCTGGTAGTTTTCAGCTTGTCCGTTTGCGTAAATGCTGCAGCAAAATTTCGCTTCTCCAAGTTTAGACGCTTTGGCCGTTGTCGGGTAGCTCTTTTGAGCGCCACTTTAGCTTTGGCAGCAGCGTTGTCAATCAACGACTTGTCAGGAGTCTTCCGGACGAAATAAGTGATTCTTTCATCGCCTTCTCTAAGTGTCGGATTTAGAGTGGCAGTTTTAATTCCGCGCCCTGGGGAGCTAGACTGACCGTCGTTTAGGATCTCGAAAAGTTCACGATAATCCATATCTCTGGAATAGAGATATTCGGGCCTTTTTTCAATGCTGGAATCGTTTTCTAAGGCCATTTTAGTACTAAGAATAGTAATATTCTTAGCGTCCTCCTCCAAGGCCGGCCATAATACACGAAGGAAACCATCGACGTTATACTTCTCGTCATCAGACGGATAAAACACTTCGACCTCTTGAAAACGATATCGCAGATTAGTTTTCTGCCACACGATAGATATGACACGCAGTTTGACAAGGTCACCAGCTTTTTTTCCAGCATCGGGATAACACGTGAACATCCAATTATAACTACGTGGGAGAGGTGAAACGTGCGGCTCATAATACTCGAAGCTTTTAACGAAAGCGCTCTCGCTCAAATAGCCTTTCGATTCAATAAAGGCTCTGTAACTCCCTTCTCGTTCTATCCACTTCGATTTGATGCCAAAAGCGACTAACTGTTTAAACTCGTCGCTTGTTTTCGATAAGAAATTGATGAGTTGCTGTATACGTGAAGCCATGTTTGCAAATGAATAAAAGCCACACGGGTCTGAATATAACAAACTTTATTAACAAGAATAACTGGTTCTAAAAACTTGTTTGACCGCGTCTAAAAACCGGTTTGACTGGTTATGCTAATTGAAAACCGGTTATGCAAATTGAAAACCGGTTATGCAAATTGAAAACCGGTTATGCAAATTGAAAACCGGTTATGCAAATTGAAAACCGGTTATGCAAATTGAAAAACTTATATCACAGCGTATTTAATCTCTGCGTGT
This sequence comes from Ricordea florida, assembly GCA_949710005.1. Classification (NCBI taxonomy): domain Eukaryota; kingdom Metazoa; phylum Cnidaria; class Anthozoa; order Corallimorpharia; family Ricordeidae; genus Ricordea; species Ricordea florida. Next base: position 19,015,470 of record OX453279.1, read on the forward strand.
TCTGCCTTTCTATCAGTTCGTTGATTTCCTCCTCGAGTAAATCTACGTAATGAACCCTGTAGACAAACTGCACTTTTCCCAAGGGTTTTTGACCGTAAGCTGAAGCTCCCTGCATTTCTCCTACCATTAACGTGTTTAAAACTAAACTTAAATTTTCTAACAGCAAGCCATGTCCCGCACCGTCAGTAAATTTAAATTCCTGAATTTGTTTTCCTTTGCGATAAAACATAGGAACGCCACTCGCTGCATTAGGCAAGTCCCACGAAATAATTCCTGGCGGTTCCATCTCTAACTCTGCCACAAAAGGACCAGAAAATTTGAGCGCTCCAGGATCGGCAAAAGAAATTACCTTATCGCCAGTACTATTGACAGTAACATCTACTCCTACCTCCTGGATTCCAATAACGCCAGCTAAAGCGCCTTCATTTACAATATCACCCGTAAGATTTCCTTCGGGAAAAGTAATTTCAGCTTCAGGAGCTTTGATTTCTCCTGTAAGGGTTGCTTTCATTTTCATTTCGCCTGAATTACCTGCATTTGAAGGCCAGAAAGCGGCTTCTAGTAACCTGGCTTCTAATATCTTTTGTGTGCCTTCTTCAAAGCGAATGTAGTCTAAAAATATTCCGAGTTTGTAACGGGACTGTAACTGGGAAATACATTCTGAGGCGTTTTTACAACTTCAACATCGGGTTCAACTTTCGCATCAATAATACTTGCATAATATTCAACCCACTGACCTGTCATGCCGCTCTCATAATCATGAAAATAATTCGCTTCGGGAAAAGAAATTACCGCTCTAAGCAATTCTATTTTAGGTTTTCTAAATTTCTTTTGAATTTCTTTGGGTGTAAATTGCATGGCGATCATCATCAAGAAGTTTGGATCTTCTAAAGGATCGTTGTAAAAATTCATCTTGAAACTAATGACCTTCCACTCTTCATCTTTCTGATCTACTGTCTCAAATGGCAGATCTAAATATTTCTGTAACACAAACAGGCCGCTTTTTCCCGTTAAGTTTAATGGATCTTTACGGCCTATTATTGTACTATTACTAGATCTACTGGCTCTTCTTTTCTTCGGTCCATCTACAGAATCAAATGGCCTTAGTCCAGTCAATTTTCCTTCATGATATGCACGCTTTCCTGCTGCCACACGGTTGGGATTTTTAGTCTTCTTCGTCTTCTTTTCTGTCAACAGTAATTTCGGAAATTACAAGTGGAAACTTAGCAAGAGAAGTTTCGATAGCAGCTCCAGAAAGCATTTTTTTTACAGGATTGTACAACATTGTAAACTGAGTTTCCTTGCCGGGCAAGGCTTCACATTCATAAATGCCAAAGAAAAGTTTTGGCGTTGCGTTACAATCTTCTATAGGTGAAATCATGAATTCTACCATTTGCTCTATTTTCTTGCCAGGATCGTCTAAACAATCCCAAGTTACAGTTTGTAAATTAATTGTCCATTTTGCTTGTAAAATGTCAGCCTTGGAGCCAAAACCTAGCCAGTTTATCCATCCGTCGAGAGTATCTTTACCTTCAGACTTTGTAGATTGGGTTGCTTTCGACATCACTGTTTTCGTCTTCTTCTTTAGTGAGATCTAGAAAGAAAAATATACCATAAATAGGCTGATAGTAGGTATGTTATAAAAAGTCCCGTAACTTACCGATCAAATCAACTTGAATCTTGGCGTTTCTGGTAGTTTTCAGCTTGTCCGTTTGCGTAAATGCTGCAGCAAAATTTCGCTTCTCCAAGTTTAGACGCTTTGGCCGTTGTCGGGTAGCTCTTTTGAGCGCCACTTTAGCTTTGGCAGCAGCGTTGTCAATCAACGACTTGTCAGGAGTCTTCCGGACGAAATAAGTGATTCTTTCATCGCCTTCTCTAAGTGTCGGATTTAGAGTGGCAGTTTTAATTCCGCGCCCTGGGGAGCTAGACTGACCGTCGTTTAGGATCTCGAAAAGTTCACGATAATCCATATCTCTGGAATAGAGATATTCGGGCCTTTTTTCAATGCTGGAATCGTTTTCTAAGGCCATTTTAGTACTAAGAATAGTAATATTCTTAGCGTCCTCCTCCAAGGCCGGCCATAATACACGAAGGAAACCATCGACGTTATACTTCTCGTCATCAGACGGATAAAACACTTCGACCTCTTGAAAACGATATCGCAGATTAGTTTTCTGCCACACGATAGATATGACACGCAGTTTGACAAGGTCACCAGCTTTTTTTCCAGCATCGGGATAACACGTGAACATCCAATTATAACTACGTGGGAGAGGTGAAACGTGCGGCTCATAATACTCGAAGCTTTTAACGAAAGCGCTCTCGCTCAAATAGCCTTTCGATTCAATAAAGGCTCTGTAACTCCCTTCTCGTTCTATCCACTTCGATTTGATGCCAAAAGCGACTAACTGTTTAAACTCGTCGCTTGTTTTCGATAAGAAATTGATGAGTTGCTGTATGCGTGAAGCCATGTTTGCAAATGAATAAAAGCCACACGGGTCTGAATATAACAAACTTTATTAACAAGAATAACTGGTTCTAAAAACTTGTTTGACCGCGTCTAAAAACCGGTTTGACTGGTTATGCTAATTGAAAACCGGTTATGCAAATTGAAAACCGGTTATGCAAATTGAAAACCGGTTATGCAAATTGAAAACCGGTTATGCAAATTGAAAAACTTATATCACAGCGTATTTAATCTCTGCGTGTTCTGCCTTTCTATCAGTTCGTTGATTTCCTCCTCGAGTAAATCTACGTAATGAACCCTGTAGACAAACTGCACTTTTCCCAAGGGTTTTTGACCGTAAGCTGAAGCTCCCTGCATTTCTCCTACCATTAACGTGTTTAAAACTAAACTTAAATTTTCTAACAGCAAGCCATGTCCCGCACCGTCAGTAAATTTAAATTCCTGAATTTGTTTTCCTTTGCGATAAAACATAGGAACGCCACTCGCTGCATTAGGCAAGTCCCACGAAATAATTCCTGGCGGTTCCATCTCTAACTCTGCCACAAAAGGACCAGAAAATTTGAGCGCTCCAGGATCGGCAAAAGAAATTACCTTATCGCCAGTACTATTGACAGTAACATCTACTCCTACCTCCTGGATTCCAATAACGCCAGCTAAAGCGCCTTCATTTACAATATCACCCGTAAGATTTCCTTCGGGAAAAGTAATTTCAGCTTCAGGAGCTTTGATTTCTCCTGTAAGGGTTGCTTTCATTTTCATTTCGCCTGAATTACCTGCATTTGAAGGCCAGAAAGCGGCTTCTAGTAACCTGGCTTCTAATATCTTTTGTGTGCCTTCTTCAAAGCGAATGTAGTCTAAATATTCCGAGTTTGTAACGGGACTGTAACTGGGAAATACATTCTGAGGCGTTTTTACAACTTCAACATCGGGTTCAACTTTCGCATCAATAATACTTGCATAATATTCAACCCACTGACCTGTCATGCCGCTCTCATAATCATGAAAATAATTCGCTTCGGGAAAAGAAATTACCGCTCTAAGCAATTCTATTTTAGGTTTTCTAAATTTCTTTTGAATTTCTTTGGGTGTAAATTGCATGGCGATCATCATCAAGAAGTTTGGATCTTCTAAAGGATCGTTGTAAAAATTCATCTTGAAACTAATGACCTTCCACTCTTCATCTTTCTGATCTACTGTCTCAAATGGCAGATCTAAATATTTCTGTAACACAAACAGGCCGCTTTTTCCCGTTAAGTTTAATGGATCTTTACGGCCTATTATTGTACTATTACTAGATCTACTGGCTCTTCTTTTCTTCGGTCCATCTACAGAATCAAATGGCTTTAGTCCAGTCAATTTTCCTTCATGATATGCACGCTTTCCTGCTGCCACACGGTTGGGATTTTTAGTCTTCTTCGTCTTCTTTTCTGTCAACAGTAATTTCGGAAATTACAAGTGGAAACTTAGCAAGAGAAGTTTCGATAGCAGCTCCAGAAAGCATTTTTTTTACAGGATTGTACAACATTGTAAACTGAGTTTCCTTGCCGGGCAAGGCTTCACATTCATAAATGCCAAAGAAAAGTTTTGGCGTTGCGTTACAATCTTCTATAGGTGAAATCATGAATTCTACCATTTGCTCTATTTTCTTGCCAGGATCGTCTAAACAATCCCAAGTTACAGTTTGTAAATTAATTGTCCATTTTGCTTGTAAAATGTCAGCCTTGGAGCCAAAACCTAGCCAGTTTATCCATCCGTCGAGAGTATCTTTACCTTCAGACTTTGTAGATTGGGTTGCTTTCGACATCACTGTTTTCGTCTTCTTCTTTAGTGAGATCTAGAAAGAAAAATATACCATAAATAGGCTGATAGTAGGTATGTTATAAAAAGTCCCGTAACTTACCGATCAAATCAACTTGAATCTTGGCGTTTCTGGTAGTTTTCAGCTTGTCCGTTTGCGTAAATGCTGCAGCAAAATTTCGCTTCTCCAAGTTTAGACGCTTTGGCCGTTGTCGGGTAGCTCTTTTGAGCGCCACTTTAGCTTTGGCAGCAGCGTTGTCAATCAACGACTTGTCAGGAGTCTTCCGGACGAAATAAGTGATTCTTTCATCGCCTTCTCTAAGTGTCGGATTTAGAGTGGCAGTTTTAATTCCGCGCCCTGGGGAGCTAGACTGACCGTCGTTTAGGATCTCGAAAAGTTCACGATAATCCATATCTCTGGAATAGAGATATTCGGGCCTTTTTTCAATGCTGGAATCGTTTTCTAAGGCCATTTTAGTACTAAGAATAGTAATATTCTTAGCGTCCTCCTCCAAGGCCGGCCATAATACACGAAGGAAACCATCGACGTTATACTTCTCGTCATCAGATGGATAAAACACTTCGACCTCTTGAAAACGATATCGCAGATTAGTTTTCTGCCACACGATAGATATGACACGCAGTTTGACAAGGTCACCAGCTTTTTTTCCAGCATCGGGATAACACGTGAACATCCAATTATAACTACGTGGGAGAGGTGAAACGTGCGGCTCATAATACTCGAAGCTTTTAACGAAAGCGCTCTCGCTCAAATAGCCTTTCGATTCAATAAAGGCTCTGTAACTCCCTTCTCGTTCTATCCACTTCGATTTGATGCCAAAAGCGACTAACTGTTTAAACTCGTCGCTTGTTTTCGATAAGAAATTGATGAGTTGCTGTATACGTGAAGCCATGTTTGCAAATGAATAAAAGCCACACGGGTCTGAATATAACAAACTTTATTAACAAGAATAACTGGTTCTAAAAACTTGTTTGACCGCGTCTAAAAACCGGTTTGACTGGTTATGCTAATTGAAAACCGGTTATGCAAATTGAAAACCGGTTATGCAAATTGAAAACCGGTTATGCAAATTGAAAAACTTATATCACAGCGTATTTAATCTCTGCGTGTTCTGCCTTTCTATCAGTTCGTTGATTTCCTCCTCGAGTAAATCTACGTAATGAACCCTGTAGACAAACTGCACTTTTCCCAAGGGTTTTTGACCGTAAGCTGAAGCTCCCTGCATTTCTCCTGCCATTAACGTGTTTAAAACTAAACTTAAATTTTCTAACAGCAAGCCATGTCCCGCACCGTCAGTAAATTTAAATTCCTGAATTTGTTTTCCTTTGCGATAAAACATAGGAACGCCACTCGCTGCATTAGGCAAGTCCCACGAAATAATTCCTGGCGGTTCCATCTCTAACTCTGCCACAAAAGGACCAGAAAATTTGAGCGCTCCAGGATCGGCAAAAGAAATTACCTTATCGCCAGTACTATTGACAGTAACATCTACTCCTACCTCCTGGATTCCAATAACGCCAGCTAAAGCGCCTTCATTTACAATATCACCCGTAAGATTTCCTTCGGGAAAAGTAATTTCAGCTTCAGGAGCTTTGATTTCTCCTGTAAGGGTTGCTTTCATTTTCATTTCGCCTGAATTACCTGCATTTGAAGGCCAGAAAGCGGCTTCTAGTAACCTGGCTTCTAATATCTTTTGTGTGCCTTCTTCAAAGCGAATGTAGTCTAAATATTCCGAGTTTGTAACGGGACTGTAACTGGGAAATACATTCTGAGGCGTTTTTACAACTTCAACATCGGGTTCAACTTTCGCATCAATAATACTTGCATAATATTCAACCCACTGACCTGTCATGCCGCTCTCATAATCATGAAAATAATTCGCTTCGGGAAAAGAAATTACCGCTCTAAGCAATTCTATTTTAGGTTTTCTAAATTTCTTTTGAATTTCTTTGGGTGTAAATTGCATGGCGATCATCATCAAGAAGTTTGGATCTTCTAAAGGATCGTTGTAAAAATTCATCTTGAAACTAATGACCTTCCACTCTTCATCTTTCTGATCTACTGTCTCAAATGGCAGATCTAAATATTTCTGTAACACAAACAGGCCGCTTTTTCCCGTTAAGTTTAATGGATCTTTACGGCCTATTATTGTACTATTACTAGATCTACTGGCTCTTCTTTTCTTCGGTCCATCTACAGAATCAAATGGCTTTAGTCCAGTCAATTTTCCTTCATGATATGCACGCTTTCCTGCTGCCACACGGTTGGGATTTTTAGTCTTCTTCGTCTTCTTTTCTGTCAACAGTAATTTCGGAAATTACAAGTGGAAACTTAGCAAGAGAAGTTTCGATAGCAGCTCCAGAAAGCATTTTTTTTACAGGATTGTACAACATTGTAAACTGAGTTTCCTTGCCGGGCAAGGCTTCACATTCATAAATGCCAAAGAAAAGTTTTGGCGTTGCGTTACAATCTTCTATAGGTGAAATCATGAATTCTACCATTTGCTCTATTTTCTTGCCAGGATCGTCTAAACAATCCCAAGTTACAGTTTGTAAATTAATTGTCCATTTTGCTTGTAAAATGTCAGCCTTGGAGCCAAAACCTAGCCAGTTTATCCATCCGTCGAGAGTATCTTTACCTTCAGACTTTGTAGATTGGGTTGCTTTCGACATCACTGTTTTCGTCTTCTTCTTTAGTGAGATCTAGAAAGAAAAATATACCATAAATAGGCTGATAGTAGGTATGTTATAAAAAGTCCCGTAACTTACCGATCAAATCAACTTGAATCTTGGCGTTTCTGGTAGTTTTCAGCTTGTCCGTTTGCGTAAATGCTGCAGCAAAATTTCGCTTCTCCAAGTTTAGACGCTTTGGCCGTTGTCGGGTAGCTCTTTTGAGCGCCACTTTAGCTTTGGCAGCAGCGTTGTCAATCAACGACTTGTCAGGAGTCTTCCGGACGAAATAAGTGATTCTTTCATCGCCTTCTCTAAGTGTCGGATTTAGAGTGGCAGTTTTAATTCCGCGCCCTGGGGAGCTAGACTGACCGTCGTTTAGGATCTCGAAAAGTTCACGATAATCCATATCTCTGGAATAGAGATATTCGGGCCTTTTTTCAATGCTGGAATCGTTTTCTAAGGCCATTTTAGTACTAAGAATAGTAATATTCTTAGCGTCCTCCTCCAAGGCCGGCCATAATACACGAAGGAAACCATCGACGTTATACTTCTCGTCATCAGACGGATAAAACACTTCGACCTCTTGAAAACGATATCGCAGATTAGTTTTCTGCCACACGATAGATATGACACGCAGTTTGACAAGGTCACCAGCTTTTTTTCCAGCATCGGGATAACACGTGAACATCCAATTATAACTACGTGGGAGAGGTGAAACGTGCGGCTCATAATACTCGAAGCCTTTAACGAAAGCGCTCTCGCTCAAATAGCCTTTCGATTCAATAAAGGCTCTGTAACTCCCTTCTCGTTCTATCCACTTCGATTTGATGCCAAAAGCGACTAACTGTTTAAACTCGTCGCTTGTTTTCGATAAGAAATTGATGAGTTGCTGTATACGTGAAGCCATGTTTGCAAATGAATAAAAGCCACACGGGTCTGAATATAACAAACTTTATTAACAAGAATAACTGGTTCTAAAAACTTGTTTCACCGCGTCTAAAAACCGGTTTGACTGGTTATGCTAATTGAAAACCGGTTATGCAAATTGAAAACCGGTTATGCAAATTGAAAACCGGTTATGCAAATTGAAAACCGGTTATGCAAATTGAAAAACTTATATCACAGCGTATTTAATCTCTGCGTGTTCTGCCTTTCTATCAGTTCGTTGATTTCCTCCTCGAGTAAATCTACGTAATGAACCCTGTAGACAAACTGCACTTTTCCCAAGGGTTTTTGACCGTAAGCTGAAGCTCCCTGCATTTCTCCTACCATTAACGTGTTTAAAACTAAACTTAAATTTTCTAACAGCAAGCCATGTCCCGCACCGTCAGTAAATTTAAATTCCTGAATTTGTTTTCCTTTGCGATAAAACATAGGAACGCCACTCGCTGCATTAGGCAAGTCCCACGAAATAATTCCTGGCGGTTCCATCTCTAACTCTGCCACAAAAGGACCAGAAAATTTGAGCGCTCCAGGATCGGCAAAAGAAATTACCTTATCGCCAGTACTATTGACAGTAACATCTACTCCTACCTCCTGGATTCCAATAACGCCAGCTAAAGCGCCTTCATTTACAATATCACCCGTAAGATTTCCTTCGGGAAAAGTAATTTCAGCTTCAGGAGCTTTGATTTCTCCTGTAAGGGTTGCTTTCATTTTCATTTCGCCTGAATTACCTGCATTTGAAGGCCAGAAAGCGGCTTCTAGTAACCTGGCTTCTACTATCTTTTGTGTGCCTTCTTCAAAGCGAATGTAGTCTAAATATTCCGAGTTTGTAACGGGACTGTAACTGGGAAATACATTCTGAGGCGTTTTTACAACTTCAACATCGGGTTCAACTTTCGCATCAATAATACTTGCATAATATTCAACCCACTGACCTGTCATGCCGCTCTCATAATCATGAAAATAATTCGCTTCGGGAAAAGAAATTACCGCTCTAAGCAATTCTATTTTAGGTTTTCTAAATTTCTTTTGAATTTCTTTGGGTGTAAATTGCATGGCGATCATCATCAAGAAGTTTGGATCTTCTAAAGGATCGTTGTAAAAATTCATCTTGAAACTAATGACCTTCCACTCTTCATCTTTCTGATCTACTGTCTCAAATGGCAGATCTAAATATTTCTGTAACACAAACAGGCCGCTTTTTCCCGTTAAGTTTAATGGATCTTTACGGCCTATTATTGTACTATTACTAGATCTACTGGCTCTTCTTTTCTTCGGTCCATCTACAGAATCAAATGGCTTTAGTCCAGTCAATTTTCCTTCATGATATGCACGCTTTCCTGCTGCCACACGGTTGGGATTTTTAGTCTTCTTCGTCTTCTTTTCTGTCAACAGTAATTTCGGAAATTACAAGTGGAAACTTAGCAAGAGAAGTTTCGATAGCAGCTCCAGAAAGCATTTTTTTTACAGGATTGTACAACATTGTAAACTGAGTTTCCTTGCCGGGCAAGGCTTCACATTCATAAATGCCAAAGAAAAGTTTTGGCGTTGCGTTACAATCTTCTATAGGTGAAATCATGAATTCTACCATTTGCTCTATTTTCTTGCCAGGATCGTCTAAACAATCCCAAGTTACAGTTTGTAAATTAATTGTCCATTTTGCTTGTAAAATGTCAGCCTTGGAGCCAAAACCTAGCCAGTTTATCCATCCGTCGAGAGTATCTTTACCTTCAGACTTTGTAGATTGGGTTGCTTTCGACATCACTGTTTTCGTCTTCTTCTTTAGTGAGATCTAGAAAGAAAAATATACCATAAATAGGCTGATAGTAGGTATGTTATAAAAAGTCCCGTAACTTACCGATCAAATCAACTTGAATCTTGGCGTTTCTGGTAGTTTTCAGCTTGTCCGTTTGCGTAAATGCTGCAGCAAAATTTCGCTTCTCCAAGTTTAGACGCTTTGGCCGTTGTCGGGTAGCTCTTTTGAGCGCCACTTTAGCTTTGGCAGCAGCGTTGTCAATCAACGACTTGTCAGGAGTCTTCCGGACGAAATAAGTGATTCTTTCATCGCCTTCTCTAAGTGTCGGATTTAGAGTGGCAGTTTTAATTCCGCGCCCTGGGGAGCTAGACTGACCGTCGTTTAGGATCTCGAAAAGTTCACGATAATCCATATCTCTGGAATAGAGATATTCGGGCCTTTTTTCAATGCTGGAATCGTTTTCTAAGGCCATTTTAGTACTAAGAATAGTAATATTCTTAGCGTCCTCCTCCAAGGCCGGCCATAATACACGAAGGAAACCATCGACGTTATACTTCTCGTCATCAGACGGATAAAACACTTCGACCTCTTGAAAACGATATCGCAGATTAGTTTTCTGCCACACGATAGATATGACACGCAGTTTGACAAGGTCACCAGCTTTTTTTCCAGCATCGGGATAACACGTGAACATCCAATTATAACTACGTGGGAGAGGTGAAACGTGCGGCTCATAATACTCGAAGCCTTTAACGAAAGCGCTCTCGCTCAAATAGCCTTTCGATTCAATAAAGGCTCTGTAACTCCCTTCTCGTTCTATCCACTTCGATTTGATGCCAAAAGCGACTAACTGTTTAAACTCGTCGCTTGTTTTCGATAAGAAATTGATGAGTTGCTGTATACGTGAAGCCATGTTTGCAAATGAATAAAAGCCACACGGGTCTGAATATAACAAACTTTATTAACAAGAATAACTGGTTCTAAAAACTTGTTTGACCGCGTCTAAAAACCGGTTTGACTGGTTATGCTAATTGAAAACCGGTTATGCAAATTGAAAACCGGTTATGCAAATTGAAAACCGGTTATGCAAATTGAAAACCGGTTATGCAAATTGAAAAACTTATATCACAGCGTATTTAATCTCTGCGTGTTCTGCCTTTCTATCAGTTCGTTGATTTCCTCCTCGAGTAAATCTACGTAATGAACCCTGTAGACAAACTGCACTTTTCCCAAGGGTTTTTGACCGTAAGCTGAAGCTCCCTGCATTTCTCCTACCATTAACGTGTTTAAAACTAAACTTAAATTTTCTAACAGCAAGCCATGTCCCGCACCGTCAGTAAATTTAAATTCCTGAATTTGTTTTCCTTTGCGATAAAACATAGGAACGCCACTCGCTGCATTAGGCAAGTCCCACGAAATAATTCCTGGCGGTTCCATCTCTAACTCTGCCACAAAAGGACCAGAAAATTTGAGCGCTCCAGGATCGGCAAAAGAAATTACCTTATCGCCAGTACTATTGACAGTAACATCTACTCCTACCTCCTGGATTCCAATAACGCCAGCTAAAGCGCCTTCATTTACAATATCACCCGTAAGATTTCCTTCGGGAAAAGTAATTTCAGCTTCAGGAGCTTTGATTTCTCCTGTAAGGGTTGCTTTCATTTTCATTTCGCCTGAATTACCTGCATTTGAAGGCCAGAAAGCGGCTTCTAGTAACCTGGCTTCTAATATCTTTTGTGTGCCTTCTTCAAAGCGAATGTAGTCTAAATATTCCGAGTTTGTAACGGGACTGTAACTGGGAAATACATTCTGAGGCGTTTTTACAACTTCAACATCGGGTTCAACTTTCGCATCAATAATACTTGCATAATATTCAACCCACTGACCTGTCATGCCGCTCTCATAATCATGAAAATAATTCGCTTCGGGAAAAGAAATTACCGCTCTAAGCAATTCTATTTTAGGTTTTCTAAATTTCTTTTGAATTTCTTTGGGTGTAAATTGCATGGCGATCATCATCAAGAAGTTTGGATCTTCTAAAGGATCGTTGTAAAAATTCATCTTGAAACTAATGACCTTCCACTCTTCATCTTTCTGATCTACTGTCTCAAATGGCAGATCTAAATATTTCTGTAACACAAACAGGCCGCTTTTTCCCGTTAAGTTTAATGGATCTTTACGGCCTATTATTGTACTATTACTAGATCTACTGGCTCTTCTTTTCTTCGGTCCATCTACAGAATCAAATGGCTTTAGTCCAGTCAATTTTCCTTCATGATATGCACGCTTTCCTGCTGCCACACGGCTGGGATTTTTAGTCTTCTTCGTCTTCTTTTCTGTCAACAGTAATTTCGGAAATTACAAGTGGAAACTTAGCAAGAGAAGTTTCGATAGCAGCTCCAGAAAGCATTTTTTTTACAGGATTGTACAACATTGTAAACTGAGTTTCCTTGCCGGGCAAGGCTTCACATTCATAAATGCCAAAGAAAAGTTTTGGCGTTGCGTTACAATCTTCTATAGGTGAAATCATGAATTCTACCATTTGCTCTATTTTCTTGCCAGGATCGTCTAAACAATCCCAAGTTACAGTTTGTAAATTAATTGTCCATTTTGCTTGTAAAATGTCAGCCTTGGAGCCAAAACCTAGCCAGTTTATCCATCCGTCGAGAGTATCTTTACCTTCAGACTTTGTAGATTGGGTTGCTTTCGACATCACTGTTTTCGTCTTCTTCTTTAGTGAGATCTAGAAAGAAAAATATACCATAAATAGGCTGATAGTAGGTATGTTATAAAAAGTCCCGTAACTTACCGATCAAATCAACTTGAATCTTGGCGTTTCTGGTAGTTTTCAGCTTGTCCGTTTGCGTAAATGCTGCAGCAAAATTTCGCTTCTCCAAGTTTAGACGCTTTGGCCGTTGTCGGGTAGCTCTTTTGAGCGCCACTTTAGCTTTGGCAGCAGCGTTGTCAATCAACGACTTGTCAGGAGTCTTCCGGACGAAATAAGTGATTCTTTCATCGCCTTCTCTAAGTGTCGGATTTAGAGTGGCAGTTTTAATTCCGCGCCCTGGGGAGCTAGACTGACCGTCGTTTAGGATCTCGAAAAGTTCACGATAATCCATATCTCTGGAATAGAGATATTCGGGCCTTTTTTCAATGCTGGAATCGTTTTCTAAGGCCATTTTAGTACTAAGAATAGTAATATTCTTAGCGTCCTCCTCCAAGGCCGGCCATAATACACGAAGGAAACCATCGACGTTATACTTCTCGTCATCAGACGGATAAAACACTTCGACCTCTTGAAAACGATATCGCAGATTAGTTTTCTGCCACACGATAGATATGACACACAGTTTGACAAGGTCACCAGCTTTTTTTCCAGCATCGGGATAACACGTGAACATCCAATTATAACTACGTGGGAGAGGTGAAACGTGCGGCTCATAATACTCGAAGCCTTTAACGAAAGCGCTCTCGCTCAAATAGCCTTTCGATTCAATAAAGGCTCTGTAACTCCCTTCTCGTTCTATCCACTTCGATTTGATGCCAAAAGCGACTAACTGTTTAAACTCGTCGCTTGTTTTCGATAAGAAATTGATGAGTTGCTGTATACGTGAAGCCATGTTTGCAAATGAATAAAAGCCACACGGGTCTGAATATAACAAACTTTATTAACAAGAATAACTGGTTCTAAAAACTTGTTTGACCGCGTCTAAAAACCGGTTTGACTGGTTATGCTAATTGAAAACCGGTTATGCAAATTGAAAACCGGTTATGCAAATTGAAAACCGGTTATGCAAATTGAAAACCGGTTATGCAAATTGAAAACCGGTTATGCAAATTGAAAAACTTATATCACAGCGTATTTAATCTCTGCGTGTTCTGCCTTTCTATCAGTTCGTTGATTTCCTCCTCGAGTAAATCTACGTAATGAACCCTGTAGACAAACTGCACTTTTCCCAAGGGTTTTTGACCGTAAGCTGAAGCTCCCTGCATTTCTCCTACCATTAACGTGTTTAAAACTAAACTTAAATTTTCTAACAGCAAGCCATGTCCCGCACCGTCAGTAAATTTAAATTCCTGAATTTGTTTTCCTTTGCGATAAAACATAGGAACGCCACTCGCTGCATTAGGCAAGTCCCACGAAATAATTCCTGGCGGTTCCATCTCTAACTCTGCCACAAAAGGACCAGAAAATTTGAGCGCTCCAGGATCGGCAAAAGAAATTACCTTATCGCCAGTACTATTGACAGTAACATCTACTCCTACCTCCTGGATTCCAATAACGCCAGCTAAAGCGCCTTCATTTACAATATCACCCGTAAGATTTCCTTCGGGAAAAGTAATTTCAGCTTCAGGAGCTTTGATTTCTCCTGTAAGGGTTGCTTTCATTTTCATTTCGCCTGAATTACCTGCATTTGAAGGCCAGAAAGCGGCTTCTAGTAACCTGGCTTCTAATATCTTTTGTGTGCCTTCTTCAAAGCGAATGTAGTCTAAATATTCCGAGTTTGTAACGGGACTGTAACTGGGAAATACATTCTGAGGCGTTTTTACAACTTCAACATCGGGTTCAACTTTCGCATCAATAATACTTGCATAATATTCAACCCACTGACCTGTCATGCCGCTCTCATAATCATGAAAATAATTCGCTTCGGGAAAAGAAATTACCGCTCTAAGCAATTCTATTTTAGGTTTTCTAAATTTCTTTTGAATTTCTTTGGGTGTAAATTGCATGGCGATCATCATCAAGAAGTTTGGATCTTCTAAAGGATCGTTGTAAAAATTCATCTTGAAACTAATGACCTTCCACTCTTCATCTTTCTGATCTACTGTCTCAAATGGCAGATCTAAATATTTCTGTAACACAAACAGGCCGCTTTTTCCCGTTAAGTTTAATGGATCTTTACGGCCTATTATTGTACTATTACTAGATCTACTGGCTCTTCTTTTCTTCGGTCCATCTACAGAATCAAATGGCTTTAGTCCAGTCAATTTTCCTTCATGATATGCACGCTTTCCTGCTGCCACACGGCTGGGATTTTTAGTCTTCTTCGTCTTCTTTTCTGTCAACAGTAATTTCGGAAATTACAAGTGGAAACTTAGCAAGAGAAGTTTCGATAGCAGCTCCAGAAAGCATTTTTTTTACAGGATTGTACAACATTGTAAACTGAGTTTCCTTGCCGGGCAAGGCTTCACATTCATAAATGCCAAAGAAAAGTTTTGGCGTTGCGTTACAATCTTCTATAGGTGAAATCATGAATTCTACCATTTGCTCTATTTTCTTGCCAGGATCGTCTAAACAATCCCAAGTTACAGTTTGTAAATTAATTGTCCATTTTGCTTGTAAAATGTCAGCCTTGGAGCCAAAACCTAGCCAGTTTATCCATCCGTCGAGAGTATCTTTACCTTCAGACTTTGTAGATTGGGTTGCTTTCGACATCACTGTTTTCGTCTTCTTCTTTAGTGAGATCTAGAAAGAAAAATATACCATAAATAGGCTGATAGTAGGTATGTTATAAAAAGTCCCGTAACTTACCGATCAAATCAACTTGAATCTTGGCGTTTCTGGTAGTTTTCAGCTTGTCCGTTTGCGTAAATGCTGCAGCAAAATTTCGCTTCTCCAAGTTTAGACGCTTTGGCCGTTGTCGGGTAGCTCTTTTGAGCGCCACTTTAGCTTTGGCAGCAGCGTTGTCAATCAACGACTTGTCAGGAGTCTTCCGGACGAAATAAGTGATTCTTTCATCGCCTTCTCTAAGTGTCGGATTTAGAGTGGCAGTTTTAATTCCGCGCCCTGGGGAGCTAGACTGACCGTCGTTTAGGATCTCGAAAAGTTCACGATAATCCATATCTCTGGAATAGAGATATTCGGGCCTTTTTTCAATGCTGGAATCGTTTTCTAAGGCCATTTTAGTACTAAGAATAGTAATATTCTTAGCGTCCTCCTCCAAGGCCGGCCATAATACACGAAGGAAACCATCGACGTTATACTTCTCGTCATCAGACGGATAAAACACTTCGACCTCTTGAAAACGATATCGCAGATTAGTTTTCTGCCACACGATAGATATGACACACAGTTTGACAAGGTCACCAGCTTTTTTTCCAGCATCGGGATAACACGTGAACATCCAATTATAACTACGTGGGAGAGGTGAAACGTGCGGCTCATAATACTCGAAGCCTTTAACGAAAGCGCTCTCGCTCAAATAGCCTTTCGATTCAATAAAGGCTCTGTAACTCCCTTCTCGTTCTATCCACTTCGATTTGATGCCAAAAGCGACTAACTGTTTAAACTCGTCGCTTGTTTTCGATAAGAAATTGATGAGTTGCTGTATACGTGAAGCCATGTTTGCAAATGAATAAAAGCCACACGGGTCTGAATATAACAAACTTTATTAACAAGAATAACTGGTTCTAAAAACTTGTTTGACCGCGTCTAAAAACCGGTTTGACTGGTTATGCTAATTGAAAACCGGTTATGCAAATTGAAAACCGGTTATGCAAATTGAAAACCGGTTATGCAAATTGAAAACCGGTTATGCAAATTGAAAAACTTATATCACAGCGTATTTAATCTCTGCGTGTTCTGCCTTTCTATCAGTTCGTTGATTTCCTCCTCGAGTAAATCTACGTAATGAACCCTGTAGACAAACTGCACTTTTCCCAAGGGTTTTTGACCGTAAGCTGAAGCTCCCTGCATTTCTCCTACCATTAACGTGTTTAAAACTAAACTTAAATTTTCTAACAGCAAGCCATGTCCCGCACCGTCAGTAAATTTAAATTCCTGAATTTGTTTTCCTTTGCGATAAAACATAGGAACGCCACTCGCTGCATTAGGCAAGTCCCACGAAATAATTCCTGGCGGTTCCATCTCTAACTCTGCCACAAAAGGACCAGAAAATTTGAGCGCTCCAGGATCGGCAAAAGAAATTACCTTATCGCCAGTACTATTGACAGTAACATCTACTCCTACCTCCTGGATTCCAATAACGCCAGCTAAAGCGCCTTCATTTACAATATCACCCGTAAGATTTCCTTCGGGAAAAGTAATTTCAGCTTCAGGAGCTTTGATTTCTCCTGTAAGGGTTGCTTTCATTTTCATTTCGCCTGAATTACCTGCATTTGAAGGCCAGAAAGCGGCTTCTAGTAACCTGGCTTCTAATATCTTTTGTGTGCCTTCTTTAAAGCGAATGTAGTCTAAATATTCCGAGTTTGTAACGGGACTGTAACTGGGAAATACATTCTGAGGCGTTTTTACAACTTCAACATCGGGTTCAACTTTCGCATCAATAATACTTGCATAATATTCAACCCACTGACCTGTCATGCCGCTCTCATAATCATGAAAATAATTCGCTTCGGGAAAAGAAATTACCGCTCTAAGCAATTCTATTTTAGGTTTTCTAAATTTCTTTTGAATTTCTTTGGGTGTAAATTGCATGGCGATCATCATCAAGAAGTTTGGATCTTCTAAAGGATCGTTGTAAAAATTCATCTTGAAACTAATGACCTTCCACTCTTCATCTTTCTGATCTACTGTCTCAAATGGCAGATCTAAATATTTCTGTAACACAAACAGGCCGCTTTTTCCCGTTAAGTTTAATGGATCTTTACGGCCTATTATTGTACTATTACTAGATCTACTGGCTCTTCTTTTCTTCGGTCCATCTACAGAATCAAATGGCTTTAGTCCAGTCAATTTTCCTTCATGATATGCACGCTTTCCTGCTGCCACACGGCTGGGATTTTTAGTCTTCTTCGTCTTCTTTTCTGTCAACAGTAATTTCGGAAATTACAAGTGGAAACGTAGCAAGAGAAGTTTCGATAGCAGCTCCAGAAAGCATTTTTTTTACAGGATTGTACAACATTGTAAACTGAGTTTCCTTGCCGGGCAAGGCTTCACATTCATAAATGCCAAAGAAAAGTTTTGGCGTTGCGTTACAATCTTCTATAGGTGAAATCATGAATTCTACCATTTGCTCTATTTTCTTGCCAGGATCGTCTAAACAATCCCAAGTTACAGTTTGTAAATTAATTGTCCATTTTGCTTGTAAAATGTCAGCCTTGGAGCCAAAACCTAGCCAGTTTATCCATCCGTCGAGAGTATCTTTACCTTCAGACTTTGTAGATTGGGTTGCTTTCGACATCACTGTTTTCGTCTTCTTCTTTAGTGAGATCTAGAAAGAAAAATATACCATAAATAGGCTGATAGTAGGTATGTTATAAAAAGTCCCGTAACTTACCGATCAAATCAACTTGAATCTTGGCGTTTCTGGTAGTTTTCAGCTTGTCCGTTTGCGTAAATGCTGCAGCAAAATTTCGCTTCTCCAAGTTTAGACGCTTTGGCCGTTGTCGGGTAGCTCTTTTGAGCGCCACTTTAGCTTTGGCAGCAGCGTTGTCAATCAACGACTTGTCAGGAGTCTTCCGGACGAAATAAGTGATTCTTTCATCGCCTTCTCTAAGTGTCGGATTTAGAGTGGCAGTTTTAATTCCGCGCCCTGGGGAGCTAGACTGACCGTCGTTTAGGATCTCGAAAAGTTCACGATAATCCATATCTCTGGAATAGAGATATTCGGGCCTTTTTTCAATGCTGGAATCGTTTTCTAAGGCCATTTTAGTACTAAGAATAGTAATATTCTTAGCGTCCTCCTCCAAGGCCGGCCATAATACACGAAGGAAACCATCGACGTTATACTTCTCGTCATCAGACGGATAAAACACTTCGACCTCTTGAAAACGATATCGCAGATTAGTTTTCTGCCACACGATAGATATGACACACAGTTTGACAAGGTCACCAGCTTTTTTTCCAGCATCGGGATAACACGTGAACATCCAATTATAACTACGTGGGAGAGGTGAAACGTGCGGCTCATAATACTCGAAGCCTTTAACGAAAGCGCTCTCGCTCAAATAGCCTTTCGATTCAATAAAGGCTCTGTAACTCCCTTCTCGTTCTATCCACTTCGATTTGATGCCAAAAGCGACTAACTGTTTAAACTCGTCGCTTGTTTTCGATAAGAAATTGATGAGTTGCTGTATACGTGAAGCCATGTTTGCAAATGAATAAAAGCCACACGGGTCTGAATATAACAAACTTTATTAACAAGAATAACTGGTTCTAAAAACTTGTTTGACCGCGTCTAAAAACCGGTTTGACTGGTTATGCTAATTGAAAACCGGTTATGCAAATTGAAAACCGGTTATGCAAATTGAAAACCGGTTATGCAAATTGAAAACCGGTTATGCAAATTGAAAACCGGTTATGCAAATTGAAAAACTTATATCACAGCGTATTTAATCTCTGCGTGTTCTGCCTTTCTATCAGTTCGTTGATTTCCTCCTCGAGTAAATCTACGTAATGAACCCTGTAGACAAACTGCACTTTTCCCAAGGGTTTTTGACCGTAAGCTGAAGCTCCCTGCATTTCTCCTACCATTAACGTGTTTAAAACTAAACTTAAATTTTCTAACAGCAAGCCATGTCCCGCACCGTCAGTAAATTTAAATTCCTGAATTTGTTTTCCTTTGCGATAAAACATAGGAACGCCACTCGCTGCATTAGGCAAGTCCCACGAAATAATTCCTGGCGGTTCCATCTCTAACTCTGCCACAAAAGGACCAGAAAATTTGAGCGCTCCAGGATCGGCAAAAGAAATTACCTTATCGCCAGTACTATTGACAGTAACATCTACTCCTACCTCCTGGATTCCAATAACGCCAGCTAAAGCGCCTTCATTTACAATATCACCCGTAAGATTTCCTTCGGGAAAAGTAATTTCAGCTTCAGGAGCTTTGATTTCTCCTGTAAGGGTTGCTTTCATTTTCATTTCGCCTGAATTACCTGCATTTGAAGGCCAGAAAGCGGCTTCTAGTAACCTGGCTTCTAATATCTTTTGTGTGCCTTCTTCAAAGCGAATGTAGTCTAAATATTCCGAGTTTGTAACGGGACTGTAACTGGGAAATACATTCTGAGGCGTTTTTACAACTTCAACATCGGGTTCAACTTTCGCATCAATAATACTTGCATAATATTCAACCCACTGACCTGTCATGCCGCTCTCATAATCATGAAAATAATTCGCTTCGGGAAAAGAAATTACCGCTCTAAGCAATTCTATTTTAGGTTTTCTAAATTTCTTTTGAATTTCTTTGGGTGTAAATTGCATGGCGATCATCATCAAGAAGTTTGGATCTTCTAAAGGATCGTTGTAAAAATTCATCTTGAAACTAATGACCTTCCACTCTTCATCTTTCTGATCTACTGTCTCAAATGGCAGATCTAAATATTTCTGTAACACAAACAGGCCGCTTTTTCCCGTTAAGTTTAATGGATCTTTACGGCCTATTATTGTACTATTACTAGATCTACTGGCTCTTCTTTTCTTCGGTCCATCTACAGAATCAAATGGCTTTAGTCCAGTCAATTTTCCTTCATGATATGCACGCTTTCCTGCTGCCACACGGTTGGGATTTTTAGTCTTCTTCGTCTTCTTTTCTGTCAACAGTAATTTCGGAAATTACAAGTGGAAACTTAGCAAGAGAAGTTTCGATAGCAGCTCCAGAAAGCATTTTTTTTACAGGATTGTACAACATTGTAAACTGAGTTTCCTTGCCGGGCAAGGCTTCACATTCATAAATGCCAAAGAAAAGTTTTGGCGTTGCGTTACAATCTTCTATAGGTGAAATCATGAATTCTACCATTTGCTCTATTTTCTTGCCAGGATCGTCTAAACAATCCCAAGTTACAGTTTGTAAATTAATTGTCCATTTTGCTTGTAAAATGTCAGCCTTGGAGCCAAAACCTAGCCAGTTTATCCATCCGTCGAGAGTATCTTTACCTTCAGACTTTGTAGATTGGGTTGCTTTCGACATCACTGTTTTCGTCTTCTTCTTTAGTGAGATCTAGAAAGAAAAATATACCATAAATAGGCTGATAGTAGGTATGTTATAAAAAGTCCCGTAACTTACCGATCAAATCAACTTGAATCTTGGCGTTTCTGGTAGTTTTCAGCTTGTCCGTTTGCGTAAATGCTGCAGCAAAATTTCGCTTCTCCAAGTTTAGACGCTTTGGCCGTTGTCGGGTAGCTCTTTTGAGCGCCACTTTAGCTTTGGCAGCAGCGTTGTCAATCAACGACTTGTCAGGAGTCTTCCGGACGAAATAAGTGATTCTTTCATCGCCTTCTCTAAGTGTCGGATTTAGAGTGGCAGTTTTAATTCCGCGCCCTGGGGAGCTAGACTGACCGTCGTTTAGGATCTCGAAAAGTTCACGATAATCCATATCTCTGGAATAGAGATATTCGGGCCTTTTTTCAATGCTGGAATCGTTTTCTAAGGCCATTTTAGTACTAAGAATAGTAATATTCTTAGCGTCCTCCTCCAAGGCCGGCCATAATACACGAAGGAAACCATCGACGTTATACTTCTCGTCATCAGACGGATAAAACACTTCGACCTCTTGAAAACGATATCGCAGATTAGTTTTCTGCCACACGATAGATATGACACACAGTTTGACAAGGTCACCAGCTTTTTTTCCAGCATCGGGATAACACGTGAACATCCAATTATAACTACGTGGGAGAGGTGAAACGTGCGGCTCATAATACTCGAAGCCTTTAACGAAAGCGCTCTCGCTCAAATAGCCTTTCGATTCAATAAAGGCTCTGTAACTCCCTTCTCGTTCTATCCACTTCGATTTGATGCCAAAAGCGACTAACTGTTTAAACTCGTCGCTTGTTTTCGATAAGAAATTGATGAGTTGCTGTATACGTGAAGCCATGTTTGCAAATGAATAAAAGCCACACGGGTCTGAATATAACAAACTTTATTAACAAGAATAACTGGTTCTAAAAACTTGTTTGACCGCGTCTAAAAACCGGTTTGACTGGTTATGCTAATTGAAAACCGGTTATGCAAATTGAAAACCGGTTATGCAAATTGAAAACCGGTTATGCAAATTGAAAACCGGTTATGCAAATTGAAAACCGGTTATGCAAATTGAAAACCGGTTATGCAAATTGAAAAACTTATATCACAGCGTATTTAATCTCTGCGTGTTCTGCCTTTCTATCAGTTCGTTTATTTCCTCCTCGAGTAAATCTACGTAATGAACCCTGTAGACAAACTGCACTTTTCCCAAGGGTTTTTGACCGTAAGCTGAAGCTCCCTGCATTTCTCCTACCATTAACGTGTTTAAAACTAAACTTAAATTTTCTAACAGCAAGCCATGTCCCGCACCGTCAGTAAATTTAAATTCCTGAATTTGTTTTCCTTTGCGATAAAACATAGGAACGCCACTCGCTGCATTAGGCAAGTCCCACGAAATAATTCCTGGCGGTTCCATCTCTAACTCTGCCACAAAAGGACCAGAAAATTTGAGCGCTCCAGGATCGGCAAAAGAAATTACCTTATCGCCAGTACTATTGACAGTAACATCTACTCCTACCTCCTGGATTCCAATAACGCCAGCTAAAGCGCCTTCATTTACAATATCACCCGTAAGATTTCCTTCGGGAAAAGTAATTTCAGCTTCAGGAGCTTTGATTTCTCCTGTAAGGGTTGCTTTCATTTTCATTTCGCCTGAATTACCTGCATTTGAAGGCCAGAAAGCGGCTTCTAGTAACCTGGCTTCTAATATCTTTTGTGTGCCTTCTTCAAAGCGAATGTAGTCTAAATATTCCGAGTTTGTAACGGGACTGTAACTGGGAAATACATTCTGAGGCGTTTTTACAACTTCAACATCGGGTTCAACTTTCGCATCAATAATACTTGCATAATATTCAACCCACTGACCTGTCATGCCGCTCTCATAATCATGAAAATAATTCGCTTCGGGAAAAGAAATTACCGCTCTAAGCAATTCTATTTTAGGTTTTCTAAATTTCTTTTGAATTTCTTTGGGTGTAAATTGCATGGCGATCATCATCAAGAAGTTTGGATCTTCTAAAGGATCGTTGTAAAAATTCATCTTGAAACTAATGACCTTCCACTCTTCATCTTTCTGATCTACTGTCTCAAATGGCAGATCTAAATATTTCTGTAACACAAACAGGCCGCTTTTTCCCGTTAAGTTTAATGGATCTTTACGGCCTATTATTGTACTATTACTAGATCTACTGGCTCTTCTTTTCTTCGGTCCATCTACAGAATCAAATGGCTTTAGTCCAGTCAATTTTCCTTCATGATATGCACGCTTTCCTGCTGCCACACGGTTGGGATTTTTAGTCTTCTTCGTCTTCTTTTCTGTCAACAGTAATTTCGGAAATTACAAGTGGAAACTTAGCAAGAGAAGTTTCGATAGCAGCTCCAGAAAGCATTTTTTTTACAGGATTGTACAACATTGTAAACTGAGTTTCCTTGCCGGGCAAGGCTTCACATTCATAAATGCCAAAGAAAAGTTTTGGCGTTGCGTTACAATCTTCTATAGGTGAAATCATGAATTCTACCATTTGCTCTATTTTCTTGCCAGGATCGTCTAAACAATCCCAAGTTACAGTTTGTAAATTAATTGTCCATTTTGCTTGTAAAATGTCAGCCTTGGAGCCAAAACCTAGCCAGTTTATCCATCCGTCGAGAGTATCTTTACCTTCAGACTTTGTAGATTGGGTTGCTTTCGACATCACTGTTTTCGTCTTCTTCTTTAGTGAGATCTAGAAAGAAAAATATACCATAAATAGGCTGATAGTAGGTATGTTATAAAAAGTCCCGTAACTTACCGATCAAATCAACTTGAATCTTGGCGTTTCTGGTAGTTTTCAGCTTGTCCGTTTGCGTAAATGCTGCAGCAAAATTTCGCTTCTCCAAGTTTAGACGCTTTGGCCGTTGTCGGGTAGCTCTTTTGAGCGCCACTTTAGCTTTGGCAGCAGCGTTGTCAATCAACGACTTGTCAGGAGTCTTCCGGACGAAATAAGTGATTCTTTCATCGCCTTCTCTAAGTGTCGGATTTAGAGTGGCAGTTTTAATTCCGCGCCCTGGGGAGCTAGACTGACCGTCGTTTAGGATCTCGAAAAGTTCACGATAATCCATATCTCTGGAATAGAGATATTCGGGCCTTTTTTCAATGCTGGAATCGTTTTCTAAGGCCATTTTAGTACTAAGAATAGTAATATTCTTAGCGTCCTCCTCCAAGGCCGGCCATAATACACGAAGGAAACCATCGACGTTATACTTCTCGTCATCAGACGGATAAAACACTTCGACCTCTTGAAAACGATATCGCAGATTAGTTTTCTGCCACACGATAGATATGACACGCAGTTTGACAAGGTCACCAGCTTTTTTTCCAGCATCGGGATAACACGTGAACATCCAATTATAACTACGTGGGAGAGGTGAAACGTGCGGCTCATAATACTCGAAGCTTTTAACGAAAGCGCTCTCGCTCAAATAGCCTTTCGATTCAATAAAGGCTCTGTAACTCCCTTCTCGTTCTATCCACTTCGATTTGATGCCAAAAGCGACTAACTGTTTAAACTCGTCGCTTGTTTTCGATAAGAAATTGATGAGTTGCTGTATACGTGAAGCCATGTTTGCAAATGAATAAAAGCCACACGGGTCTGAATATAACAAACTTTATTAACAAGAATAACTGGTTCTAAAAACTTGTTTGACCGCGTCTAAAAACCGGTTTGACTGGTTATGCTAATTGAAAACCGGTTATGCAAATTGAAAACCGGTTATGCAAATTGAAAACCGGTTATGCAAATTGAAAACCGGTTATGCAAATTGAAAACCGGTTATGCAAATTGAAAAACTTATATCACAGCGTATTTAATCTCTGCGTGTTCTGCCTTTCTATCAGTTCGTTGATTTCCTCCTCGAGTAAATCTACGTAATGAACCCTGTAGACAAACTGCACTTTTCCCAAGGGTTTTTGACCGTAAGCTGAAGCTCCCTGCATTTCTCCTACCATTAACGTGTTTAAAACTAAACTTAAATTTTCTAACAGCAAGCCATGTCCCGCACTGTCAGTAAATTTAAATTCCTGAATTTGTTTTCCTTTGCGATAAAACATAGGAACGCCACTCGCTGCATTAGGCAAGTCCCACGAAATAATTCCTGGCGGTTCCATCTCTAACTCTGCCACAAAAGGACCAGAAAATTTGAGCGCTCCAGGATCGGCAAAAGAAATTACCTTATCGCCAGTACTATTGACAGTAACATCTACTCCTACCTCCTGGATTCCAATAACGCCAGCTAAAGCGCCTTCATTTACAATATCACCCGTAAGATTTCCTTCGGGAAAAGTAATTTCAGCTTCAGGAGCTTTGATTTCTCCTGTAAGGGTTGCTTTCATTTTCATTTCGCCTGAATTACCTGCATTTGAAGGCCAGAAAGCGGCTTCTAGTAACCTGGCTTCTAATATCTTTTGTGTGCCTTCTTCAAAGCGAATGTAGTCTAAATATTCCGAGTTTGTAACGGGACTGTAACTGGGAAATACATTCTGAGGCGTTTTTACAACTTCAACATCGGGTTCAACTTTCGCATCAATAATACTTGCATAATATTCAACCCACTGACCTGTCATGCCGCTCTCATAATCATGAAAATAATTCGCTTCGGGAAAAGAAATTACCGCTCTAAGCAATTCTATTTTAGGTTTTCTAAATTTCTTTTGAATTTCTTTGGGTGTAAATTGCATGGCGATCATCATCAAGAAGTTTGGATCTTCTAAAGGATCGTTGTAAAAATTCATCTTGAAACTAATGACCTTCCACTCTTCATCTTTCTGATCTACTGTCTCAAATGGCAGATCTAAATATTTCTGTAACACAAACAGGCCGCTTTTTCCCGTTAAGTTTAATGGATCTTTACGGCCTATTATTGTACTATTACTAGATCTACTGGCTCTTCTTTTCTTCGGTCCATCTACAGAATCAAATGGCTTTAGTCCAGTCAATTTTCCTTCATGATATGCACGCTTTCCTGCTGCCACACGGTTGGGATTTTTAGTCTTCTTCGTCTTCTTTTCTGTCAACAGTAATGTCGGAAATTACAAGTGGAAACTTAGCAAGAGAAGTTTCGATAGCAGCTCCAGAAAGCATTTTTTTTACAGGATTGTACAACATTGTAAACTGAGTTTCCTTGCCGGGCAAGGCTTCACATTCATAAATGCCAAAGAAAAGTTTTGGCGTTGCGTTACAATCTTCTATAGGTGAAATCATGAATTCTACCATTTGCTCTATTTTCTTGCCAGGATCGTCTAAACAATCCCAAGTTACAGTTTGTAAATTAATTGTCCATTTTGCTTGTAAAATGTCAGCCTTGGAGCCAAAACCTAGCCAGTTTATCCATCCGTCGAGAGTATCTTTACCTTCAGACTTTGTAGATTGGGTTGCTTTCGACATCACTGTTTTCGTCTTCTTCTTTAGTGAGATCTAGAAAGAAAAATATACCATAAATAGGCTGATAGTAGGTATGTTATAAAAAGTCCCGTAACTTACCGATCAAATCAACTTGAATCTTGGCGTTTCTGGTAGTTTTCAGCTTGTCCGTTTGCGTAAATGCTGCAGCAAAATTTCGCTTCTCCAAGTTTAGACGCTTTGGCCGTTGTCGGGTAGCTCTTTTGAGCGCCACTTTAGCTTTGGCAGCAGCGTTGTCAATCAACGACTTGTCAGGAGTCTTCCGGACGAAATAAGTGATTCTTTCATCGCCTTCTCTAAGTGTCGGATTTAGAGTGGCAGTTTTAATTCCGCGCCCTGGGGAGCTAGACTGACCGTCGTTTAGGATCTCGAAAAGTTCACGATAATCCATATCTCTGGAATAGAGATATTCGGGCCTTTTTTCAATGCTGGAATCGTTTTCTAAGGCCATTTTAGTACTAAGAATAGTAATATTCTTAGCGTCCTCCTCCAAGGCCGGCCATAATACACGAAGGAAACCATCGACGTTATACTTCTCGTCATCAGACGGATAAAACACTTCGACCTCTTGAAAACGATATCGCAGATTAGTTTTCTGCCACACGATAGATATGACACGCAGTTTGACAAGGTCACCAGCTTTTTTTCCAGCATCGGGATAACACGTGAACATCCAATTATAACTACGTGGGAGAGGTGAAACGTGCGGCTCATAATACTCGAAGCTTTTAACGAAAGCGCTCTCGCTCAAATAGCCTTTCGATTCAATAAAGGCTCTGTAACTCCCTTCTCGTTCTATCCACTTCGATTTGATGCCAAAAGCGACTAACTGTTTAAACTCGTCGCTTGTTTTCGATAAGAAATTGATGAGTTGCTGTATACGTGAAGCCATGTTTGCAAATGAATAAAAGCCACACGGGTCTGAATATAACAAACTTTATTAACAAGAATAACTGGTTCTAAAAACTTGTTTGACCGCGTCTAAAAACCGGTTTGACTGGTTATGCTAATTGAAAACCGGTTATGCAAATTGAAAACCGGTTATGCAAATTGAAAACCGGTTATGCAAATTGAAAACCGGTTATGCAAATTGAAAACCGGTTATGCAAATTGAAAAACTTATATCACAGCGTATTTAATCTCTGCGTGTTCTGCCTTTCTATCAGTTCGTTGATTTCCTCCTCGAGTAAATCTACGTAATGAACCCTGTAGACAAACTGCACTTTTCCCAAGGGTTTTTGACCGTAAGCTGAAGCTCCCTGCATTTCTCCTACCATTAACGTGTTTAAAACTAAACTTAAATTTTCTAACAGCAAGCCATGTCCCGCACCGTCAGTAAATTTAAATTCCTGAATTTGTTTTCCTTTGCGATAAAACATAGGAACGCCACTCGCTGCATTAGGCAAGTCCCACGAAATAATTCCTGGCGGTTCCATCTCTAACTCTGCCACAAAAGGACCAGAAAATTTGAGCGCTCCAGGATCGGCAAAAGAAATTACCTTATCGCCAGTACTATTGACAGTAACATCTACTCCTACCTCCTGGATTCCAATAACGCCAGCTAAAGCGCCTTCATTTACAATATCACCTGTAAGATTTCCTTCGGGAAAAGTAATTTCAGCTTCAGGAGCTTTGATTTCTCCTGTAAGGGTTGCTTTCATTTTCATTTCGCCTGAATTACCTGCATTTGAAGGCCAGAAAGCGGCTTCTAGTAACCTGGCTTCTAATATCTTTTGTGTGCCTTCTTCAAAGCGAATGTAGTCTAAATATTCCGAGTTTGTAACGGGACTGTAACTGGGAAATACATTCTGAGGCGTTTTTACAACTTCAACATCGGGTTCAACTTTCGCATCAATAATACTTGCATAATATTCAACCCACTGACCTGTCATGCCGCTCTCATAATCATGAAAATAATTCGCTTCGGGAAAAGAAATTACCGCTCTAAGCAATTCTATTTTAGGTTTTCTAAATTTCTTTTGAATTTCTTTGGGTGTAAATTGCATGGCGATCATCATCAAGAAGTTTGGATCTTCTAAAGGATCGTTGTAAAAATTCATCTTGAAACTAATGACCTTCCACTCTTCATCTTTCTGATCTACTGTCTCAAATGGCAGATCTAAATATTTCTGTAACACAAACAGGCCGCTTTTTCCCGTTAAGTTTAATGGATCTTTACGGCCTATTATTGTACTATTACTAGATCTACTGGCTCTTCTTTTCTTCGGTCCATCTACAGAATCAAATGGCTTTAGTCCAGTCAATTTTCCTTCATGATATGCACGCTTTCCTGCTGCCACACGGTTGGGATTTTTAGTCTTCTTCGTCTTCTTTTCTGTCAACAGTAATGTCGGAAATTACAAGTGGAAACTTAGCAAGAGAAGTTTCGATAGCAGCTCCAGAAAGCATTTTTTTTACAGGATTGTACAACATTGTAAACTGAGTTTCCTTGCCGGGCAAGGCTTCACATTCATAAATGCCAAAGAAAAGTTTTGGCGTTGCGTTACAATCTTCTATAGGTGAAATCATGAATTCTACCATTTGCTCTATTTTCTTGCCAGGATCGTCTAAACAATCCCAAGTTACAGTTTGTAAATTAATTGTCCATTTTGCTTGTAAAATGTCAGCCTTGGAGCCAAAACCTAGCCAGTTTATCCATCCGTCGAGAGTATCTTTACCTTCAGACTTTGTAGATTGGGTTGCTTTCGACATCACTGTTTTCGTCTTCTTCTTTAGTGAGATCTAGAAAGAAAAATATACCATAAATAGGCTGATAGTAGGTATGTTATAAAAAGTCCCGTAACTTACCGATCAAATCAACTTGAATCTTGGCGTTTCTGGTAGTTTTCAGCTTGTCCGTTTGCGTAAATGCTGCAGCAAAATTTCGCTTCTCCAAGTTTAGACGCTTTGGCCGTTGTCGGGTAGCTCTTTTGAGCGCCACTTTAGCTTTGGCAGCAGCGTTGTCAATCAACGACTTGTCAGGAGTCTTCCGGACGAAATAAGTGATTCTTTCATCGCCTTCTCTAAGTGTCGGATTTAGAGTGGCAGTTTTAATTCCGCGCCCTGGGGAGCTAGACTGACCGTCGTTTAGGATCTCGAAAAGTTCACGATAATCCATATCTCTGGAATAGAGATATTCGGGCCTTTTTTCAATGCTGGAATCGTTTTCTAAGGCCATTTTAGTACTAAGAATAGTAATATTCTTAGCGTCCTCCTCCAAGGCCGGCCATAATACACGAAGGAAACCATCGACGTTATACTTCTCGTCATCAGACGGATAAAACACTTCGACCTCTTGAAAACGATATCGCAGATTAGTTTTCTGCCACACGATAGATATGACACGCAGTTTGACAAGGTCACCAGCTTTTTTTCCAGCATCGGGATAACACGTGAACATCCAATTATAACTACGTGGGAGAGGTGAAACATGCGGCTCATAATACTCGAAGCTTTTAACGAAAGCGCTCTCGCTCAAATAGCCTTTCGATTCAATAAAGGCTCTGTAACTCCCTTCTCGTTCTATCCACTTCGATTTGATGCCAAAAGCGACTAACTGTTTAAACTCGTCGCTTGTTTTCGATAAGAAATTGATGAGTTGCTGTATACGTGAAGCCATGTTTGCAAATGAATAAAAGCCACACGGGTCTGAATATAACAAACTTTATTAACAAGAATAACTGGTTCTAAAAACTTGTTTGACCGCGTCTAAAAACCGGTTTGACTGGTTATGCTAATTGAAAACCGGTTATGCAAATTGAAAACCGGTTATGCAAATTGAAAACCGGTTATGCAAATTGAAAAACTTATATCACAGCGTATTTAATCTCTGCGTGTTCTGCCTTTCTATCAGTTCGTTGATTTCCTCCTCGAGTAAATCTACGTAATGAACCCTGTAGACAAACTGCACTTTTCCCAAGGGTTTTTGACCGTAAGCTGAAGCTCCCTGCATTTCTCCTACCATTAACGTGTTTAAAACTAAACTTAAATTTTCTAACAGCAAGCCATGTCCCGCACCGTCAGTAAATTTAAATTCCTGAATTTGTTTTCCTTTGCGATAAAACATAGGAACGCCACTCGCTGCATTAGGCAAGTCCCACGAAATAATTCCTGGCGGTTCCATCTCTAACTCTGCCACAAAAGGACCAGAAAATTTGAGCGCTCCAGGATCGGCAAAAGAAATTACCTTATCGCCAGTACTATTGACAGTAACATCTACTCCTACCTCCTGGATTCCAATAACGCCAGCTAAAGCGCCTTCATTTACAATATCACCCGTAAGATTTCCTTCGGGAAAAGTAATTTCAGCTTCAGGAGCTTTGATTTCTCCTGTAAGGGTTGCTTTCATTTTCATTTCGCCTGAATTACCTGCATTTGAAGGCCAGAAAGCGGCTTCTAGTAACCTGGCTTCTAATATCTTTTGTGTGCCTTCTTCAAAGCGAATGTAGTCTAAAAATATTCCGAGTTTGTAACGGGACTGTAACTGGGAAATACATTCTGAGGCGTTTTTACAACTTCAACATCGGGTTCAACTTTCGCATCAATAATACTTGCATAATATTCAACCCACTGACCTGTCATGCCGCTCTCATAATCATGAAAATAATTCGCTTCGGGAAAAGAAATTACCGCTCTAAGCAATTCTATTTTAGGTTTTCTAAATTTCTTTTGAATTTCTTTGGGTGTAAATTGCATGGCGATCATCATCAAGAAGTTTGGATCTTCTAAAGGATCGTTGTAAAAATTCATCTTGAAACTAATGACCTTCCACTCTTCATCTTTCTGATCTACTGTCTCAAATGGCAGATCTAAATATTTCTGTAACACAAACAGGCCGCTTTTTCCCGTTAAGTTTAATGGATCTTTACGGCCTATTATTGTACTATTACTAGATCTACTGGCTCTTCTTTTCTTCGGTCCATCTACAGAATCAAATGGCTTTAGTCCAGTCAATTTTCCTTCATGATATGCACGCTTTCCTGCTGCCACACGGTTGGGATTTTTAGTCTTCTTCGTCTTCTTTTCTGTCAACAGTAATTTCGGAAATTACAAGTGGAAACTTAGCAAGAGAAGTTTCGATAGCAGCTCCAGAAAGCATTTTTTTTACAGGATTGTACAACATTGTAAACTGAGTTTCCTTGCCGGGCAAGGCTTCACATTCATAAATGCCAAAGAAAAGTTTTGGCGTTGCGTTACAATCTTCTATAGGTGAAATCATGAATTCTACCATTTGCTCTATTTTCTTGCCAGGATCGTCTAAACAATCCCAAGTTACAGTTTGTAAATTAATTGTCCATTTTGCTTGTAAAATGTCAGCCTTGGAGCCAAAACCTAGCCAGTTTATCCATCCGTCGAGAGTATCTTTACCTTCAGACTTTGTAGATTGGGTTGCTTTCGACATCACTGTTTTCGTCTTCTTCTTTAGTGAGATCTAGAAAGAAAAATATACCATAAATAGGCTGATAGTAGGTATGTTATAAAAAGTCCCGTAACTTACCGATCAAATCAACTTGAATCTTGGCGTTTCTGGTAGTTTTCAGCTTGTCCGTTTGCGTAAATGCTGCAGCAAAATTTCGCTTCTCCAAGTTTAGACGCTTTGGCCGTTGTCGGGTAGCTCTTTTGAGCGCCACTTTAGCTTTGGCAGCAGCGTTGTCAATCAACGACTTGTCAGGAGTCTTCCGGACGAAATAAGTGATTCTTTCATCGCCTTCTCTAAGTGTCGGATTTAGAGTGGCAGTTTTAATTCCGCGCCCTGGGGAGCTAGACTGACCGTCGTTTAGGATCTCGAAAAGTTCACGATAATCCATATCTCTGGAATAGAGATATTCGGGCCTTTTTTCAATGCTGGAATCGTTTTCTAAGGCCATTTTAGTACTAAGAATAGTAATATTCTTAGCGTCCTCCTCCAAGGCCGGCCATAATACACGAAGGAAACCATCGACGTTATACTTCTCGTCATCAGACGGATAAAACACTTCGACCTCTTGAAAACGATATCGCAGATTAGTTTTCTGCCACACGATAGATATGACACGCAGTTTGACAAGGTCACCAGCTTTTTTTCCAGCATCGGGATAACACGTGAACATCCAATTATAACTACGTGGGAGAGGTGAAACGTGCGGCTCATAATACTCGAAGCTTTTAACGAAAGCGCTCTCGCTCAAATAGCCTTTCGATTCAATAAAGGCTCTGTAACTCCCTTCTCGTTCTATCCACTTCGATTTGATGCCAAAAGCGACTAACTGTTTAAACTCGTCGCTTGTTTTCGATAAGAAATTGATGAGTTGCTGTATACGTGAAGCCATGTTTGCAAATGAATAAAAGCCACACGGGTCTGAATATAACAAACTTTATTAACAAGAATAACTGGTTCTAAAAACTTGTTTGACCGCGTCTAAAAACCGGTTTGACTGGTTATGCTAATTGAAAACCGGTTATGCAAATTGAAAACCGGTTATGCAAATTGAAAACCGGTTATGCAAATTGAAAACCGGTTATGCAAATTGAAAACCGGTTATGCAAATTGAAAAACTTATATCACAGCGTATTTAATCTCTGCGTGTTCTGCCTTTCTATCAGTTCGTTGATTTCCTCCTCGAGTAAATCTACGTAATGAACCCTGTAGACAAACTGCACTTTTCCCAAGGGTTTTTGACCGTAAGCTGAAGCTCCCTGCATTTCTCCTACCATTAACGTGTTTAAAACTAAACTTAAATTTTCTAACAGCAAGCCATGTCCCGCACCGTCAGTAAATTTAAATTCCTGAATTTGTTTTCCTTTGCGATAAAACATAGGAACGCCACTCGCTGCATTAGGCAAGTCCCACGAAATAATTCCTGGCGGTTCCATCTCTAACTCTGCCACAAAAGGACCAGAAAATTTGAGCGCTCCAGGATCGGCAAAAGAAATTACCTTATCGCCAGTACTATTGACAGTAACATCTACTCCTACCTCCTGGATTCCAATAACGCCAGCTAAAGCGCCTTCATTTACAATATCACCCGTAAGATTTCCTTCGGGAAAAGTAATTTCAGCTTCAGGAGCTTTGATTTCTCCTGTAAGGGTTGCTTTCATTTTCATTTCGCCTGAATTACCTGCATTTGAAGGCCAGAAAGCGGCTTCTAGTAACCTGGCTTCTAATATCTTTTGTGTGCCTTCTTCAAAGCGAATGTAGTCTAAAAATATTCCGAGTTTGTAACGGGACTGTAACTGGGAAATACATTCTGAGGCGTTTTTACAACTTCAACATCGGGTTCAACTTTCGCATCAATAATACTTGCATAATATTCAACCCACTGACCTGTCATGCCGCTCTCATAATCATGAAAATAATTCGCTTCGGGAAAAGAAATTACCGCTCTAAGCAATTCTATTTTAGGTTTTCTAAATTTCTTTTGAATTTCTTTGGGTGTAAATTGCATGGCGATCATCATCAAGAAGTTTGGATCTTCTAAAGGATCGTTGTAAAAATTCATCTTGAAACTAATGACCTTCCACTCTTCATCTTTCTGATCTACTGTCTCAAATGGCAGATCTAAATATTTCTGTAACACAAACAGGCCGCTTTTTCCCGTTAAGTTTAATGGATCTTTACGGCCTATTATTGTACTATTACTAGATCTACTGGCTCTTCTTTTCTTCGGTCCATCTACAGAATCAAATGGCTTTAGTCCAGTCAATTTTCCTTCATGATATGCACGCTTTCCTGCTGCCACACGGTTGGGATTTTTAGTCTTCTTCGTCTTCTTTTCTGTCAACAGTAATTTCGGAAATTACAAGTGGAAACTTAGCAAGAGAAGTTTCGATAGCAGCTCCAGAAAGCATTTTTTTTACAGGATTGTACAACATTGTAAACTGAGTTTCCTTGCCGGGCAAGGCTTCACATTCATAAATGCCAAAGAAAAGTTTTGGCGTTGCGTTACAATCTTCTATAGGTGAAATCATGAATTCTACCATTTGCTCTATTTTCTTGCCAGGATCGTCTAAACAATCCCAAGTTACAGTTTGTAAATTAATTGTCCATTTTGCTTGTAAAATGTCAGCCTTGGAGCCAAAACCTAGCCAGTTTATCCATCCGTCGAGAGTATCTTTACCTTCAGACTTTGTAGATTGGGTTGCTTTCGACATCACTGTTTTCGTCTTCTTCTTTAGTGAGATCTAGAAAGAAAAATATACCATAAATAGGCTGATAGTAGGTATGTTATAAAAAGTCCCGTAACTTACCGATCAAATCAACTTGAATCTTGGCGTTTCTGGTAGTTTTCAGCTTGTCCGTTTGCGTAAATGCTGCAGCAAAATTTCGCTTCTCCAAGTTTAGACGCTTTGGCCGTTGTCGGGTAGCTCTTTTGAGCGCCACTTTAGCTTTGGCAGCAGCGTTGTCAATCAACGACTTGTCAGGAGTCTTCCGGACGAAATAAGTGATTCTTTCATCGCCTTCTCTAAGTGTCGGATTTAGAGTGGCAGTTTTAATTCCGCGCCCTGGGGAGCTAGACTGACCGTCGTTTAGGATCTCGAAAAGTTCACGATAATCCATATCTCTGGAATAGAGATATTCGGGCCTTTTTTCAATGCTGGAATCGTTTTCTAAGGCCATTTTAGTACTAAGAATAGTAATATTCTTAGCGTCCTCCTCCAAGGCCGGCCATAATACACGAAGGAAACCATCGACGTTATACTTCTCGTCATCAGACGGATAAAACACTTCGACCTCTTGAAAACGATATCGCAGATTAGTTTTCTGCCACACGATAGATATGACACGCAGTTTGACAAGGTCACCAGCTTTTTTTCCAGCATCGGGATAACACGTGAACATCCAATTATAACTACGTGGGAGAGGTGAAACGTGCGGCTCATAATACTCGAAGCTTTTAACGAAAGCGCTCTCGCTCAAATAGCCTTTCGATTCAATAAAGGCTCTGTAACTCCCTTCTCGTTCTATCCACTTCGATTTGATGCCAAAAGCGACTAACTGTTTAAACTCGTCGCTTGTTTTCGATAAGAAATTGATGAGTTGCTGTATGCGTGAAGCCATGTTTGCAAATGAATAAAAGCCACACGGGTCTGAATATAACAAACTTTATTAACAAGAATAACTGGTTCTAAAAACTTGTTTGACCGCGTCTAAAAACCGGTTTGACTGGTTATGCTAATTGAAAACCGGTTATGCAAATTGAAAACCGGTTATGCAAATTGAAAACCGGTTATGCAAATTGAAAACCGGTTATGCAAATTGAAAAACTTATATCACAGCGTATTTAATCTCTGCGTGTTCTGCCTTTCTATCAGTTCGTTGATTTCCTCCTCGAGTAAATCTACGTAATGAACCCTGTAGACAAACTGCACTTTTCCCAAGGGTTTTTGACCGTAAGCTGAAGCTCCCTGCATTTCTCCTACCATTAACGTGTTTAAAACTAAACTTAAATTTTCTAACAGCAAGCCATGTCCCGCACCGTCAGTAAATTTAAATTCCTGAATTTGTTTTCCTTTGCGATAAAACATAGGAACGCCACTCGCTGCATTAGGCAAGTCCCACGAAATAATTCCTGGCGGTTCCATCTCTAACTCTGCCACAAAAGGACCAGAAAATTTGAGCGCTCCAGGATCGGCAAAAGAAATTACCTTATCGCCAGTACTATTGACAGTAACATCTACTCCTACCTCCTGGATTCCAATAACGCCAGCTAAAGCGCCTTCATTTACAATATCACCCGTAAGATTTCCTTCGGGAAAAGTAATTTCAGCTTCAGGAGCTTTGATTTCTCCTGTAAGGGTTGCTTTCATTTTCATTTCGCCTGAATTACCTGCATTTGAAGGCCAGAAAGCGGCTTCTAGTAACCTGGCTTCTAATATCTTTTGTGTGCCTTCTTCAAAGCGAATGTAGTCTAAATATTCCGAGTTTGTAACGGGACTGTAACTGGGAAATACATTCTGAGGCGTTTTTACAACTTCAACATCGGGTTCAACTTTCGCATCAATAATACTTGCATAATATTCAACCCACTGACCTGTCATGCCGCTCTCATAATCATGAAAATAATTCGCTTCGGGAAAAGAAATTACCGCTCTAAGCAATTCTATTTTAGGTTTTCTAAATTTCTTTTGAATTTCTTTGGGTGTAAATTGCATGGCGATCATCATCAAGAAGTTTGGATCTTCTAAAGGATCGTTGTAAAAATTCATCTTGAAACTAATGACCTTCCACTCTTCATCTTTCTGATCTACTGTCTCAAATGGCAGATCTAAATATTTCTGTAACACAAACAGGCCGCTTTTTCCCGTTAAGTTTAATGGATCTTTACGGCCTATTATTGTACTATTACTAGATCTACTGGCTCTTCTTTTCTTCGGTCCATCTACAGAATCAAATGGCTTTAGTCCAGTCAATTTTCCTTCATGATATGCACGCTTTCCTGCTGCCACACGGTTGGGATTTTTAGTCTTCTTCGTCTTCTTTTCTGTCAACAGTAATTTCGGAAATTACAAGTGGAAACTTAGCAAGAGAAGTTTCGATAGCAGCTCCAGAAAGCATTTTTTTTACAGGATTGTACAACATTGTAAACTGAGTTTCCTTGCCGGGCAAGGCTTCACATTCATAAATGCCAAAGAAAAGTTTTGGCGTTGCGTTACAATCTTCTATAGGTGAAATCATGAATTCTACCATTTGCTCTATTTTCTTGCCAGGATCGTCTAAACAATCCCAAGTTACAGTTTGTAAATTAATTGTCCATTTTGCTTGTAAAATGTCAGCCTTGGAGCCAAAACCTAGCCAGTTTATCCATCCGTCGAGAGTATCTTTACCTTCAGACTTTGTAGATTGGGTTGCTTTCGACATCACTGTTTTCGTCTTCTTCTTTAGTGAGATCTAGAAAGAAAAATATACCATAAATAGGCTGATAGTAGGTATGTTATAAAAAGTCCCGTAACTTACCGATCAAATCAACTTGAATCTTGGCGTTTCTGGTAGTTTTCAGCTTGTCCGTTTGCGTAAATGCTGCAGCAAAATTTCGCTTCTCCAAGTTTAGACGCTTTGGCCGTTGTCGGGTAGCTCTTTTGAGCGCCACTTTAGCTTTGGCAGCAGCGTTGTCAATCAACGACTTGTCAGGAGTCTTCCGGACGAAATAAGTGATTCTTTCATCGCCTTCTCTAAGTGTCGGATTTAGAGTGGCAGTTTTAATTCCGCGCCCTGGGGAGCTAGACTGACCGTCGTTTAGGATCTCGAAAAGTTCACGATAATCCATATCTCTGGAATAGAGATATTCGGGCCTTTTTTCAATGCTGGAATCGTTTTCTAAGGCCATTTTAGTACTAAGAATAGTAATATTCTTAGCGTCCTCCTCCAAGGCCGGCCATAATACACGAAGGAAACCATCGACGTTATACTTCTCGTCATCAGACGGATAAAACACTTCGACCTCTTGAAAACGATATCGCAGATTAGTTTTCTGCCACACGATAGATATGACACGCAGTTTGACAAGGTCACCAGCTTTTTTTCCAGCATCGGGATAACACGTGAACATCCAATTATAACTACGTGGGAGAGGTGAAACGTGCGGCTCATAATACTCGAAGCTTTTAACGAAAGCGCTCTCGCTCAAATAGCCTTTCGATTCAATAAAGGCTCTGTAACTCCCTTCTCGTTCTATCCACTTCGATTTGATGCCAAAAGCGACTAACTGTTTAAACTCGTCGCTTGTTTTCGATAAGAAATTGATGAGTTGCTGTATACGTGAAGCCATGTTTGCAAATGAATAAAAGCCACACGGGTCTGAATATAACAAACTTTATTAACAAGAATAACTGGTTCTAAAAACTTGTTTGACCGCGTCTAAAAACCGGTTTGACTGGTTATGCTAATTGAAAACCGGTTATGCAAATTGAAAACCGGTTATGCAAATTGAAAACCGGTTATGCAAATTGAAAACCGGTTATGCAAATTGAAAAACTTATATCACAGCGTATTTAATCTCTGCGTGTTCTGCCTTTCTATCAGTTCGTTGATTTCCTCCTCGAGTAAATCTACGTAATGAACCCTGTAGACAAACTGCACTTTTCCCAAGGGTTTTTGACCGTAAGCTGAAGCTCCCTGCATTTCTCCTGCCATTAACGTGTTTAAAACTAAACTTAAATTTTCTAACAGCAAGCCATGTCCCGCACCGTCAGTAAATTTAAATTCCTGAATTTGTTTTCCTTTGCGATAAAACATAGGAACGCCACTCGCTGCATTAGGCAAGTCCCACGAAATAATTCCTGGCGGTTCCATCTCTAACTCTGCCACAAAAGGACCAGAAAATTTGAGCGCTCCAGGATCGGCAAAAGAAATTACCTTATCGCCAGTACTATTGACAGTAACATCTACTCCTACCTCCTGGATTCCAATAACACCAGCTAAAGCGCCTTCATTTACAATATCACCCGTAAGATTTCCTTCGGGAAAAGTAATTTCAGCTTCAGGAGCTTTGATTTCTCCTGTAAGGGTTGCTTTCATTTTCATTTCGCCTGAATTACCTGCATTTGAAGGCCAGAAAGCGGCTTCTAGTAACCTGGCTTCTAATATCTTTTGTGTGCCTTCTTCAAAGCGAATGTAGTCTAAATATTCCGAGTTTGTAACGGGACTGTAACTGGGAAATACATTCTGAGGCGTTTTTACAACTTCAACATCGGGTTCAACTTTCGCATCAATAATACTTGCATAATATTCAACCCACTGACCTGTCATGCCGCTCTCATAATCATGAAAATAATTCGCTTCGGGAAAAGAAATTACCGCTCTAAGCAATTCTATTTTAGGTTTTCTAAATTTCTTTTGAATTTCTTTGGGTGTAAATTGCATGGCGATCATCATCAAGAAGTTTGGATCTTCTAAAGGATCGTTGTAAAAATTCATCTTGAAACTAATGACCTTCCACTCTTCATCTTTCTGATCTACTGTCTCAAATGGCAGATCTAAATATTTCTGTAACACAAACAGGCCGCTTTTTCCCGTTAAGTTTAATGGATCTTTACGGCCTATTATTGTACTATTACTAGATCTACTGGCTCTTCTTTTCTTCGGTCCATCTACAGAATCAAATGGCTTTAGTCCAGTCAATTTTCCTTCATGATATGCACGCTTTCCTGCTGCCACACGGTTGGGATTTTTAGTCTTCTTCGTCTTCTTTTCTGTCAACAGTAATTTCGGAAATTACAAGTGGAAACTTAGCAAGAGAAGTTTCGATAGCAGCTCCAGAAAGCATTTTTTTTACAGGATTGTACAACATTGTAAACTGAGTTTCCTTGCCGGGCAAGGCTTCACATTCATAAATGCCAAAGAAAAGTTTTGGCGTTGCGTTACAATCTTCTATAGGTGAAATCATGAATTCTACCATTTGCTCTATTTTCTTGCCAGGATCGTCTAAACAATCCCAAGTTACAGTTTGTAAATTAATTGTCCATTTTGCTTGTAAAATGTCAGCCTTGGAGCCAAAACCTAGCCAGTTTATCCATCCGTCGAGAGTATCTTTACCTTCAGACTTTGTAGATTGGGTTGCTTTCGACATCACTGTTTTCGTCTTCTTCTTTAGTGAGATCTAGAAAGAAAAATATACCATAAATAGGCTGATAGTAGGTATGTTATAAAAAGTCCCGTAACTTACCGATCAAATCAACTTGAATCTTGGCGTTTCTGGTAGTTTTCAGCTTGTCCGTTTGCGTAAATGCTGCAGCAAAATTTCGCTTCTCCAAGTTTAGACGCTTTGGCCGTTGTCGGGTAGCTCTTTTGAGCGCCACTTTAGCTTTGGCAGCAGCGTTGTCAATCAACGACTTGTCAGGAGTCTTCCGGACGAAATAAGTGATTCTTTCATCGCCTTCTCTAAGTGTCGGATTTAGAGTGGCAGTTTTAATTCCGCGCCCTGGGGAGCTAGACTGACCGTCGTTTAGGATCTCGAAAAGTTCACGATAATCCATATCTCTGGAATAGAGATATTCGGGCCTTTTTTCAATGCTGGAATCGTTTTCTAAGGCCATTTTAGTACTAAGAATAGTAATATTCTTAGCGTCCTCCTCCAAGGCCGGCCATAATACACGAAGGAAACCATCGACGTTATACTTCTCGTCATCAGACGGATAAAACACTTCGACCTCTTGAAAACGATATCGCAGATTAGTTTTCTGCCACACGATAGATATGACACGCAGTTTGACAAGGTCACCAGCTTTTTTTCCAGCATCGGGATAACACGTGAACATCCAATTATAACTACGTGGGAGAGGTGAAACGTGCGGCTCATAATACTCGAAGCTTTTAACGAAAGCGCTCTCGCTCAAATAGCCTTTCGATTCAATAAAGGCTCTGTAACTCCCTTCTCGTTCTATCCACTTCGATTTGATGCCAAAAGCGACTAACTGTTTAAACTCGTCGCTTGTTTTCGATAAGAAATTGATGAGTTGCTGTATACGTGAAGCCATGTTTGCAAATGAATAAAAGCCACACGGGTCT
This sequence comes from Ricordea florida, assembly GCA_949710005.1. Classification (NCBI taxonomy): domain Eukaryota; kingdom Metazoa; phylum Cnidaria; class Anthozoa; order Corallimorpharia; family Ricordeidae; genus Ricordea; species Ricordea florida. The sequence goes on from OX453279.1 coordinate 19,055,974, forward strand.
GAATATAACAAACTTTATTAACAAGAATAACTGGTTCTAAAAACTTGTTTGACCGCGTCTAAAAACCGGTTTGACTGGTTATGCTAATTGAAAACCGGTTATGCAAATTGAAAACCGGTTATGCAAATTGAAAACCGGTTATGCAAATTGAAAACCGGTTATGCAAATTGAAAACCGGTTATGCAAATTGAAAAACTTATATCACAGCGTATTTAATCTCTGCGTGTTCTGCCTTTCTATCAGTTCGTTGATTTCCTCCTCGAGTAAATCTACGTAATGAACCCTGTAGACAAACTGCACTTTTCCCAAGGGTTTTTGACCGTAAGCTGAAGCTCCCTGCATTTCTCCTACCATTAACGTGTTTAAAACTAAACTTAAATTTTCTAACAGCAAGCCATGTCCCGCACCGTCAGTAAATTTAAATTCCTGAATTTGTTTTCCTTTGCGATAAAACATAGGAACGCCACTCGCTGCATTAGGCAAGTCCCACGAAATAATTCCTGGCGGTTCCATCTCTAACTCTGCCACAAAAGGACCAGAAAATTTGAGCGCTCCAGGATCGGCAAAAGAAATTACCTTATCGCCAGTACTATTGACAGTAACATCTACTCCTACCTCCTGGATTCCAATAACGCCAGCTAAAGCGCCTTCATTTACAATATCACCCGTAAGATTTCCTTCGGGAAAAGTAATTTCAGCTTCAGGAGCTTTGATTTCTCCTGTAAGGGTTGCTTTCATTTTCATTTCGCCTGAATTACCTGCATTTGAAGGCCAGAAAGCGGCTTCTAGTAACCTGGCTTCTAATATCTTTTGTTTGCCTTCTTCAAAGCGAATGTAGTCTAAATATTCCGAGTTTGTAACGGGACTGTAACTGGGAAATACATTCTGAGGCGTTTTTACAACTTCAACATCGGGTTCAACTTTCGCATCAATAATACTTGCATAATATTCAACCCACTGACCTGTCATGCCGCTCTCATAATCATGAAAATAATTCGCTTCGGGAAAAGAAATTACCGCTCTAAGCAATTCTATTTTAGGTTTTCTAAATTTCTTTTGAATTTCTTTGGGTGTAAATTGCATGGCGATCATCATCAAGAAGTTTGGATCTTCTAAAGGATCGTTGTAAAAATTCATCTTGAAACTAATGACCTTCCACTCTTCATCTTTCTGATCTACTGTCTCAAATGGCAGATCTAAATATTTCTGTAACACAAACAGGCCGCTTTTTCCCGTTAAGTTTAATGGATCTTTACGGCCTATTATTGTACTATTACTAGATCTACTGGCTCTTCTTTTCTTCGGTCCATCTACAGAATCAAATGGCTTTAGTCCAGTCAATTTTCCTTCATGATATGCACGCTTTCCTGCTGCCACACGGTTGGGATTTTTAGTCTTCTTCGTCTTCTTTTCTGTCAACAGTAATTTCGGAAATTACAAGTGGAAACTTAGCAAGAGAAGTTTCGATAGCAGCTCCAGAAAGCATTTTTTTTACAGGATTGTACAACATTGTAAACTGAGTTTCCTTGCCGGGCAAGGCTTCACATTCATAAATGCCAAAGAAAAGTTTTGGCGTTGCGTTACAATCTTCTATAGGTGAAATCATGAATTCTACCATTTGCTCTATTTTCTTGCCAGGATCGTCTAAACAATCCCAAGTTACAGTTTGTAAATTAATTGTCCATTTTGCTTGTAAAATGTCAGCCTTGGAGCCAAAACCTAGCCAGTTTATCCATCCGTCGAGAGTATCTTTACCTTCAGACTTTGTAGATTGGGTTGCTTTCGACATCACTGTTTTCGTCTTCTTCTTTAGTGAGATCTAGAAAGAAAAATATACCATAAATAGGCTGATAGTAGGTATGTTATAAAAAGTCCCGTAACTTACCGATCAAATCAACTTGAATCTTGGCGTTTCTGGTAGTTTTCAGCTTGTCCGTTTGCGTAAATGCTGCAGCAAAATTTCGCTTCTCCAAGTTTAGACGCTTTGGCCGTTGTCGGGTAGCTCTTTTGAGCGCCACTTTAGCTTTGGCAGCAGCGTTGTCAATCAACGACTTGTCAGGAGTCTTCCGGACGAAATAAGTGATTCTTTCATCGCCTTCTCTAAGTGTCGGATTTAGAGTGGCAGTTTTAATTCCGCGCCCTGGGGAGCTAGACTGACCGTCGTTTAGGATCTCGAAAAGTTCACGATAATCCATATCTCTGGAATAGAGATATTCGGGCCTTTTTTCAATGCTGGAATCGTTTTCTAAGGCCATTTTAGTACTAAGAATAGTAATATTCTTAGCGTCCTCCTCCAAGGCCGGCCATAATACACGAAGGAAACCATCGACGTTATACTTCTCGTCATCAGACGGATAAAACACTTCGACCTCTTGAAAACGATATCGCAGATTAGTTTTCTGCCACACGATAGATATGACACGCAGTTTGACAAGGTCACCAGCTTTTTTTCCAGCATCGGGATAACACGTGAACATCCAATTATAACTACGTGGGAGAGGTGAAACGTGCGGCTCATAATACTCGAAGCTTTTAACGAAAGCGCTCTCGCTCAAATAGCCTTTCGATTCAATAAAGGCTCTGTAACTCCCTTCTCGTTCTATCCACTTCGATTTGATGCCAAAAGCGACTAACTGTTTAAACTCGTCGCTTGTTTTCGATAAGAAATTGATGAGTTGCTGTATACGTGAAGCCATGTTTGCAAATGAATAAAAGCCACACGGGTCTGAATATAACAAACTTTATTAACAAGAATAACTGGTTCTAAAAACTTGTTTGACCGCGTCTAAAAACCGGTTTGACTGGTTATGCTAATTGAAAACCGGTTATGCAAATTGAAAACCGGTTATGCAAATTGAAAACCGGTTATGCAAATTGAAAACCGGTTATGCAAATTGAAAAACTTATATCACAGCGTATTTAATCTCTGCGTGTTCTGCCTTTCTATCAGTTCGTTGATTTCCTCCTCGAGTAAATCTACGTAATGAACCCTGTAGACAAACTGCACTTTTCCCAAGGGTTTTTGACCGTAAGCTGAAGCTCCCTGCATTTCTCCTGCCATTAACGTGTTTAAAACTAAACTTAAATTTTCTAACAGCAAGCCATGTCCCGCACCGTCAGTAAATTTAAATTCCTGAATTTGTTTTCCTTTGCGATAAAACATAGGAACGCCACTCGCTGCATTAGGCAAGTCCCACGAAATAATTCCTGGCGGTTCCATCTCTAACTCTGCCACAAAAGGACCAGAAAATTTGAGCGCTCCAGGATCGGCAAAAGAAATTACCTTATCGCCAGTACTATTGACAGTAACATCTACTCCTACCTCCTGGATTCCAATAACACCAGCTAAAGCGCCTTCATTTACAATATCACCCGTAAGATTTCCTTCGGGAAAAGTAATTTCAGCTTCAGGAGCTTTGATTTCTCCTGTAAGGGTTGCTTTCATTTTCATTTCGCCTGAATTACCTGCATTTGAAGGCCAGAAAGCGGCTTCTAGTAACCTGGCTTCTAATATCTTTTGTGTGCCTTCTTCAAAGCGAATGTAGTCTAAATATTCCGAGTTTGTAACGGGACTGTAACTGGGAAATACATTCTGAGGCGTTTTTACAACTTCAACATCGGGTTCAACTTTCGCATCAATAATACTTGCATAATATTCAACCCACTGACCTGTCATGCCGCTCTCATAATCATGAAAATAATTCGCTTCGGGAAAAGAAATTACCGCTCTAAGCAATTCTATTTTAGGTTTTCTAAATTTCTTTTGAATTTCTTTGGGTGTAAATTGCATGGCGATCATCATCAAGAAGTTTGGATCTTCTAAAGGATCGTTGTAAAAATTCATCTTGAAACTAATGACCTTCCACTCTTCATCTTTCTGATCTACTGTCTCAAATGGCAGATCTAAATATTTCTGTAACACAAACAGGCCGCTTTTTCCCGTTAAGTTTAATGGATCTTTACGGCCTATTATTGTACTATTACTAGATCTACTGGCTCTTCTTTTCTTCGGTCCATCTACAGAATCAAATGGCTTTAGTCCAGTCAATTTTCCTTCATGATATGCACGCTTTCCTGCTGCCACACGGTTGGGATTTTTAGTCTTCTTCGTCTTCTTTTCTGTCAACAGTAATTTCGGAAATTACAAGTGGAAACTTAGCAAGAGAAGTTTCGATAGCAGCTCCAGAAAGCATTTTTTTTACAGGATTGTACAACATTGTAAACTGAGTTTCCTTGCCGGGCAAGGCTTCACATTCATAAATGCCAAAGAAAAGTTTTGGCGTTGCGTTACAATCTTCTATAGGTGAAATCATGAATTCTACCATTTGCTCTATTTTCTTGCCAGGATCGTCTAAACAATCCCAAGTTACAGTTTGTAAATTAATTGTCCATTTTGCTTGTAAAATGTCAGCCTTGGAGCCAAAACCTAGCCAGTTTATCCATCCGTCGAGAGTATCTTTACCTTCAGACTTTGTAGATTGGGTTGCTTTCGACATCACTGTTTTCGTCTTCTTCTTTAGTGAGATCTAGAAAGAAAAATATACCATAAATAGGCTGATAGTAGGTATGTTATAAAAAGTCCCGTAACTTACCGATCAAATCAACTTGAATCTTGGCGTTTCTGGTAGTTTTCAGCTTGTCCGTTTGCGTAAATGCTGCAGCAAAATTTCGCTTCTCCAAGTTTAGACGCTTTGGCCGTTGTCGGGTAGCTCTTTTGAGCGCCACTTTAGCTTTGGCAGCAGCGTTGTCAATCAACGACTTGTCAGGAGTCTTCCGGACGAAATAAGTGATTCTTTCATCGCCTTCTCTAAGTGTCGGATTTAGAGTGGCAGTTTTAATTCCGCGCCCTGGGGAGCTAGACTGACCGTCGTTTAGGATCTCGAAAAGTTCACGATAATCCATATCTCTGGAATAGAGATATTCGGGCCTTTTTTCAATGCTGGAATCGTTTTCTAAGGCCATTTTAGTACTAAGAATAGTAATATTCTTAGCGTCCTCCTCCAAGGCCGGCCATAATACACGAAGGAAACCATCGACGTTATACTTCTCGTCATCAGACGGATAAAACACTTCGACCTCTTGAAAACGATATCGCAGATTAGTTTTCTGCCACACGATAGATATGACACGCAGTTTGACAAGGTCACCAGCTTTTTTTCCAGCATCGGGATAACACGTGAACATCCAATTATAACTACGTGGGAGAGGTGAAACGTGCGGCTCATAATACTCGAAGCTTTTAACGAAAGCGCTCTCGCTCAAATAGCCTTTCGATTCAATAAAGGCTCTGTAACTCCCTTCTCGTTCTATCCACTTCGATTTGATGCCAAAAGCGACTAACTGTTTAAACTCGTCGCTTGTTTTCGATAAGAAATTGATGAGTTGCTGTATACGTGAAGCCATGTTTGCAAATGAATAAAAGCCACACGGGTCTGAATATAACAAACTTTATTAACAAGAATAACTGGTTCTAAAAACTTGTTTGACCGCGTCTAAAAACCGGTTTGACTGGTTATGCTAATTGAAAACCGGTTATGCAAATTGAAAACCGGTTATGCAAATTGAAAACCGGTTATGCAAATTGAAAACCGGTTATGCAAATTGAAAACCGGTTATGCAAATTGAAAACCGGTTATGCAAATTGAAAAACTTATATCACAGCGTATTTAATCTCTGCGTGTTCTGCCTTTCTATCAGTTCGTTGATTTCCTCCTCGAGTAAATCTACGTAATGAACCCTGTAGACAAACTGCACTTTTCCCAAGGGTTTTTGACCGTAAGCTGAAGCTCCCTGCATTTCTCCTACCATTAACGTGTTTAAAACTAAACTTAAATTTTCTAACAGCAAGCCATGTCCCGCACCGTCAGTAAATTTAAATTCCTGAATTTGTTTTCCTTTGCGATAAAACATAGGAACGCCACTCGCTGCATTAGGCAAGTCCCACGAAATAATTCCTGGCGGTTCCATCTCTAACTCTGCCACAAAAGGACCAGAAAATTTGAGCGCTCCAGGATCGGCAAAAGAAATTACCTTATCGCCAGTACTATTGACAGTAACATCTACTCCTACCTCCTGGATTCCAATAACGCCAGCTAAAGCGCCTTCATTTACAATATCACCCGTAAGATTTCCTTCGGGAAAAGTAATTTCAGCTTCAGGAGCTTTGATTTCTCCTGTAAGGGTTGCTTTCATTTTCATTTCGCCTGAATTACCTGCATTTGAAGGCCAGAAAGCGGCTTCTAGTAACCTGGCTTCTAATATCTTTTGTTTGCCTTCTTCAAAGCGAATGTAGTCTAAATATTCCGAGTTTGTAACGGGACTGTAACTGGGAAATACATTCTGAGGCGTTTTTACAACTTCAACATCGGGTTCAACTTTCGCATCAATAATACTTGCATAATATTCAACCCACTGACCTGTCATGCCGCTCTCATAATCATGAAAATAATTCGCTTCGGGAAAAGAAATTACCGCTCTAAGCAATTCTATTTTAGGTTTTCTAAATTTCTTTTGAATTTCTTTGGGTGTAAATTGCATGGCGATCATCATCAAGAAGTTTGGATCTTCTAAAGGATCGTTGTAAAAATTCATCTTGAAACTAATGACCTTCCACTCTTCATCTTTCTGATCTACTGTCTCAAATGGCAGATCTAAATATTTCTGTAACACAAACAGGCCGCTTTTTCCCGTTAAGTTTAATGGATCTTTACGGCCTATTATTGTACTATTACTAGATCTACTGGCTCTTCTTTTCTTCGGTCCATCTACAGAATCAAATGGCTTTAGTCCAGTCAATTTTCCTTCATGATATGCACGCTTTCCTGCTGCCACACGGTTGGGATTTTTAGTCTTCTTCGTCTTCTTTTCTGTCAACAGTAATTTCGGAAATTACAAGTGGAAACTTAGCAAGAGAAGTTTCGATAGCAGCTCCAGAAAGCATTTTTTTTACAGGATTGTACAACATTGTAAACTGAGTTTCCTTGCCGGGCAAGGCTTCACATTCATAAATGCCAAAGAAAAGTTTTGGCGTTGCGTTACAATCTTCTATAGGTGAAATCATGAATTCTACCATTTGCTCTATTTTCTTGCCAGGATCGTCTAAACAATCCCAAGTTACAGTTTGTAAATTAATTGTCCATTTTGCTTGTAAAATGTCAGCCTTGGAGCCAAAACCTAGCCAGTTTATCCATCCGTCGAGAGTATCTTTACCTTCAGACTTTGTAGATTGGGTTGCTTTCGACATCACTGTTTTCGTCTTCTTCTTTAGTGAGATCTAGAAAGAAAAATATACCATAAATAGGCTGATAGTAGGTATGTTATAAAAAGTCCCGTAACTTACCGATCAAATCAACTTGAATCTTGGCGTTTCTGGTAGTTTTCAGCTTGTCCGTTTGCGTAAATGCTGCAGCAAAATTTCGCTTCTCCAAGTTTAGACGCTTTGGCCGTTGTCGGGTAGCTCTTTTGAGCGCCACTTTAGCTTTGGCAGCAGCGTTGTCAATCAACGACTTGTCAGGAGTCTTCCGGACGAAATAAGTGATTCTTTCATCGCCTTCTCTAAGTGTCGGATTTAGAGTGGCAGTTTTAATTCCGCGCCCTGGGGAGCTAGACTGACCGTCGTTTAGGATCTCGAAAAGTTCACGATAATCCATATCTCTGGAATAGAGATATTCGGGCCTTTTTTCAATGCTGGAATCGTTTTCTAAGGCCATTTTAGTACTAAGAATAGTAATATTCTTAGCGTCCTCCTCCAAGGCCGGCCATAATACACGAAGGAAACCATCGACGTTATACTTCTCGTCATCAGACGGATAAAACACTTCGACCTCTTGAAAACGATATCGCAGATTAGTTTTCTGCCACACGATAGATATGACACGCAGTTTGACAAGGTCACCAGCTTTTTTTCCAGCATCGGGATAACACGTGAACATCCAATTATAACTACGTGGGAGAGGTGAAACGTGCGGCTCATAATACTCGAAGCTTTTAACGAAAGCGCTCTCGCTCAAATAGCCTTTCGATTCAATAAAGGCTCTGTAACTCCCTTCTCGTTCTATCCACTTCGATTTGATGCCAAAAGCGACTAACTGTTTAAACTCGTCGCTTGTTTTCGATAAGAAATTGATGAGTTGCTGTATACGTGAAGCCATGTTTGCAAATGAATAAAAGCCACACGGGTCTGAATATAACAAACTTTATTAACAAGAATAACTGGTTCTAAAAACTTGTTTGACCGCGTCTAAAAACCGGTTTGACTGGTTATGCTAATTGAAAACCGGTTATGCAAATTGAAAACCGGTTATGCAAATTGAAAACCGGTTATGCAAATTGAAAACCGGTTATGCAAATTGAAAACCGGTTATGCAAATTGAAAAACTTATATCACAGCGTATTTAATCTCTGCGTGTTCTGCCTTTCTATCAGTTCGTTGATTTCCTCCTCGAGTAAATCTACGTAATGAACCCTGTAGACAAACTGCACTTTTCCCAAGGGTTTTTGACCGTAAGCTGAAGCTCCCTGCATTTCTCCTACCATTAACGTGTTTAAAACTAAACTTAAATTTTCTAACAGCAAGCCATGTCCCGCACCGTCAGTAAATTTAAATTCCTGAATTTGTTTTCCTTTGCGATAAAACATAGGAACGCCACTCGCTGCATTAGGCAAGTCCCACGAAATAATTCCTGGCGGTTCCATCTCTAACTCTGCCACAAAAGGACCAGAAAATTTGAGCGCTCCAGGATCGGCAAAAGAAATTACCTTATCGCCAGTACTATTGACAGTAACATCTACTCCTACCTCCTGGATTCCAATAACGCCAGCTAAAGCGCCTTCATTTACAATATCACCCGTAAGATTTCCTTCGGGAAAAGTAATTTCAGCTTCAGGAGCTTTGATTTCTCCTGTAAGGGTTGCTTTCATTTTCATTTCGCCTGAATTACCTGCATTTGAAGGCCAGAAAGCGGCTTCTAGTAACCTGGCTTCTAATATCTTTTGTTTGCCTTCTTCAAAGCGAATGTAGTCTAAATATTCCGAGTTTGTAACGGGACTGTAACTGGGAAATACATTCTGAGGCGTTTTTACAACTTCAACATCGGGTTCAACTTTCGCATCAATAATACTTGCATAATATTCAACCCACTGACCTGTCATGCCGCTCTCATAATCATGAAAATAATTCGCTTCGGGAAAAGAAATTACCGCTCTAAGCAATTCTATTTTAGGTTTTCTAAATTTCTTTTGAATTTCTTTGGGTGTAAATTGCATGGCGATCATCATCAAGAAGTTTGGATCTTCTAAAGGATCGTTGTAAAAATTCATCTTGAAACTAATGACCTTCCACTCTTCATCTTTCTGATCTACTGTCTCAAATGGCAGATCTAAATATTTCTGTAACACAAACAGGCCGCTTTTTCCCGTTAAGTTTAATGGATCTTTACGGCCTATTATTGTACTATTACTAGATCTACTGGCTCTTCTTTTCTTCGGTCCATCTACAGAATCAAATGGCTTTAGTCCAGTCAATTTTCCTTCATGATATGCACGCTTTCCTGCTGCCACACGGTTGGGATTTTTAGTCTTCTTCGTCTTCTTTTCTGTCAACAGTAATTTCGGAAATTACAAGTGGAAACTTAGCAAGAGAAGTTTCGATAGCAGCTCCAGAAAGCATTTTTTTTACAGGATTGTACAACATTGTAAACTGAGTTTCCTTGCCGGGCAAGGCTTCACATTCATAAATGCCAAAGAAAAGTTTTGGCGTTGCGTTACAATCTTCTATAGGTGAAATCATGAATTCTACCATTTGCTCTATTTTCTTGCCAGGATCGTCTAAACAATCCCAAGTTACAGTTTGTAAATTAATTGTCCATTTTGCTTGTAAAATGTCAGCCTTGGAGCCAAAACCTAGCCAGTTTATCCATCCGTCGAGAGTATCTTTACCTTCAGACTTTGTAGATTGGGTTGCTTTCGACATCACTGTTTTCGTCTTCTTCTTTAGTGAGATCTAGAAAGAAAAATATACCATAAATAGGCTGATAGTAGGTATGTTATAAAAAGTCCCGTAACTTACCGATCAAATCAACTTGAATCTTGGCGTTTCTGGTAGTTTTCAGCTTGTCCGTTTGCGTAAATGCTGCAGCAAAATTTCGCTTCTCCAAGTTTAGACGCTTTGGCCGTTGTCGGGTAGCTCTTTTGAGCGCCACTTTAGCTTTGGCAGCAGCGTTGTCAATCAACGACTTGTCAGGAGTCTTCCGGACGAAATAAGTGATTCTTTCATCGCCTTCTCTAAGTGTCGGATTTAGAGTGGCAGTTTTAATTCCGCGCCCTGGGGAGCTAGACTGACCGTCGTTTAGGATCTCGAAAAGTTCACGATAATCCATATCTCTGGAATAGAGATATTCGGGCCTTTTTTCAATGCTGGAATCGTTTTCTAAGGCCATTTTAGTACTAAGAATAGTAATATTCTTAGCGTCCTCCTCCAAGGCCGGCCATAATACACGAAGGAAACCATCGACGTTATACTTCTCGTCATCAGACGGATAAAACACTTCGACCTCTTGAAAACGATATCGCAGATTAGTTTTCTGCCACACGATAGATATGACACGCAGTTTGACAAGGTCACCAGCTTTTTTTCCAGCATCGGGATAACACGTGAACATCCAATTATAACTACGTGGGAGAGGTGAAACGTGCGGCTCATAATACTCGAAGCTTTTAACGAAAGCGCTCTCGCTCAAATAGCCTTTCGATTCAATAAAGGCTCTGTAACTCCCTTCTCGTTCTATCCACTTCGATTTGATGCCAAAAGCGACTAACTGTTTAAACTCGTCGCTTGTTTTCGATAAGAAATTGATGAGTTGCTGTATACGTGAAGCCATGTTTGCAAATGAATAAAAGCCACACGGGTCTGAATATAACAAACTTTATTAACAAGAATAACTGGTTCTAAAAACTTGTTTGACCGCGTCTAAAAACCGGTTTGACTGGTTATGCTAATTGAAAACCGGTTATGCAAATTGAAAACCGGTTATGCAAATTGAAAACCGGTTATGCAAATTGAAAACCGGTTATGCAAATTGAAAACCGGTTATGCAAATTGAAAAACTTATATCACAGCGTATTTAATCTCTGCGTGTTCTGCCTTTCTATCAGTTCGTTGATTTCCTCCTCGAGTAAATCTACGTAATGAACCCTGTAGACAAACTGCACTTTTCCCAAGGGTTTTTGACCGTAAGCTGAAGCTCCCTGCATTTCTCCTACCATTAACGTGTTTAAAACTAAACTTAAATTTTCTAACAGCAAGCCATGTCCCGCACCGTCAGTAAATTTAAATTCCTGAATTTGTTTTCCTTTGCGATAAAACATAGGAACGCCACTCGCTGCATTAGGCAAGTCCCACGAAATAATTCCTGGCGGTTCCATCTCTAACTCTGCCACAAAAGGACCAGAAAATTTGAGCGCTCCAGGATCGGCAAAAGAAATTACCTTATCGCCAGTACTATTGACAGTAACATCTACTCCTACCTCCTGGATTCCAATAACGCCAGCTAAAGCGCCTTCATTTACAATATCACCCGTAAGATTTCCTTCGGGAAAAGTAATTTCAGCTTCAGGAGCTTTGATTTCTCCTGTAAGGGTTGCTTTCATTTTCATTTCGCCTGAATTACCTGCATTTGAAGGCCAGAAAGCGGCTTCTAGTAACCTGGCTTCTAATATCTTTTGTGTGCCTTCTTCAAAGCGAATGTAGTCTAAATATTCCGAGTTTGTAACGGGACTGTAACTGGGAAATACATTCTGAGGCGTTTTTACAACTTCAACATCGGGTTCAACTTTCGCATCAATAATACTTGCATAATATTCAACCCACTGACCTGTCATGCCGCTCTCATAATCATGAAAATAATTCGCTTCGGGAAAAGAAATTACCGCTCTAAGCAATTCTATTTTAGGTTTTCTAAATTTCTTTTGAATTTCTTTGGGTGTAAATTGCATGGCGATCATCATCAAGAAGTTTGGATCTTCTAAAGGATCGTTGTAAAAATTCATCTTGAAACTAATGACCTTCCACTCTTCATCTTTCTGATCTACTGTCTCAAATGGCAGATCTAAATATTTCTGTAACACAAACAGGCCGCTTTTTCCCGTTAAGTTTAATGGATCTTTACGGCCTATTATTGTACTATTACTAGATCTACTGGCTCTTCTTTTCTTCGGTCCATCTACAGAATCAAATGGCTTTAGTCCAGTCAATTTTCCTTCATGATATGCACGCTTTCCTGCTGCCACACGGTTGGGATTTTTAGTCTTCTTCGTCTTCTTTTCTGTCAACAGTAATTTCGGAAATTACAAGTGGAAACTTAGCAAGAGAAGTTTCGATAGCAGCTCCAGAAAGCATTTTTTTTACAGGATTGTACAACATTGTAAACTGAGTTTCCTTGCCGGGCAAGGCTTCACATTCATAAATGCCAAAGAAAAGTTTTGGCGTTGCGTTACAATCTTCTATAGGTGAAATCATGAATTCTACCATTTGCTCTATTTTCTTGCCAGGATCGTCTAAACAATCCCAAGTTACAGTTTGTAAATTAATTGTCCATTTTGCTTGTAAAATGTCAGCCTTGGAGCCAAAACCTAGCCAGTTTATCCATCCGTCGAGAGTATCTTTACCTTCAGACTTTGTAGATTGGGTTGCTTTCGACATCACTGTTTTCGTCTTCTTCTTTAGTGAGATCTAGAAAGAAAAATATACCATAAATAGGCTGATAGTAGGTATGTTATAAAAAGTCCCGTAACTTACCGATCAAATCAACTTGAATCTTGGCGTTTCTGGTAGTTTTCAGCTTGTCCGTTTGCGTAAATGCTGCAGCAAAATTTCGCTTCTCCAAGTTTAGACGCTTTGGCCGTTGTCGGGTAGCTCTTTTGAGCGCCACTTTAGCTTTGGCAGCAGCGTTGTCAATCAACGACTTGTCAGGAGTCTTCCGGACGAAATAAGTGATTCTTTCATCGCCTTCTCTAAGTGTCGGATTTAGAGTGGCAGTTTTAATTCCGCGCCCTGGGGAGCTAGACTGACCGTCGTTTAGGATCTCGAAAAGTTCACGATAATCCATATCTCTGGAATAGAGATATTCGGGCCTTTTTTCAATGCTGGAATCGTTTTCTAAGGCCATTTTAGTACTAAGAATAGTAATATTCTTAGCGTCCTCCTCCAAGGCCGGCCATAATACACGAAGGAAACCATCGACGTTATACTTCTCGTCATCAGACGGATAAAACACTTCGACCTCTTGAAAACGATATCGCAGATTAGTTTTCTGCCACACGATAGATATGACACGCAGTTTGACAAGGTCACCAGCTTTTTTTCCAGCATCGGGATAACACGTGAACATCCAATTATAACTACGTGGGAGAGGTGAAACGTGCGGCTCATAATACTCGAAGCTTTTAACGAAAGCGCTCTCGCTCAAATAGCCTTTCGATTCAATAAAGGCTCTGTAACTCCCTTCTCGTTCTATCCACTTCGATTTGATGCCAAAAGCGACTAACTGTTTAAACTCGTCGCTTGTTTTCGATAAGAAATTGATGAGTTGCTGTATACGTGAAGCCATGTTTGCAAATGAATAAAAGCCACACGGGTCTGAATATAACAAACTTTATTAACAAGAATAACTGGTTCTAAAAACTTGTTTGACCGCGTCTAAAAACCGGTTTGACTGGTTATGCTAATTGAAAACCGGTTATGCAAATTGAAAACCGGTTATGCAAATTGAAAACCGGTTATGCAAATTGAAAACCGGTTATGCAAATTGAAAACCGGTTATGCAAATTGAAAACCGGTTATGCAAATTGAAAAACTTATATCACAGCGTATTTAATCTGTGCGTGTTCTGCCTTTCTATCAGTTCGTTGATTTCCTCCTCGAGTAAATCTACGTAATGAACCCTGTAGACAAACTGCACTTTTCCCAAGGGTTTTTGACCGTAAGCTGAAGCTCCCTGCATTTCTCCTACCATTAACGTGTTTAAAACTAAACTTAAATTTTCTAACAGCAAGCCATGTCCCGCACCGTCAGTAAATTTAAATTCCTGAATTTGTTTTCCTTTGCGATAAAACATAGGAACGCCACTCGCTGCATTAGGCAAGTCCCACGAAATAATTCCTGGCGGTTCCATCTCTAACTCTGCCACAAAAGGACCAGAAAATTTGAGCGCTCCAGGATCGGCAAAAGAAATTACCTTATCGCCAGTACTATTGACAGTAACATCTACTCCTACCTCCTGGATTCCAATAACGCCAGCTAAAGCGCCTTCATTTACAATATCACCCGTAAGATTTCCTTCGGGAAAAGTAATTTCAGCTTCAGGAGCTTTGATTTCTCCTGTAAGGGTTGCTTTCATTTTCATTTCGCCTGAATTACCTGCATTTGAAGGCCAGAAAGCGGCTTCTAGTAACCTGGCTTCTAATATCTTTTGTGTGCCTTCTTCAAAGCGAATGTAGTCTAAAAATATTCCGAGTTTGTAACGGGACTGTAACTGGGAAATACATTCTGAGGCGTTTTTACAACTTCAACATCGGGTTCAACTTTCGCATCAATAATACTTGCATAATATTCAACCCACTGACCTGTCATGCCGCTCTCATAATCATGAAAATAATTCGCTTCGGGAAAAGAAATTACCGCTCTAAGCAATTCTATTTTAGGTTTTCTAAATTTCTTTTGAATTTCTTTGGGTGTAAATTGCATGGCGATCATCATCAAGAAGTTTGGATCTTCTAAAGGATCGTTGTAAAAATTCATCTTGAAACTAATGACCTTCCACTCTTCATCTTTCTGATCTACTGTCTCAAATGGCAGATCTAAATATTTCTGTAACACAAACAGGCCGCTTTTTCCCGTTAAGTTTAATGGATCTTTACGGCCTATTATTGTACTATTACTAGATCTACTGGCTCTTCTTTTCTTCGGTCCATCTACAGAATCAAATGGCTTTAGTCCAGTCAATTTTCCTTCATGATATGCACGCTTTCCTGCTGCCACACGGTTGGGATTTTTAGTCTTCTTCGTCTTCTTTTCTGTCAACAGTAATTTCGGAAATTACAAGTGGAAACTTAGCAAGAGAAGTTTCGATAGCAGCTCCAGAAAGCATTTTTTTTACAGGATTGTACAACATTGTAAACTGAGTTTCCTTGCCGGGCAAGGCTTCACATTCATAAATGCCAAAGAAAAGTTTTGGCGTTGCGTTACAATCTTCTATAGGTGAAATCATGAATTCTACCATTTGCTCTATTTTCTTGCCAGGATCGTCTAAACAATCCCAAGTTACAGTTTGTAAATTAATTGTCCATTTTGCTTGTAAAATGTCAGCCTTGGAGCCAAAACCTAGCCAGTTTATCCATCCGTCGAGAGTATCTTTACCTTCAGACTTTGTAGATTGGGTTGCTTTCGACATCACTGTTTTCGTCTTCTTCTTTAGTGAGATCTAGAAAGAAAAATATACCATAAATAGGCTGATAGTAGGTATGTTATAAAAAGTCCCGTAACTTACCGATCAAATCAACTTGAATCTTGGCGTTTCTGGTAGTTTTCAGCTTGTCCGTTTGCGTAAATGCTGCAGCAAAATTTCGCTTCTCCAAGTTTAGACGCTTTGGCCGTTGTCGGGTAGCTCTTTTGAGCGCCACTTTAGCTTTGGCAGCAGCGTTGTCAATCAACGACTTGTCAGGAGTCTTCCGGACGAAATAAGTGATTCTTTCATCGCCTTCTCTAAGTGTCGGATTTAGAGTGGCAGTTTTAATTCCGCGCCCTGGGGAGCTAGACTGACCGTCGTTTAGGATCTCGAAAAGTTCACGATAATCCATATCTCTGGAATAGAGATATTCGGGCCTTTTTTCAATGCTGGAATCGTTTTCTAAGGCCATTTTAGTACTAAGAATAGTAATATTCTTAGCGTCCTCCTCCAAGGCCGGCCATAATACACGAAGGAAACCATCGACGTTATACTTCTCGTCATCAGACGGATAAAACACTTCGACCTCTTGAAAACGATATCGCAGATTAGTTTTCTGCCACACGATAGATATGACACGCAGTTTGACAAGGTCACCAGCTTTTTTTCCAGCATCGGGATAACACGTGAACATCCAATTATAACTACGTGGGAGAGGTGAAACGTGCGGCTCATAATACTCGAAGCTTTTAACGAAAGCGCTCTCGCTCAAATAGCCTTTCGATTCAATAAAGGCTCTGTAACTCCCTTCTCGTTCTATCCACTTCGATTTGATGCCAAAAGCGACTAACTGTTTAAACTCGTCGCTTGTTTTCGATAAGAAATTGATGAGTTGCTGTATACGTGAAGCCATGTTTGCAAATGAATAAAAGCCACACGGGTCTGAATATAACAAACTTTATTAACAAGAATAACTGGTTCTAAAAACTTGTTTGACCGCGTCTAAAAACCGGTTTGACTGGTTATGCTAATTGAAAACCGGTTATGCAAATTGAAAACCGGTTATGCAAATTGAAAACCGGTTATGCAAATTGAAAACCGGTTATGCAAATTGAAAACCGGTTATGCAAATTGAAAACCGGTTATGCAAATTGAAAAACTTATATCACAGCGTATTTAATCTGTGCGTGTTCTGCCTTTCTATCAGTTCGTTGATTTCCTCCTCGAGTAAATCTACGTAATGAACCCTGTAGACAAACTGCACTTTTCCCAAGGGTTTTTGACCGTAAGCTGAAGCTCCCTGCATTTCTCCTACCATTAACGTGTTTAAAACTAAACTTAAATTTTCTAACAGCAAGCCATGTCCCGCACCGTCAGTAAATTTAAATTCCTGAATTTGTTTTCCTTTGCGATAAAACATAGGAACGCCACTCGCTGCATTAGGCAAGTCCCACGAAATAATTCCTGGCGGTTCCATCTCTAACTCTGCCACAAAAGGACCAGAAAATTTGAGCGCTCCAGGATCGGCAAAAGAAATTACCTTATCGCCAGTACTATTGACAGTAACATCTACTCCTACCTCCTGGATTCCAATAACGCCAGCTAAAGCGCCTTCATTTACAATATCACCCGTAAGATTTCCTTCGGGAAAAGTAATTTCAGCTTCAGGAGCTTTGATTTCTCCTGTAAGGGTTGCTTTCATTTTCATTTCGCCTGAATTACCTGCATTTGAAGGCCAGAAAGCGGCTTCTAGTAACCTGGCTTCTAATATCTTTTGTGTGCCTTCTTCAAAGCGAATGTAGTCTAAAAATATTCCGAGTTTGTAACGGGACTGTAACTGGGAAATACATTCTGAGGCGTTTTTACAACTTCAACATCGGGTTCAACTTTCGCATCAATAATACTTGCATAATATTCAACCCACTGACCTGTCATGCCGCTCTCATAATCATGAAAATAATTCGCTTCGGGAAAAGAAATTACCGCTCTAAGCAATTCTATTTTAGGTTTTCTAAATTTCTTTTGAATTTCTTTGGGTGTAAATTGCATGGCGATCATCATCAAGAAGTTTGGATCTTCTAAAGGATCGTTGTAAAAATTCATCTTGAAACTAATGACCTTCCACTCTTCATCTTTCTGATCTACTGTCTCAAATGGCAGATCTAAATATTTCTGTAACACAAACAGGCCGCTTTTTCCCGTTAAGTTTAATGGATCTTTACGGCCTATTATTGTACTATTACTAGATCTACTGGCTCTTCTTTTCTTCGGTCCATCTACAGAATCAAATGGCTTTAGTCCAGTCAATTTTCCTTCATGATATGCACGCTTTCCTGCTGCCACACGGTTGGGATTTTTAGTCTTCTTCGTCTTCTTTTCTGTCAACAGTAATTTCGGAAATTACAAGTGGAAACTTAGCAAGAGAAGTTTCGATAGCAGCTCCAGAAAGCATTTTTTTTACAGGATTGTACAACATTGTAAACTGAGTTTCCTTGCCGGGCAAGGCTTCACATTCATAAATGCCAAAGAAAAGTTTTGGCGTTGCGTTACAATCTTCTATAGGTGAAATCATGAATTCTACCATTTGCTCTATTTTCTTGCCAGGATCGTCTAAACAATCCCAAGTTACAGTTTGTAAATTAATTGTCCATTTTGCTTGTAAAATGTCAGCCTTGGAGCCAAAACCTAGCCAGTTTATCCATCCGTCGAGAGTATCTTTACCTTCAGACTTTGTAGATTGGGTTGCTTTCGACATCACTGTTTTCGTCTTCTTCTTTAGTGAGATCTAGAAAGAAAAATATACCATAAATAGGCTGATAGTAGGTATGTTATAAAAAGTCCCGTAACTTACCGATCAAATCAACTTGAATCTTGGCGTTTCTGGTAGTTTTCAGCTTGTCCGTTTGCGTAAATGCTGCAGCAAAATTTCGCTTCTCCAAGTTTAGACGCTTTGGCCGTTGTCGGGTAGCTCTTTTGAGCGCCACTTTAGCTTTGGCAGCAGCGTTGTCAATCAACGACTTGTCAGGAGTCTTCCGGACGAAATAAGTGATTCTTTCATCGCCTTCTCTAAGTGTCGGATTTAGAGTGGCAGTTTTAATTCCGCGCCCTGGGGAGCTAGACTGACCGTCGTTTAGGATCTCGAAAAGTTCACGATAATCCATATCTCTGGAATAGAGATATTCGGGCCTTTTTTCAATGCTGGAATCGTTTTCTAAGGCCATTTTAGTACTAAGAATAGTAATATTCTTAGCGTCCTCCTCCAAGGCCGGCCATAATACACGAAGGAAACCATCGACGTTATACTTCTCGTCATCAGACGGATAAAACACTTCGACCTCTTGAAAACGATATCGCAGATTAGTTTTCTGCCACACGATAGATATGACACGCAGTTTGACAAGGTCACCAGCTTTTTTTCCAGCATCGGGATAACACGTGAACATCCAATTATAACTACGTGGGAGAGGTGAAACGTGCGGCTCATAATACTCGAAGCTTTTAACGAAAGCGCTCTCGCTCAAATAGCCTTTCGATTCAATAAAGGCTCTGTAACTCCCTTCTCGTTCTATCCACTTCGATTTGATGCCAAAAGCGACTAACTGTTTAAACTCGTCGCTTGTTTTCGATAAGAAATTGATGAGTTGCTGTATACGTGAAGCCATGTTTGCAAATGAATAAAAGCCACACGGGTCTGAATATAACAAACTTTATTAACAAGAATAACTGGTTCTAAAAACTTGTTTGACCGCGTCTAAAAACCGGTTTGACTGGTTATGCTAATTGAAAACCGGTTATGCAAATTGAAAACCGGTTATGCAAATTGAAAACCGGTTATGCAAATTGAAAACCGGTTATGCAAATTGAAAACCGGTTATGCAAATTGAAAAACTTATATCACAGCGTATTTAATCTGTGCGTGTTCTGCCTTTCTATCAGTTCGTTGATTTCCTCCTCGAGTAAATCTACGTAATGAACCCTGTAGACAAACTGCACTTTTCCCAAGGGTTTTTGACCGTAAGCTGAAGCTCCCTGCATTTCTCCTACCATTAACGTGTTTAAAACTAAACTTAAATTTTCTAACAGCAAGCCATGTCCCGCACCGTCAGTAAATTTAAATTCCTGAATTTGTTTTCCTTTGCGATAAAACATAGGAACGCCACTCGCTGCATTAGGCAAGTCCCACGAAATAATTCCTGGCGGTTCCATCTCTAACTCTGCCACAAAAGGACCAGAAAATTTGAGCGCTCCAGGATCGGCAAAAGAAATTACCTTATCGCCAGTACTATTGACAGTAACATCTACTCCTACCTCCTGGATTCCAATAACGCCAGCTAAAGCGCCTTCATTTACAATATCACCCGTAAGATTTCCTTCGGGAAAAGTAATTTCAGCTTCAGGAGCTTTGATTTCTCCTGTAAGGGTTGCTTTCATTTTCATTTCGCCTGAATTACCTGCATTTGAAGGCCAGAAAGCGGCTTCTAGTAACCTGGCTTCTAATATCTTTTGTGTGCCTTCTTCAAAGCGAATGTAGTCTAAATATTCCGAGTTTGTAACGGGACTGTAACTGGGAAATACATTCTGAGGCGTTTTTACAACTTCAACATCGGGTTCAACTTTCGCATCAATAATACTTGCATAATATTCAACCCACTGACCTGTCATGCCGCTCTCATAATCATGAAAATAATTCGCTTCGGGAAAAGAAATTACCGCTCTAAGCAATTCTATTTTAGGTTTTCTAAATTTCTTTTGAATTTCTTTGGGTGTAAATTGCATGGCGATCATCATCAAGAAGTTTGGATCTTCTAAAGGATCGTTGTAAAAATTCATCTTGAAACTAATGACCTTCCACTCTTCATCTTTCTGATCTACTGTCTCAAATGGCAGATCTAAATATTTCTGTAACACAAACAGGCCGCTTTTTCCCGTTAAGTTTAATGGATCTTTACGGCCTATTATTGTACTATTACTAGATCTACTGGCTCTTCTTTTCTTCGGTCCATCTACAGAATCAAATGGCTTTAGTCCAGTCAATTTTCCTTCATGATATGCACGCTTTCCTGCTGCCACACGGTTGGGATTTTTAGTCTTCTTCGTCTTCTTTTCTGTCAACAGTAATTTCGGAAATTACAAGTGGAAACTTAGCAAGAGAAGTTTCGATAGCAGCTCCAGAAAGCATTTTTTTTACAGGATTGTACAACATTGTAAACTGAGTTTCCTTGCCGGGCAAGGCTTCACATTCATAAATGCCAAAGAAAAGTTTTGGCGTTGCGTTACAATCTTCTATAGGTGAAATCATGAATTCTACCATTTGCTCTATTTTCTTGCCAGGATCGTCTAAACAATCCCAAGTTACAGTTTGTAAATTAATTGTCCATTTTGCTTGTAAAATGTCAGCCTTGGAGCCAAAACCTAGCCAGTTTATCCATCCGTCGAGAGTATCTTTACCTTCAGACTTTGTAGATTGGGTTGCTTTCGACATCACTGTTTTCGTCTTCTTCTTTAGTGAGATCTAGAAAGAAAAATATACCATAAATAGGCTGATAGTAGGTATGTTATAAAAAGTCCCGTAACTTACCGATCAAATCAACTTGAATCTTGGCGTTTCTGGTAGTTTTCAGCTTGTCCGTTTGCGTAAATGCTGCAGCAAAATTTCGCTTCTCCAAGTTTAGACGCTTTGGCCGTTGTCGGGTAGCTCTTTTGAGCGCCACTTTAGCTTTGGCAGCAGCGTTGTCAATCAACGACTTGTCAGGAGTCTTCCGGACGAAATAAGTGATTCTTTCATCGCCTTCTCTAAGTGTCGGATTTAGAGTGGCAGTCTTAATTCCGCGCCCTGGGGAGCTAGACTGACCGTCGTTTAGGATCTCGAAAAGTTCACGATAATCCATATCTCTGGAATAGAGATATTCGGGCCTTTTTTCAATGCTGGAATCGTTTTCTAAGGCCATTTTAGTACTAAGAATAGTAATATTCTTAGCGTCCTCCTCCAAGGCCGGCCATAATACACGAAGGAAACCATCGACGTTATACTTCTCGTCATCAGACGGATAAAACACTTCGACCTCTTGAAAACGATATCGCAGATTAGTTTTCTGCCACACGATAGATATGACACGCAGTTTGACAAGGTCACCAGCTTTTTTTCCAGCATCGGGATAACACGTGAACATCCAATTATAACTACGTGGGAGAGGTGAAACGTGCGGCTCATAATACTCGAAGCTTTTAACGAAAGCGCTCTCGCTCAAATAGCCTTTCGATTCAATAAAGGCTCTGTAACTCCCTTCTCGTTCTATCCACTTCGATTTGATGCCAAAAGCGACTAACTGTTTAAACTCGTCGCTTGTTTTCGATAAGAAATTGATGAGTTGCTGTATACGTGAAGCCATGTTTGCAAATGAATAAAAGCCACACGGGTCTGAATATAACAAACTTTATTAACAAGAATAACTGGTTCTAAAAACTTGTTTGACCGCGTCTAAAAACCGGTTTGACTGGTTATGCTAATTGAAAACCGGTTATGCAAATTGAAAACCGGTTATGCAAATTGAAAACCGGTTATGCAAATTGAAAACCGGTTATGCAAATTGAAAACCGGTTATGCAAATTGAAAACCGGTTATGCAAATTGAAAAACTTATATCACAGCGTATTTAATCTCTGCGTGTTCTGCCTTTCTATCAGTTCGTTGATTTCCTCCTCGAGTAAATCTACGTAATGAACCCTGTAGACAAACTGCACTTTTCCCAAGGGTTTTTGACCGTAAGCTGAAGCTCCCTGCATTTCTCCTACCATTAACGTGTTTAAAACTAAACTTAAATTTTCTAACAGCAAGCCATGTCCCGCACCGTCAGTAAATTTAAATTCCTGAATTTGTTTTCCTTTGCGATAAAACATAGGAACGCCACTCGCTGCATTAGGCAAGTCCCACGAAATAATTCCTGGCGGTTCCATCTCTAACTCTGCCACAAAAGGACCAGAAAATTTGAGCGCTCCAGGATCGGCAAAAGAAATTACCTTATCGCCAGTACTATTGACAGTAACATCTACTCCTACCTCCTGGATTCCAATAACGCCAGCTAAAGCGCCTTCATTTACAATATCACCCGTAAGATTTCCTTCGGGAAAAGTAATTTCAGCTTCAGGAGCTTTGATTTCTCCTGTAAGGGTTGCTTTCATTTTCATTTCGCCTGAATTACCTGCATTTGAAGGCCAGAAAGCGGCTTCTAGTAACCTGGCTTCTAATATCTTTTGTGTGCCTTCTTCAAAGCGAATGTAGTCTAAATATTCCGAGTTTGTAACGGGACTGTAACTGGGAAATGCATTCTGAGGCGTTTTTACAACTTCAACATCGGGTTCAACTTTCGCATCAATAATACTTGCATAATATTCAACCCACTGACCTGTCATGCCGCTCTCATAATCATGAAAATAATTCGCTTCGGGAAAAGAAATTACCGCTCTAAGCAATTCTATTTTAGGTTTTCTAAATTTCTTTTGAATTTCTTTGGGTGTAAATTGCATGGCGATCATCATCAAGAAGTTTGGATCTTCTAAAGGATCGTTGTAAAAATTCATCTTGAAACTAATGACCTTCCACTCTTCATCTTTCTGATCTACTGTCTCAAATGGCAGATCTAAATATTTCTGTAACACAAACAGGCCGCTTTTTCCCGTTAAGTTTAATGGATCTTTACGGCCTATTATTGTACTATTACTAGATCTACTGGCTCTTCTTTTCTTCGGTCCATCTACAGAATCAAATGGCTTTAGTCCAGTCAATTTTCCTTCATGATATGCACGCTTTCCTGCTGCCACACGGTTGGGATTTTTAGTCTTCTTCGTCTTCTTTTCTGTCAACAGTAATTTCGGAAATTACAAGTGGAAACTTAGCAAGAGAAGTTTCGATAGCAGCTCCAGAAAGCATTTTTTTTACAGGATTGTACAACATTGTAAACTGAGTTTCCTTGCCGGGCAAGGCTTCACATTCATAAATGCCAAAGAAAAGTTTTGGCGTTGCGTTACAATCTTCTATAGGTGAAATCATGAATTCTACCATTTGCTCTATTTTCTTGCCAGGATCGTCTAAACAATCCCAAGTTACAGTTTGTAAATTAATTGTCCATTTTGCTTGTAAAATGTCAGCCTTGGAGCCAAAACCTAGCCAGTTTATCCATCCGTCGAGAGTATCTTTACCTTCAGACTTTGTAGATTGGGTTGCTTTCGACATCACTGTTTTCGTCTTCTTCTTTAGTGAGATCTAGAAAGAAAAATATACCATAAATAGGCTGATAGTAGGTATGTTATAAAAAGTCCCGTAACTTACCGATCAAATCAACTTGAATCTTGGCGTTTCTGGTAGTTTTCAGCTTGTCCGTTTGCGTAAATGCTGCAGCAAAATTTCGCTTCTCCAAGTTTAGACGCTTTGGCCGTTGTCGGGTAGCTCTTTTGAGCGCCACTTTAGCTTTGGCAGCAGCGTTGTCAATCAACGACTTGTCAGGAGTCTTCCGGACGAAATAAGTGATTCTTTCATCGCCTTCTCTAAGTGTCGGATTTAGAGTGGCAGTTTTAATTCCGCGCCCTGGGGAGCTAGACTGACCGTCGTTTAGGATCTCGAAAAGTTCACGATAATCCATATCTCTGGAATAGAGATATTCGGGCCTTTTTTCAATGCTGGAATCGTTTTCTAAGGCCATTTTAGTACTAAGAATAGTAATATTCTTAGCGTCCTCCTCCAAGGCCGGCCATAATACACGAAGGAAACCATCGACGTTATACTTCTCGTCATCAGACGGATAAAACACTTCGACCTCTTGAAAACGATATCGCAGATTAGTTTTCTGCCACACGATAGATATGACACGCAGTTTGACAAGGTCACCAGCTTTTTTTCCAGCATCGGGATAACACGTGAACATCCAATTATAACTACGTGGGAGAGGTGAAACGTGCGGCTCATAATACTCGAAGCTTTTAACGAAAGCGCTCTCGCTCAAATAGCCTTTCGATTCAATAAAGGCTCTGTAACTCCCTTCTCGTTCTATCCACTTCGATTTGATGCCAAAAGCGACTAACTGTTTAAACTCGTCGCTTGTTTTCGATAAGAAATTGATGAGTTGCTGTATACGTGAAGCCATGTTTGCAAATGAATAAAAGCCACACGGGTCTGAATATAACAAACTTTATTAACAAGAATAACTGGTTCTAAAAACTTGTTTGACCGCGTCTAAAAACCGGTTTGACTGGTTATGCTAATTGAAAACCGGTTATGCAAATTGAAAACCGGTTATGCAAATTGAAAACCGGTTATGCAAATTGAAAACCGGTTATGCAAATTGAAAAACTTATATCACAGCGTATTTAATCTCTGCGTGTTCTGCCTTTCTATCAGTTCGTTGATTTCCTCCTCGAGTAAATCTACGTAATGAACCCTGTAGACAAACTGCACTTTTCCCAAGGGTTTTTGACCGTAAGCTGAAGCTCCCTGCATTTCTCCTACCATTAACGTGTTTAAAACTAAACTTAAATTTTCTAACAGCAAGCCATGTCCCGCACCGTCAGTAAATTTAAATTCCTGAATTTGTTTTCCTTTGCGATAAAACATAGGAACGCCACTCGCTGCATTAGGCAAGTCCCACGAAATAATTCCTGGCGGTTCCATCTCTAACTCTGCCACAAAAGGACCAGAAAATTTGAGCGCTCCAGGATCGGCAAAAGAAATTACCTTATCGCCAGTACTATTGACAGTAACATCTACTCCTACCTCCTGGATTCCAATAACGCCAGCTAAAGCGCCTTCATTTACAATATCACCCGTAAGATTTCCTTCGGGAAAAGTAATTTCAGCTTCAGGAGCTTTGATTTCTCCTGTAAGGGTTGCTTTCATTTTCATTTCGCCTGAATTACCTGCATTTGAAGGCCAGAAAGCGGCTTCTAGTAACCTGGCTTCTAATATCTTTTGTGTGCCTTCTTCAAAGCGAATGTAGTCTAAATATTCCGAGTTTGTAACGGGACTGTAACTGGGAAATACATTCTGAGGCGTTTTTACAACTTCAACATCGGGTTCAACTTTCGCATCAATAATACTTGCATAATATTCAACCCACTGACCTGTCATGCCGCTCTCATAATCATGAAAATAATTCGCTTCGGGAAAAGAAATTACCGCTCTAAGCAATTCTATTTTAGGTTTTCTAAATTTCTTTTGAATTTCTTTGGGTGTAAATTGCATGGCGATCATCATCAAGAAGTTTGGATCTTCTAAAGGATCGTTGTAAAAATTCATCTTGAAACTAATGACCTTCCACTCTTCATCTTTCTGATCTACTGTCTCAAATGGCAGATCTAAATATTTCTGTAACACAAACAGGCCGCTTTTTCCCGTTAAGTTTAATGGATCTTTACGGCCTATTATTGTACTATTACTAGATCTACTGGCTCTTCTTTTCTTCGGTCCATCTACAGAATCAAATGGCTTTAGTCCAGTCAATTTTCCTTCATGATATGCACGCTTTCCTGCTGCCACACGGTTGGGATTTTTAGTCTTCTTCGTCTTCTTTTCTGTCAACAGTAATTTCGGAAATTACAAGTGGAAACTTAGCAAGAGAAGTTTCGATAGCAGCTCCAGAAAGCATTTTTTTTACAGGATTGTACAACATTGTAAACTGAGTTTCCTTGCCGGGCAAGGCTTCACATTCATAAATGCCAAAGAAAAGTTTTGGCGTTGCGTTACAATCTTCTATAGGTGAAATCATGAATTCTACCATTTGCTCTATTTTCTTGCCAGGATCGTCTAAACAATCCCAAGTTACAGTTTGTAAATTAATTGTCCATTTTGCTTGTAAAATGTCAGCCTTGGAGCCAAAACCTAGCCAGTTTATCCATCCGTCGAGAGTATCTTTACCTTCAGACTTTGTAGATTGGGTTGCTTTCGACATCACTGTTTTCGTCTTCTTCTTTAGTGAGATCTAGAAAGAAAAATATACCATAAATAGGCTGATAGTAGGTATGTTATAAAAAGTCCCGTAACTTACCGATCAAATCAACTTGAATCTTGGCGTTTCTGGTAGTTTTCAGCTTGTCCGTTTGCGTAAATGCTGCAGCAAAATTTCGCTTCTCCAAGTTTAGACGCTTTGGCCGTTGTCGGGTAGCTCTTTTGAGCGCCACTTTAGCTTTGGCAGCAGCGTTGTCAATCAACGACTTGTCAGGAGTCTTCCGGACGAAATAAGTGATTCTTTCATCGCCTTCTCTAAGTGTCGGATTTAGAGTGGCAGTCTTAATTCCGCGCCCTGGGGAGCTAGACTGACCGTCGTTTAGGATCTCGAAAAGTTCACGATAATCCATATCTCTGGAATAGAGATATTCGGGCCTTTTTTCAATGCTGGAATCGTTTTCTAAGGCCATTTTAGTACTAAGAATAGTAATATTCTTAGCGTCCTCCTCCAAGGCCGGCCATAATACACGAAGGAAACCATCGACGTTATACTTCTCGTCATCAGACGGATAAAACACTTCGACCTCTTGAAAACGATATCGCAGATTAGTTTTCTGCCACACGATAGATATGACACGCAGTTTGACAAGGTCACCAGCTTTTTTTCCAGCATCGGGATAACACGTGAACATCCAATTATAACTACGTGGGAGAGGTGAAACGTGCGGCTCATAATACTCGAAGCTTTTAACGAAAGCGCTCTCGCTCAAATAGCCTTTCGATTCAATAAAGGCTCTGTAACTCCCTTCTCGTTCTATCCACTTCGATTTGATGCCAAAAGCGACTAACTGTTTAAACTCGTCGCTTGTTTTCGATAAGAAATTGATGAGTTGCTGTATACGTGAAGCCATGTTTGCAAATGAATAAAAGCCACACGGGTCTGAATATAACAAACTTTATTAACAAGAATAACTGGTTCTAAAAACTTGTTTGACCGCGTCTAAAAACCGGTTTGACTGGTTATGCTAATTGAAAACCGGTTATGCAAATTGAAAACCGGTTATGCAAATTGAAAACCGGTTATGCAAATTGAAAACCGGTTATGCAAATTGAAAACCGGTTATGCAAATTGAAAACCGGTTATGCAAATTGAAAAACTTATATCACAGCGTATTTAATCTCTGCGTGTTCTGCCTTTCTATCAGTTCGTTGATTTCCTCCTCGAGTAAATCTACGTAATGAACCCTGTAGACAAACTGCACTTTTCCCAAGGGTTTTTGACCGTAAGCTGAAGCTCCCTGCATTTCTCCTACCATTAACGT
This sequence comes from Ricordea florida, assembly GCA_949710005.1. Classification (NCBI taxonomy): domain Eukaryota; kingdom Metazoa; phylum Cnidaria; class Anthozoa; order Corallimorpharia; family Ricordeidae; genus Ricordea; species Ricordea florida. The sequence goes on from OX453279.1 coordinate 19,083,668, forward strand.
GTTTAAAACTAAACTTAAATTTTCTAACAGCAAGCCATGTCCCGCACCGTCAGTAAATTTAAATTCCTGAATTTGTTTTCCTTTGCGATAAAACATAGGAACGCCACTCGCTGCATTAGGCAAGTCCCACGAAATAATTCCTGGCGGTTCCATCTCTAACTCTGCCACAAAAGGACCAGAAAATTTGAGCGCTCCAGGATCGGCAAAAGAAATTACCTTATCGCCAGTACTATTGACAGTAACATCTACTCCTACCTCCTGGATTCCAATAACGCCAGCTAAAGCGCCTTCATTTACAATATCACCCGTAAGATTTCCTTCGGGAAAAGTAATTTCAGCTTCAGGAGCTTTGATTTCTCCTGTAAGGGTTGCTTTCATTTTCATTTCGCCTGAATTACCTGCATTTGAAGGCCAGAAAGCGGCTTCTAGTAACCTGGCTTCTAATATCTTTTGTGTGCCTTCTTCAAAGCGAATGTAGTCTAAATATTCCGAGTTTGTAACGGGACTGTAACTGGGAAATGCATTCTGAGGCGTTTTTACAACTTCAACATCGGGTTCAACTTTCGCATCAATAATACTTGCATAATATTCAACCCACTGACCTGTCATGCCGCTCTCATAATCATGAAAATAATTCGCTTCGGGAAAAGAAATTACCGCTCTAAGCAATTCTATTTTAGGTTTTCTAAATTTCTTTTGAATTTCTTTGGGTGTAAATTGCATGGCGATCATCATCAAGAAGTTTGGATCTTCTAAAGGATCGTTGTAAAAATTCATCTTGAAACTAATGACCTTCCACTCTTCATCTTTCTGATCTACTGTCTCAAATGGCAGATCTAAATATTTCTGTAACACAAACAGGCCGCTTTTTCCCGTTAAGTTTAATGGATCTTTACGGCCTATTATTGTACTATTACTAGATCTACTGGCTCTTCTTTTCTTCGGTCCATCTACAGAATCAAATGGCTTTAGTCCAGTCAATTTTCCTTCATGATATGCACGCTTTCCTGCTGCCACACGGTTGGGATTTTTAGTCTTCTTCGTCTTCTTTTCTGTCAACAGTAATTTCGGAAATTACAAGTGGAAACTTAGCAAGAGAAGTTTCGATAGCAGCTCCAGAAAGCATTTTTTTTACAGGATTGTACAACATTGTAAACTGAGTTTCCTTGCCGGGCAAGGCTTCACATTCATAAATGCCAAAGAAAAGTTTTGGCGTTGCGTTACAATCTTCTATAGGTGAAATCATGAATTCTACCATTTGCTCTATTTTCTTGCCAGGATCGTCTAAACAATCCCAAGTTACAGTTTGTAAATTAATTGTCCATTTTGCTTGTAAAATGTCAGCCTTGGAGCCAAAACCTAGCCAGTTTATCCATCCGTCGAGAGTATCTTTACCTTCAGACTTTGTAGATTGGGTTGCTTTCGACATCACTGTTTTCGTCTTCTTCTTTAGTGAGATCTAGAAAGAAAAATATACCATAAATAGGCTGATAGTAGGTATGTTATAAAAAGTCCCGTAACTTACCGATCAAATCAACTTGAATCTTGGCGTTTCTGGTAGTTTTCAGCTTGTCCGTTTGCGTAAATGCTGCAGCAAAATTTCGCTTCTCCAAGTTTAGACGCTTTGGCCGTTGTCGGGTAGCTCTTTTGAGCGCCACTTTAGCTTTGGCAGCAGCGTTGTCAATCAACGACTTGTCAGGAGTCTTCCGGACGAAATAAGTGATTCTTTCATCGCCTTCTCTAAGTGTCGGATTTAGAGTGGCAGTTTTAATTCCGCGCCCTGGGGAGCTAGACTGACCGTCGTTTAGGATCTCGAAAAGTTCACGATAATCCATATCTCTGGAATAGAGATATTCGGGCCTTTTTTCAATGCTGGAATCGTTTTCTAAGGCCATTTTAGTACTAAGAATAGTAATATTCTTAGCGTCCTCCTCCAAGGCCGGCCATAATACACGAAGGAAACCATCGACGTTATACTTCTCGTCATCAGACGGATAAAACACTTCGACCTCTTGAAAACGATATCGCAGATTAGTTTTCTGCCACACGATAGATATGACACGCAGTTTGACAAGGTCACCAGCTTTTTTTCCAGCATCGGGATAACACGTGAACATCCAATTATAACTACGTGGGAGAGGTGAAACGTGCGGCTCATAATACTCGAAGCTTTTAACGAAAGCGCTCTCGCTCAAATAGCCTTTCGATTCAATAAAGGCTCTGTAACTCCCTTCTCGTTCTATCCACTTCGATTTGATGCCAAAAGCGACTAACTGTTTAAACTCGTCGCTTGTTTTCGATAAGAAATTGATGAGTTGCTGTATACGTGAAGCCATGTTTGCAAATGAATAAAAGCCACACGGGTCTGAATATAACAAACTTTATTAACAAGAATAACTGGTTCTAAAAACTTGTTTGACCGCGTCTAAAAACCGGTTTGACTGGTTATGCTAATTGAAAACCGGTTATGCAAATTGAAAACCGGTTATGCAAATTGAAAACCGGTTATGCAAATTGAAAACCGGTTATGCAAATTGAAAAACTTATATCACAGCGTATTTAATCTCTGCGTGTTCTGCCTTTCTATCAGTTCGTTGATTTCCTCCTCGAGTAAATCTACGTAATGAACCCTGTAGACAAACTGCACTTTTCCCAAGGGTTTTTGACCGTAAGCTGAAGCTCCCTGCATTTCTCCTACCATTAACGTGTTTAAAACTAAACTTAAATTTTCTAACAGCAAGCCATGTCCCGCACCGTCAGTAAATTTAAATTCCTGAATTTGTTTTCCTTTGCGATAAAACATAGGAACGCCACTCGCTGCATTAGGCAAGTCCCACGAAATAATTCCTGGCGGTTCCATCTCTAACTCTGCCACAAAAGGACCAGAAAATTTGAGCGCTCCAGGATCGGCAAAAGAAATTACCTTATCGCCAGTACTATTGACAGTAACATCTACTCCTACCTCCTGGATTCCAATAACGCCAGCTAAAGCGCCTTCATTTACAATATCACCCGTAAGATTTCCTTCGGGAAAAGTAATTTCAGCTTCAGGAGCTTTGATTTCTCCTGTAAGGGTTGCTTTCATTTTCATTTCGCCTGAATTACCTGCATTTGAAGGCCAGAAAGCGGCTTCTAGTAACCTGGCTTCTAATATCTTTTGTGTGCCTTCTTCAAAGCGAATGTAGTCTAAATATTCCGAGTTTGTAACGGGACTGTAACTGGGAAATACATTCTGAGGCGTTTTTACAACTTCAACATCGGGTTCAACTTTCGCATCAATAATACTTGCATAATATTCAACCCACTGACCTGTCATGCCGCTCTCATAATCATGAAAATAATTCGCTTCGGGAAAAGAAATTACCGCTCTAAGCAATTCTATTTTAGGTTTTCTAAATTTCTTTTGAATTTCTTTGGGTGTAAATTGCATGGCGATCATCATCAAGAAGTTTGGATCTTCTAAAGGATCGTTGTAAAAATTCATCTTGAAACTAATGACCTTCCACTCTTCATCTTTCTGATCTACTGTCTCAAATGGCAGATCTAAATATTTCTGTAACACAAACAGGCCGCTTTTTCCCGTTAAGTTTAATGGATCTTTACGGCCTATTATTGTACTATTACTAGATCTACTGGCTCTTCTTTTCTTCGGTCCATCTACAGAATCAAATGGCTTTAGTCCAGTCAATTTTCCTTCATGATATGCACGCTTTCCTGCTGCCACACGGTTGGGATTTTTAGTCTTCTTCGTCTTCTTTTCTGTCAACAGTAATTTCGGAAATTACAAGTGGAAACTTAGCAAGAGAAGTTTCGATAGCAGCTCCAGAAAGCATTTTTTTTACAGGATTGTACAACATTGTAAACTGAGTTTCCTTGCCGGGCAAGGCTTCACATTCATAAATGCCAAAGAAAAGTTTTGGCGTTGCGTTACAATCTTCTATAGGTGAAATCATGAATTCTACCATTTGCTCTATTTTCTTGCCAGGATCGTCTAAACAATCCCAAGTTACAGTTTGTAAATTAATTGTCCATTTTGCTTGTAAAATGTCAGCCTTGGAGCCAAAACCTAGCCAGTTTATCCATCCGTCGAGAGTATCTTTACCTTCAGACTTTGTAGATTGGGTTGCTTTCGACATCACTGTTTTCGTCTTCTTCTTTAGTGAGATCTAGAAAGAAAAATATACCATAAATAGGCTGATAGTAGGTATGTTATAAAAAGTCCCGTAACTTACCGATCAAATCAACTTGAATCTTGGCGTTTCTGGTAGTTTTCAGCTTGTCCGTTTGCGTAAATGCTGCAGCAAAATTTCGCTTCTCCAAGTTTAGACGCTTTGGCCGTTGTCGGGTAGCTCTTTTGAGCGCCACTTTAGCTTTGGCAGCAGCGTTGTCAATCAACGACTTGTCAGGAGTCTTCCGGACGAAATAAGTGATTCTTTCATCGCCTTCTCTAAGTGTCGGATTTAGAGTGGCAGTTTTAATTCCGCGCCCTGGGGAGCTAGACTGACCGTCGTTTAGGATCTCGAAAAGTTCACGATAATCCATATCTCTGGAATAGAGATATTCGGGCCTTTTTTCAATGCTGGAATCGTTTTCTAAGGCCATTTTAGTACTAAGAATAGTAATATTCTTAGCGTCCTCCTCCAAGGCCGGCCATAATACACGAAGGAAACCATCGACGTTATACTTCTCGTCATCAGACGGATAAAACACTTCGACCTCTTGAAAACGATATCGCAGATTAGTTTTCTGCCACACGATAGATATGACACGCAGTTTGACAAGGTCACCAGCTTTTTTTCCAGCATCGGGATAACACGTGAACATCCAATTATAACTACGTGGGAGAGGTGAAACGTGCGGCTCATAATACTCGAAGCTTTTAACGAAAGCGCTCTCGCTCAAATAGCCTTTCGATTCAATAAAGGCTCTGTAACTCCCTTCTCGTTCTATCCACTTCGATTTGATGCCAAAAGCGACTAACTGTTTAAACTCGTCGCTTGTTTTCGATAAGAAATTGATGAGTTGCTGTATATGTGAAGCCATGTTTGCAAATGAATAAAAGCCACACGGGTCTGAATATAACAAACTTTATTAACAAGAATAACTGGTTCTAAAAACTTGTTTGACCGCGTCTAAAAACCGGTTTGACTGGTTATGCTAATTGAAAACCGGTTATGCAAATTGAAAACCGGTTATGCAAATTGAAAACCGGTTATGCAAATTGAAAACCGGTTATGCAAATTGAAAAACTTATATCACAGCGTATTTAATCTATGCGTGTTCTGCCTTTCTATCAGTTCGTTGATTTCCTCCTCGAGTAAATCTACGTAATGAACCCTGTAGACAAACTGCACTTTTCCCAAGGGTTTTTGACCGTAAGCTGAAGCTCCCTGCATTTCTCCTACCATTAACGTGTTTAAAACTAAACTTAAATTTTCTAACAGCAAGCCATGTCCCGCACCGTCAGTAAATTTAAATTCCTGAATTTGTTTTCCTTTGCGATAAAACATAGGAACGCCACTCGCTGCATTAGGCAAGTCCCACGAAATAATTCCTGGCGGTTCCATCTCTAACTCTGCCACAAAAGGACCAGAAAATTTGAGCGCTCCAGGATCGGCAAAAGAAATTACCTTATCGCCAGTACTATTGACAGTAACATCTACTCCTACCTCCTGGATTCCAATAACGCCAGCTAAAGCGCCTTCATTTACAATATCACCCGTAAGATTTCCTTCGGGAAAAGTAATTTCAGCTTCAGGAGCTTTGATTTCTCCTGTAAGGGTTGCTTTCATTTTCATTTCGCCTGAATTACCTGCATTTGAAGGCCAGAAAGCGGCTTCTAGTAACCTGGCTTCTAATATCTTTTGTGTGCCTTCTTCAAAGCGAATGTAGTCTAAATATTCCGAGTTTGTAACGGGACTGTAACTGGGAAATACATTCTGAGGCGTTTTTACAACTTCAACATCGGTTCAACTTTCGCATCAATAATACTTGCATAATATTCAACCCACTGACCTGTCATGCCGCTCTCATAATCATGAAAATAATTCGCTTCGGGAAAAGAAATTACCGCTCTAAGCAATTCTATTTTAGGTTTTCTAAATTTCTTTTGAATTTCTTTGGGTGTAAATTGCATGGCGATCATCATCAAGAAGTTTGGATCTTCTAAAGGATCGTTGTAAAAATTCATCTTGAAACTAATGACCTTCCACTCTTCATCTTTCTGATCTACTGTCTCAAATGGCAGATCTAAATATTTCTGTAACACAAACAGGCCGCTTTTTCCCGTTAAGTTTAATGGATCTTTACGGCCTATTATTGTACTATTACTAGATCTACTGGCTCTTCTTTTCTTCGGTCCATCTACAGAATCAAATGGCTTTAGTCCAGTCAATTTTCCTTCATGATATGCACGCTTTCCTGCTGCCACACGGTTGGGATTTTTAGTCTTCTTCGTCTTCTTTTCTGTCAACAGTAATTTCGGAAATTACAAGTGGAAACTTAGCAAGAGAAGTTTCGATAGCAGCTCCAGAAAGCATTTTTTTTACAGGATTGTACAACATTGTAAACTGAGTTTCCTTGCCGGGCAAGGCTTCACATTCATAAATGCCAAAGAAAAGTTTTGGCGTTGCGTTACAATCTTCTATAGGTGAAATCATGAATTCTACCATTTGCTCTATTTTCTTGCCAGGATCGTCTAAACAATCCCAAGTTACAGTTTGTAAATTAATTGTCCATTTTGCTTGTAAAATGTCAGCCTTGGAGCCAAAACCTAGCCAGTTTATCCATCCGTCGAGAGTATCTTTACCTTCAGACTTTGTAGATTGGGTTGCTTTCGACATCACTGTTTTCGTCTTCTTCTTTAGTGAGATCTAGAAAGAAAAATATACCATAAATAGGCTGATAGTAGGTATGTTATAAAAAGTCCCGTAACTTACCGATCAAATCAACTTGAATCTTGGCGTTTCTGGTAGTTTTCAGCTTGTCCGTTTGCGTAAATGCTGCAGCAAAATTTCGCTTCTCCAAGTTTAGACGCTTTGGCCGTTGTCGGGTAGCTCTTTTGAGCGCCACTTTAGCTTTGGCAGCAGCGTTGTCAATCAACGACTTGTCAGGAGTCTTCCGGACGAAATAAGTGATTCTTTCATCGCCTTCTCTAAGTGTCGGATTTAGAGTGGCAGTTTTAATTCCGCGCCCTGGGGAGCTAGACTGACCGTCGTTTAGGATCTCGAAAAGTTCACGATAATCCATATCTCTGGAATAGAGATATTCGGGCCTTTTTTCAATGCTGGAATCGTTTTCTAAGGCCATTTTAGTACTAAGAATAGTAATATTCTTAGCGTCCTCCTCCAAGGCCGGCCATAATACACGAAGGAAACCATCGACGTTATACTTCTCGTCATCAGACGGATAAAACACTTCGACCTCTTGAAAACGATATCGCAGATTAGTTTTCTGCCACACGATAGATATGACACGCAGTTTGACAAGGTCACCAGCTTTTTTTCCAGCATCGGGATAACACGTGAACATCCAATTATAACTACGTGGGAGAGGTGAAACGTGCGGCTCATAATACTCGAAGCTTTTAACGAAAGCGCTCTCGCTCAAATAGCCTTTCGATTCAATAAAGGCTCTGTAACTCCCTTCTCGTTCTATCCACTTCGATTTGATGCCAAAAGCGACTAACTGTTTAAACTCGTCGCTTGTTTTCGATAAGAAATTGATGAGTTGCTGTATACGTGAAGCCATGTTTGCAAATGAATAAAAGCCACACGGGTCTGAATATAACAAACTTTATTAACAAGAATAACTGGTTCTAAAAACTTGTTTGACCGCGTCTAAAAACCGGTTTGACTGGTTATGCTAATTGAAAACCGGTTATGCAAATTGAAAACCGGTTATGCAAATTGAAAACCGGTTATGCAAATTGAAAACCGGTTATGCAAATTGAAAACCGGTTATGCAAATTGAAAAACTTATATCACAGCGTATTTAATCTCTGCGTGTTCTGCCTTTCTATCAGTTCGTTGATTTCCTCCTCGAGTAAATCTACGTAATGAACCCTGTAGACAAACTGCACTTTTCCCAAGGGTTTTTGACCGTAAGCTGAAGCTCCCTGCATTTCTCCTACCATTAACGTGTTTAAAACTAAACTTAAATTTTCTAACAGCAAGCCATGTCCCGCACCGTCAGTAAATTTAAATTCCTGAATTTGTTTTCCTTTGCGATAAAACATAGGAACGCCACTCGCTGCATTAGGCAAGTCCCACGAAATAATTCCTGGCGGTTCCATCTCTAACTCTGCCACAAAAGGACCAGAAAATTTGAGCGCTCCAGGATCGGCAAAAGAAATTACCTTATCGCCAGTACTATTGACAGTAACATCTACTCCTACCTCCTGGATTCCAATAACGCCAGCTAAAGCGCCTTCATTTACAATATCACCCGTAAGATTTCCTTCGGGAAAAGTAATTTCAGCTTCAGGAGCTTTGATTTCTCCTGTAAGGGTTGCTTTCATTTTCATTTCGCCTGAATTACCTGCATTTGAAGGCCAGAAAGCGGCTTCTAGTAACCTGGCTTCTAATATCTTTTGTGTGCCTTCTTCAAAGCGAATGTAGTCTAAATATTCCGAGTTTGTAACGGGACTGTAACTGGGAAATACATTCTGAGGCGTTTTTACAACTTCAACATCGGGTTCAACTTTCGCATCAATAATACTTGCATAATATTCAACCCACTGACCTGTCATGCCGCTCTCATAATCATGAAAATAATTCGCTTCGGGAAAAGAAATTACCGCTCTAAGCAATTCTATTTTAGGTTTTCTAAATTTCTTTTGAATTTCTTTGGGTGTAAATTGCATGGCGATCATCATCAAGAAGTTTGGATCTTCTAAAGGATCGTTGTAAAAATTCATCTTGAAACTAATGACCTTCCACTCTTCATCTTTCTGATCTACTGTCTCAAATGGCAGATCTAAATATTTCTGTAACACAAACAGGCCGCTTTTTCCCGTTAAGTTTAATGGATCTTTACGGCCCATTATTGTACTATTACTAGATCTACTGGCTCTTCTTTTCTTCGGTCCATCTACAGAATCAAATGGCTTTAGTCCAGTCAATTTTCCTTCATGATATGCACGCTTTCCTGCTGCCACACGGTTGGGATTTTTAGTCTTCTTCGTCTTCTTTTCTGTCAACAGTAATTTCGGAAATTACAAGTGGAAACTTAGCAAGAGAAGTTTCGATAGCAGCTCCAGAAAGCATTTTTTTTACAGGATTGTACAACATTGTAAACTGAGTTTCCTTGCCGGGCAAGGCTTCACATTCATAAATGCCAAAGAAAAGTTTTGGCGTTGCGTTACAATCTTCTATAGGTGAAATCATGAATTCTACCATTTGCTCTATTTTCTTGCCAGGATCGTCTAAACAATCCCAAGTTACAGTTTGTAAATTAATTGTCCATTTTGCTTGTAAAATGTCAGCCTTGGAGCCAAAACCTAGCCAGTTTATCCATCCGTCGAGAGTATCTTTACCTTCAGACTTTGTAGATTGGGTTGCTTTCGACATCACTGTTTTCGTCTTCTTCTTTAGTGAGATCTAGAAAGAAAAATATACCATAAATAGGCTGATAGTAGGTATGTTATAAAAAGTCCCGTAACTTACCGATCAAATCAACTTGAATCTTGGCGTTTCTGGTAGTTTTCAGCTTGTCCGTTTGCGTAAATGCTGCAGCAAAATTTCGCTTCTCCAAGTTTAGACGCTTTGGCCGTTGTCGGGTAGCTCTTTTGAGCGCCACTTTAGCTTTGGCAGCAGCGTTGTCAATCAACGACTTGTCAGGAGTCTTCCGGACGAAATAAGTGATTCTTTCATCGCCTTCTCTAAGTGTCGGATTTAGAGTGGCAGTTTTAATTCCGCGCCCTGGGGAGCTAGACTGACCGTCGTTTAGGATCTCGAAAAGTTCACGATAATCCATATCTCTGGAATAGAGATATTCGGGCCTTTTTTCAATGCTGGAATCGTTTTCTAAGGCCATTTTAGTACTAAGAATAGTAATATTCTTAGCGTCCTCCTCCAAGGCCGGCCATAATACACGAAGGAAACCATCGACGTTATACTTCTCGTCATCAGACGGATAAAACACTTCGACCTCTTGAAAACGATATCGCAGATTAGTTTTCTGCCACACGATAGATATGACACGCAGTTTGACAAGGTCACCAGCTTTTTTTCCAGCATCGGGATAACACGTGAACATCCAATTATAACTACGTGGGAGAGGTGAAACGTGCGGCTCATAATACTCGAAGCTTTTAACGAAAGCGC